>VZTZ01037920.1:0-33596 GCA_013400955.1 Drymodes brunneopygia | reverse complement strand
TCGGGGAAAGGGGGTGCCCGGAGGAGCCGGGGCTTTGCGGATGCTCCTGGCGAACCCCCGGAGCTTGCTACCTTCTCGGTGTTTTTTCCAGGAGATGCCACACCTCCCGAGGACACTGGGGACATCGGGTTTTGCTGAGCTTAGCAGCTTTTCACCGTCGTACCGAAGGCATCAGACAGACGCTCATCTGCCCTGAAGTGCAGATCTGCAACAGCTCCCGGGAAGACTCTGTCTCTCTGTCTCTCTGTTTCTCTTTCTCTCTCTCTCCAGTCCAAACCATTACAAGACCTGACTTTCACCATCTGGGAATCTAACCCCTCTTATGTCCCTTCTCCTTTTTCTACGATGACTCACCATTATTTTTAACTTTGAAGAGAGAGGAAATTATGGGGATCTTGGAAGCCTGTATTTCTCTCTAGGATTTCCCCAGGGTCAGATAATCGGTGTTACTAAGAGACACTAAGATTTGGCTTCTCCAGGTAATGTGATTTGTTTTCTGTGTGCCATGGTGGTTTGCAGAGGATGACAGGAGCCGGGACACCAGCGGCAGAGGAGGGGGACTGCGGTGGTCCGCGGGGCAGCCGGAACCGCCGGCTCCACGTTCCGGCAGCCGCAGAGCTGGGCTGCAGGCAGGGAGGGCAGCATGTCACCAGGGAAAGAGGACTGGGAAGGTGTTGAACTTAAAAGCGCAGTTGGAGCTTTCCTGGAGGGTAGATTGCCTGAGATCGCACGGTTAAATGTTAATTAACCCTTAGCTGCATGCCTGGAAATGAGCTGAGCCCGGCACCCCGCGGGGTCCTCTCGCCACTTCAGGGCTGGATGGGGTTATTTTTCTTCCTTCCTTTCTCTTCCCTTCCCCCTCTTTATTTTTTTTTTTAACTGGAATTTTTATTTTTAGCCAAAAAATAAGCCCTGGTTTGCCAATGCCAGTTTTTCCACGCTGGTTTTGAACAGGTGACGGTTCCTCAGGTGTTTTCTCTGTTCCACCTAATGGGTTTAGATGGGAGTTGTTGAACTCTGTCCCAAGGAAGGCAAATTAACCCCTCCAGGAAGGGGATAGATGTGCTAGAGAAGGGATCTGCTCTCCTCCCCCCAACTTTATTCCATCTCTCTCTTTCTCAGCAGGGGCGATTTTCTTTCTTCTTCCTCTTCTCCTTCTTTTTTCTTTTTTTTTTTCCCTTCTTTTTTTACTCTCATCCCTTCGCCTTTTCATGAGACTCTTCCAAACCTACGTACCTGTCCTTCTGCAGGATAGTAGCCCTGCCCTGAACCCGACCCCACCGCCGGGCGCTGGGAAGAGTTTAGCATAAGGATTTCTTTTAAAGCCCAATATGACAGTTGCTACTGGAGATCCTGCAGATGAAGCTGCAGCTCTTCCCGGTCACCCGCAGGACACGTACAACCCCGAGACCGACCATGAGTGCTGTGAGAGGGTGGTCATCAACATCTCGGGGCTGCGCTTCGAGACGCAGCTCAAGACGCTCGCCCAGTTTCCAGAGACCTTGCTGGGGGATCCCAAAAAGAGGATGAGGTATTTCGACCCTCTGCGGAACGAGTATTTCTTCGACCGGAACAGGCCCAGCTTCGATGCGATTCTGTACTATTACCAGTCCGGGGGGAGGTTGCGGCGGCCGGTCAACGTGCCCTTAGACATCTTCTCCGAAGAGATCCGCTTCTACGAACTGGGGGAAGAGGCCATGGAGATGTTTCGGGAGGATGAAGGCTACATCAAGGAAGAGGAGAGGCCGCTGCCTGAGAACGAGTTTCAGAGACAAGTGTGGTTGCTGTTTGAGTACCCCGAGAGCTCAGGCCCTGCCAGGATTATAGCGATTGTCTCCGTCATGGTGATTTTAATCTCCATCGTCAGCTTTTGCCTGGAAACGTTGCCCATTTTTCGGGATGAGAACGAAGACATGCACGGCAGCGGGCTGAGCCACCTCCCCTACTCCAACAGCAGCATGGGCTACCAGCAGTCCACCTCTTTCACAGACCCCTTCTTCATCGTGGAGACACTTTGCATCATCTGGTTCTCCTTCGAGTTCTTGGTGAGGTTTTTCGCCTGCCCCAGCAAAGCTGGTTTTTTTACCAACATCATGAACATTATAGACATCGTAGCCATCATCCCCTACTTCATCACCTTGGGGACGGAGCTGGCCGAGAAGCCGGAGGATGGTCAGCAGGGCCAGCAAGCCATGTCCTTGGCCATCCTCCGAGTCATCCGCTTGGTGCGGGTCTTCAGGATCTTCAAGCTCTCCCGGCACTCCAAGGGGCTGCAGATCCTGGGCCAGACCCTCAAGGCCAGCATGCGGGAGCTGGGCCTCTTGATATTTTTCCTCTTCATCGGCGTCATCCTCTTCTCCAGCGCCGTTTACTTCGCCGAGGCCGACGAGAGCGAGTCTCAGTTCCCGAGCATCCCCGATGCCTTCTGGTGGGCTGTGGTTTCCATGACGACTGTTGGCTACGGAGACATGGTCCCCACCACCATCGGGGGGAAAATCGTGGGTTCCTTGTGTGCCATCGCTGGCGTTTTAACGATTGCCTTACCAGTGCCCGTCATAGTGTCTAACTTCAATTACTTCTACCACCGGGAGACCGAGGGAGAGGAGCAGGCTCAATATTTGCAAGTAACCAGCTGCCCAAAGATCCCCTCTTCCCCTGACCTAAAGAAAAGCAGAAGTGCCTCTACTATTAGTAAGTCTGATTATATGGAGATTCAGGAAGGTGTAAACAATAGCAATGAGGATTTTAGGGAGGAGAACTTGAAGACAGCCAATTGCACCCTAGCTAACACAAACTATGTGAATATCACCAAAATGCTAACTGATGTCTAGTCGCTAAAATCTAGCCCCGTATTTAAAGCTGAAGTGGAACAATTGCAGATATTGAGTGCTGCTCTGCATTGTAGTTAATACAGTATTTTCTACGGTGTATATTTGGTTCTGCATGGGAAGCAATAGCTGTGTAAGTGACTTTTAACCTTTGATTTCCACACCGAATAAGCGTCCGTGCAAAACAAAAAAAAAAACAAACCCCAAGAACCCCAAACCATTTCGTTGCCCTTCTCCCATCCCAGGCTCGTGGGTTTCCAAAGATTTGGAGGGGACGGGCGCTTGGAGCAGCAGGATGGGGATGCCAGGGGGGCAGGTCCCGGGGTGCCACGAATCCCGGTCCCTGTCCTGGGTGACAGCCAGCTCCCAGGCACGGGGGACAGCTGGGGAAGGTCAGGCAGAGCTCCCTGGAGGGAGTGGGGCCGGGCTGCTGGAGGGCTCGGTCTCCTGGCCCCGGGAGAGCCGAGCGCGAACGCGGCGCGCGGCTCGTGTTTCATAACTGAAAATGCTGCATGCTGCAACAGTTTCAGCCACTGCAGTGTGCCAGTGTGAGGCCCAGGGGAGGGATAATTAGTGTGTGACGGCACATTTATTTATTAAGTCTTAAATTTTCTATGCCAGGCATCGGGAGGGACGAGTAAATAAATCAAGAGCTTGGGATTTATTTATTTATTTAGGTGACACTTCCATCGTCAATATTTCCAGGATCACCAAAGACACCTCCACTGACACATTGAAAATGAGTTGGAAAAAGCATCTTTTTTTATATCTATATATAAAACTGGAGCAACTATGCTGTGGCCTATAATATATTTATACTGCAGTGAAATTTAACCAGTAATACAGTACAGCTGCATGGATATTTGTTGCATGAATCTGAATATTTAATACACACACAAATATATATTTTCTTAGTAGACTATACAGTATTCATGTTTATAGTGTTTATAGATTCTCCGGTGGCTCGAAGGAGATTCATGGGAGTTTAAAAAGACCTCCATTATATTTAAAACTGGATGGGGAAGGCGTGTGCTGACAACAGTTGGACAGAGAGCAGGGCAAAGCCTGAGAGGTAACAAGGCAAAGCCTGAGTGTCCAAGCATCCGGACACAAGAGCTAAAGAATGCAAGCCAGGGAAGGTGAGCTGAAAGTTAAACACCTGCGCTCATTATGGGGCGAGTAATTAGTCATTAATCCTGGTGTCAGGAGCAGAAACCACGGCGGATCGCAGAGGGCACGAGGAGCAGGTGGAAGAGCAGGTTCCAGCTCTCCTGGCTTGTTTGTTCAGCAGTTTTCAGCCGTTCCCATCGAACTCCCAAGTGTGTGTGTGTGTATAGATATTTAGAGAGCGACTACAGGGCCGAATCCTCAGCAAAGAGAGCGCTTGGAGCATCGAGGGCTTCCCAGCTCAGGGCTGCTGGGATGGTGGGACACGGGCTGGAGCAGGGTGACCTGCCCCTGGAGCCCGTGGGATCACCAGGGTGAGGTGTGTTTTGGGCTTGGAAGCTCCTTTCCAACCATGTAGAGCCTCAGGGCTGGGGGTTTGTTCCTTTCTGATGGAGCTGAGGTGGGCTGGACCTGAGCTGGCACCTCTGAGCCTTTGCTTTGACTTCTTCCAGGGTGTTTAAGAGCGGTGGGTCAAGGTGCAGAGAGCCTGAGGTTCTCTCTCTTCTTCATCCCCAGTATTTTTTTGGGGGTGTTGATCCATGGGGAATCTCACTTGCTTTCCCCATCCCTGTGTGGGGTTTTGCCTGTGTTTTCCCCAGTGCTGACAATCCCCAGGGAGAGGGGCCCTGTTCCTCTTCCAGGTCAGGAGAGACGGAGGAAAATCTCTGCCAAGGTCACGGCTGAGCAAAAGCTCCCTGGGCTGTGGAACAGGGTTCAGTCAGGGTGAATTTGGGTTTAACTGGGGCACGATCAGCCCTGGGACATTGCACAAAGGATGAGCACAAGGAGCTTGGGGAGGGGTCAGCCAGACCCTTCCTTCCCCAGGGAGGAACCCCCTGCTCCTGACAATAATCCAAGCGGTGCTAAAGTATCCACAGCAATGGCTCCAAATTCTGCTCCAGGGCAGGACCCACCTTGGGCTGGCAGGGCTCCACTCAGCCAGGTGGAATCACTCCTTGGTTTTATATGATTGATTGATTGATTGATTGGCTGATTGATTGATTGACTGAGGCCTGGCTATAATTAATTGCAAGTGTTTGTGCATGGCAGTCCCTGCTCCTGCGTGGGGCAGAGGAACAGCAGCACCCACGTGCTGGGGTTCAGGCCTGTCTTTAATTGGATCTCGTTACATTGGGAGCCCTGCACTTCCATTTTACTGCTGCAGCCTTGGGAGACCCTGAAACCCCTTCAAGCACGCGCACAAAAAAGCCAACATAACCAAAAGCAATAAATCTGGAGTTCTGAAGCTCATCTTGTTGGATGGGACAGGGCTGGCGAGAGTCGCCGGCTCGGGCGCGATTCCCAGGGCGGTCGGCCAACTTCCATGGATCCGGCTCGTGGTGGGTCTGTGGGGACAGGAGCTCCCAGCCTGATGTGCTGGGATGCTGCTCACCTCCCTCTGGGTGCCCTCAGCACCGGGTGATCCCAATCCTGCTCAGGGCTGAGGTGTTTTGCTGGTGTTTTTGCTGCAGGTGTTTCGGAGGACGCCGGCACTCACAGAGACTTTGCCAAGTGTCCGGTTGTTTAATGCCCGTGGGGTTTGGGGTGGTTTGGGGGAGTGTTGGCCAAGGCACTGGGTGTGTGTTGGGGTGGTTTGGGGAGGAGGAAGGTGGGGTTTTCCTTTGGGGAGGGGGATTTTTGGGCACGGTGCTGCTGTGGGCTTTCCAAGGCCAGGCAGGAGGGGAGAGCGGATCCGTGAGCAGGATCCAAACATCCAAACCCTCTCTCCAAGCTGGGGATCCTGGCCTGGGGGAGCTCCACAGTCACACAGTGGGGGCAAATGGGGACAAAGAGCAAGAGGCCACACTCCTGTTGTCACTGCAGTGAGGTGATGACTGTCCCCATGGCAGGGGCCAGTCCCTTCCTTAGGACAGACCCGGCACCTCCTGCACTGACCCTGGCAGATGTTCCTGGGGAACACGAGCCCTGGTGGGAGAGCAGCTCTGGGCTGCCCTTGTTTGGGGAGCCAGGAAAACACCCAGGGGCAGTGCTCAGGGTGGGAAGGGTCGGTGAGGGCCATGGCTGGGAGGGATCCGTGGCTGAGAGGAATCCATTCCTGGGAGGGTTTCATGGCTGAGATGGATTCCTGGCTGGGATGGATCCATTCCTGGGATGGATCTGTGGCTGGGATGGATCCATGGCTGGGAGGGATCCATGGCTGGGAGGGATCCGTGCCTGGGATGGATCTGTGCCTAGGAGGGATCCATGGCTGAGAGGGATCCGTGCCTGGGATGGATCTGTGCCTAGGAGGGATCCATGGCTGGGAGGGATCCGTGCCTGGGATGGATCCATGGCTGGGAGGGATCCATGGCTGGGAAGGATCCGTGGCTGGGAGGGATCTGTGGCTGGGATGGATCCGTGCCTGGGAGGGATCCGTGCCTGGGAGGGATCCATTCCTGAGAGGGATCCATGCCTGGGAGGGATCCATTCCTGAGAGGGATCCATGCCTGGGAGGGATCCATTCCTGAGAGGGATCCATGCCTGGGAGGGATCCGTGCCTGAGAGAGATCCGTGCCTGGGAGGGATCCAGGATCCATCAGCCCACACGGAGCACGAGGGTCCAGACTTCTGCCTCGCACAGAGAAATGCTTCCCCTATAGCTTGTAATGGGATTTGTGCCTGCAGGTTGGAGCTCCAGTGCTATTTCTAGCTTTGCTTCTGACTCACTGATGTGATCTTGAACCAGTTTTTCAGGAGGAGACTGTGAGATTTTTTTTTTTCCTTTTTTAATTTTTTTTTTCTTAAGGAATTTGGTTTGAGAGACTCTGGGCCTGTTTCTGTGGAGATGCTGAGCATCCCAATCTCCTCCTGACTCTGAAAGGTGCAAAAATGAGCTGCAAAGTGGCTCAGACTGAGGGTGCTAAATTAGGGACTGGGGAAGGGGAGGGTCCCACAGCTTTCTTAGATTTCACCAGGCCTCTAAACAGAGGTAGTCTGGTTCCTTTCCTCCTCCTGAGGAGCCCTTTCCCTCTCTCCAGGGCTGGAATGCAAGGCTGGAGCTCTCTGGAGGTGCTCCTGGCTTGGCACCCAGAGGAGGCAGCGCCTCTATTTTAGTTTTAGCCCCTGTGCCACGGTTTTGGAGAGATGGAAAGCTGTGATTACAGGGCGGGCTGTCTTCTAACACCCAACCTCGTGCCCAAGCCTGCAGGCAGCCCCTCAGCCCTTTCAAATCTTCCAGAATATCTGCTGAGGGCAATGGGGTGAGGCTCGTGTACCAGCTGGATGCTACCAAGTGATTAGGAAAAAATGATCTCTCTGGAGCACTTGTGTTTTATTGGGAAAATTAATCTCTGCAGCGACTGTGTCAAAGTCCTCCAGATTTGAATGCTGAGCTATAAGAAGAAAAGGATCTCTGGATTGGCGTTATGAGAGTGTGGCACGTGGGTGGATAAATATGGGCATATTTGTGCATAAATACACAGAAGGAGAGAAAAAGACAGAGGAGGAGGAGGTGGTATTTCAGGAAGGACCTTGCTTTGTTATGGGATAATTCCCGGGTCAGCCCTTGGAGCTGCTGCCAAAGCCTCATGGCTTTCCCAGGGGTTTCAATGCACTTGGGGATGGGTCCAAGGGGAGGAGGCCTGGATCTCACCTTGGGAGTGGGAGCATCCTGAGGGACTGGTGACATTCAGCTCCTCACACCCCTCTGCCAGCAGCAGCTTTGCAGGGTCTCTGTTCCCAACCCCAAGTCATGGCTTGGGCCCAAATCACGACCATTTCTGTGTCTGTGCAGGGAAAACCAAGGGATTTGGTTGAGATGCAGGTGCTCTGCTGCACCGAGTGGGGTTTGGGGTTATTTTGTTTGTACTGGTTGGATTTGAAGTCTCTTAAACCATGGTGAGTTTTGGTCCCAGTGTGGTGGCTCCTATTCTGGAGCCAGGGTAGGTTTATCACAGAATCCTGGAACGGTTTGGGTTGGAGGGACCTTCAAGCTCACCTTGTTCCACCCCTTCCACATCTTCCACTAGACCAGGTTGCTCCAAGCCCCATCCAACTTGGCCTTGAAACCTTTTCTCAAGATCCTTACCACCAGACCTTATCCAAGGTCTGCATTCCTGGGGATATCCATGGGAGGGACCCATGGTGGCCACCCATGGGAGGGGTCAGGGTGCTGCCAGGGTGAAGGGGGCTGAGGAAGGAAGGAGCCAGCCCCAAAGCCTTTTGGTTTGCACTCAGGTTAAGGCTGTGGCTGTCTCCTCACACCCCTGGCAGTGTCTGACCTTCTCCACCTGACACATCCCTCGGTCCCTCCTGTTGGGGACCAGCCACTGCCCCTGCCAGGAGCCCCAAGGGGGGACAAGGGTTCCCCCCGAGCACCAGCCCCTGCCCTGCCCTTCCCCAGCCCTGCCAGCACCCCCAGCCTCCATGTCCTGTGATGTTTCTGCGTTTGGCTGCCCAAAATCCACCCCCCAACTCAGAAATGGGTGCTCTGATCCTGCTCCATCCCATCAGGGGGAGCAGGCCCAGCCCAGGGGTGAATCAGCCCTGGGAGCACAGCACTGATTTACACCCGGGGACAGGATCCCCCAGCCCAGTTGTGCATGACGAGAGATAAATCCCTTATTCACATTTTCCCTCCAGAGAGGGGATGGTTTGGCTTGTAGGAGCTGCTGGACATCGTGGTCCACACTCATGGACCCACCACGTCCCCTCCCCAACCCTGCCTGGCTGTCCTGAGCTTGGGGTTGGTCTTCTGGGCTTTGGTTTTTTGATTATTATTATTATTATTATTATTTTTAATTTTTTTCTGCTGCCTATAAAATGTAATTATCCATTTGCACTTGCTCCCTCATTGTTTGAGACTGTGCTCTTGTCCTCCAACGTCGTCCCCGAAGCTCAAGGGGATTAAAAAAAAAAAAAAATGGGTATTGGATCAACCCCGCATGTGGTGCCTAATTCGAGCAAATCAATAGGAAGAGGAAATCCAAGAAGGACTCATCCTAAGGATGCTGGAGCTGAACCTTTTGTTTCCATGGTTACGGGAGAAATGGGACCAGGAACGGAGCGAGGCCTATAAACTGTTAAAAGGAGGACTGGTGGGAATTTCAAGTCATTTTAACCATGCGTTTGCTAGACACAACTTTAGACACCAGCTGGATCCGAATTGCACAGTGTTTATAGAAATTCCTGCTTTATTGACTGCCAGGGGTGCAGGGGGGGGGTTTGGGAAGGGGCTGGGGGCCCCCCGGGTCAATAAGGCTGCCCGTTGTAAATAAGTATACAGAGCTGTGTACATACACACCCAAATGAGCATTTGCTGTCTGGTTTATCATCAGTGTACATAATTTATTCTTCACAGAGTTACCACGGTTTTTGTAAATATCGGCACTAATTAAGAGGAAATAAATATGTATATTATTGAGGAGTTATTTTGGTGTCGGTTCTGTGGAGGGTGGGAGGGGGAAAGGAATTTGTGGTTTTGATGTGGTTTTTTTTTTTTTTTCTCTGCGTCTAAACCTTCTGTGAGAAGGGAAAGAAACAGCCTGGATCAGGGAAAAGCAGTTTGTGCTCCACCGTCAGCCAGGATGCAGGGGCAGAAAAAAAACCCCAAAACTCCCGAAAACCCCAAGAGGAGGAGCTGATGGGTCTCAGTGATGGGCACTGGATGTGCTGCGTGGTGTGTACGGCATTCCCATGGGATTTGCTCCAAAAAAGCTCCAGCAGCAACGCCAGCAGAGGGGAAGGGGCTGGAACCTGGGTCAAACCCACGTTCCCCACTCCTCTGACTTGGATATCGGCCACATCCACGCAGGTAACAGGGAATGGGTGGTGCTGGGGGATCAATCTGCTCTTGGAAAACTTGTGGGCACCCAGTGGATGGTTTTTTAAAGCAAGTGATCCCTCTTGGAACAGCAAGAAGCAAACAGGGATGGTGCCCCCATCATCTGTGGGGTTGTACCCATGGAGATGTCTCCTGGTGGGATCTCTGGAAGGAAATGGGATCCCTGGGATGGCTCCAGATGTCCTTGCAGAGGAGTGGTTGGTCTGTCCATCCCCAGGGAACAACTGCAACAATATTTTCTCTCTCCCATGAGCACCTTGGGGCAGCAAAGGGCAGGGAAGGCGTTTGGGGCACTTGGTTCTGGTGGTTTGGGCTTTGCCCGTTTGCTTGGTGGTTTTCACAGGCAACGTGGCTGCTCTGGGCTTCCCTTCCCATGGGAGAGCCCACTCCAGGCTCAGAGGATGGAGCTGAACAAAAGGAGAACAAAGAGATTCTCCTTCTCCCATGATGGGCTGGCCCTGCTCGGCTCTGGGATGTGGTAACCCAAGGGTCAGTGCCAAACCTCCTTCCCAACCACCCCAAATCCCCTCTCACTGGTCATGGAGGAGCCTCTGGTGAGGGCTCAGAGTCGAGTCTTGGCTTCAAGTGTCACTGTGTGACCCCGGGGATGTCGTGTCCCACTCCGTGCCTCAGTTTCCCTGTCTGTAACAGTTTGCTAAGCTGGACCCGGTGAATTACAAACCTTAATTCAATATTCGGACACTGAAAATGCATAAATGGGTGGCTGAACCCTCGCTGGGGGCAGCGGAGGTGTTCGAGGGCAGCCAAATATGAACATCTGCGTGTGGAAAACCATTGGAGTGCACAAAAAGTGACAGAAGTGTTTATGAGCAATGCTCCGGGGGGGAAAAGTGTCACACACCGAGTGCTGCAGAGCCGAGGGGAAGCCATCCCCGAGCTGGGCCACTCTGTGCTCCTCAGCCCCGTCTCCAAGCCCGGGAGGGGCTCCAGCTGGCTCTGGCAGATGCCAAACCCTTCCCTTGTCGCTGTCCTGTCGGCTTGTGGGCTCACGAAGGGCTGAACACGAAGCGGCAGCAGGAGATTTGCAGCAGAGGCCGCTCTGCACGGGCTCTCGAGGCGGTGGCAGCGGGGGCTGCGAGGCAGACACGGTAATTGTTTTAAATCGCCGGGCTGCCAGCGTGCGGCACCAGCCCAGCCGCGCTCCGAGGATGCGGGAGATGCCATCAGGGGTGTGCATCCTCCTCCAGCCGAGCCCTGCTCGGGGCTTTCACACCGTTCAAAGAGGCCAGGAGAGGCTGGGAGAATCACCCGGCCGAGGTGGAGCCCTCCCCACGCCCAGGCAGCTCCTTCTCGCCGGGATCGGCGCCTCCCCGCCCGCGATCGCGGCTGCGGCGAGCGGCCGATCCCCGCCGAGCGCAGCCGGGCTGGTTCTGCTGTGCTCACTGACCTACTTTCCGCCACTTCTCCTTGCCGAGTGTCGCCTCTCTGGCAGCCAAAAACCCCACGAAACCTCTCCCGGATCCGCCCCGGAGCTCGCAGAGACCCCCGAGGTGGGCACGGTGATGCTCCCCATCGTGCAGGGACCACAGCTCGCGGTTTGCAGCAGCTCCTCTCCCTGCCGAGGGGCTCAAGCCCTCCAAATCCTGCTCATTTCCATCGAGGAAGGAAAGGACTCAAGCGCCAAGAAAGCACTACCTCTGTTGCTTCTCCTGGAAAGCTCAGGATGCTCAAACCCCATTACAGCCCATCGCGCGTGCCCCAGGGACCAGCAGGAATTTTTAGCCCTCCTTGACGGCCTGGGAGCGAATCTGCTTCCATTTGGCAAAGTGGGCACTCGGATCCTGAAAGCACTTCCCGGGCTGGAGCTGGAGCTGGAGGAGGCCATTAACTGAGATGCTGAGAGTGGGAAAGGGAAAATGATCCCAGAGCCAGAGGTGCTGCCGCCCTCCCGGTGCTGCTCTGGGGCTTCCTGGGGTGGTGGGAGCTGGTGCTGGGTTGAGCCATGGCTGCTGCAGTGCTGGTGGTTCCAGAGAGCCTCAACCAGGCAGCTGGGTACAAAACATTTGCAAAGGTGGGCGTGGAAAGCAGGGCCCCCACAATCTATCTTTAGGTAACCCCCAGGCAAAGGTTTGGAGCTTGCACAGCTCCGAGATGAACATTTATCCTGCAGCTCTGGAAATCAGGCCAGGGCTCTCTTTCTCCTTCCCACTTCCTCCTTGCTCCCTCCTTTGCATTTGTGCTGGGTGTTGAAAATCCTATTCCTGGGAGCAGCTCTCTCATCTGCACCTCAGCACAGTGTCCAGGATGGGAGAAGGTGGGGGTAGGGAAAGGAGAGCAATATTTGGGTGTGTTAAATAGGAACCCACACTTTTACAGAGTCAGAATTGAGTCTGCTGAGGCCCAGCATCCACAGAGCTTTAGGGCAGACAAATAAGATCCAAGGACTAAAGCCAAATATTAGAGCTCCCCCTGTACTGAGGCCCCTTGTTCCAGTGTCACCCCAATTTCATGGAGCTGGCACTTGGTGCCTTCTTCAGCCCAGAGTGCCAAGGTCCTGCTTGGACACCACGGTGCCCTGAGCCCCCCTGTGCTGGGGACAAGCCCCGGTGACACTGCCTCAGCTCTTTAACCTAAAAAAATCGTGGCCCAGGGGATCTGGGAGGTTTTTCCCAAAGGCTCAGCAGAAGGTTTTCCCCTCTCCTGCTCTCTGTGGCTGCTGTTGCTGGGCAAAGCTCACTCAGCACCCTGGGTGGGCACAGGGGCTGTGGGCGTTGATCCAGCCCAGAATGCCATGATGTTCCACAGAGGAGTCTCTGGGAGGTTGTTGGTTTAAAGGATGCTTTGCTGAGTTCACAGGGACCCAAGGGGACGGGGGCTGCAGCCCCCGGCTTTGCAGAGAAAGCCCAGGGCTGGCGAGAGCTCAGAGTTTGTTTTGCTGCTTCTTTAATGCAGCCGAAACAGCTCCTGGCAGGAGCTGCACCGGGGCTTGGGGAGCTGGAGATGCCAAGGTCATCCTGCTCCTCACATCCTCATGGCCCAGCCTGGCACGGCTCAGCCTGGCACATCCCAGCTTAGCACAGCACAGCCCAGCCCGGCACAGCCCAGCCTAGCACAGCACAGTCCAGCCCATCGCAACCCAGCCCATCACATCCCACCCGCTGCCCCCGCAGCTGCGGTGACCTCCCTCCCCCCCAGCACCTCCGGAGGCCGCCGGCACAGGGCGGGGTCAGGCCCCAGGGATTTGGTTTTTCCGAGCGGGAGGTGAAGGTTTGGGGCGGGGAGGGGAAGCAGAACAAATCTCTTGTGCCCGGCACCTGCTGCCTGCCTCGGCAGCGGCGCCAGCGGCGCGGCGTTTGAGAGCGGAGCCTTTCCCGCTTAGGAGCGGGGTTTGTCTTCCTCTGTCCTTTTATCCTTGCCTAATTAAAGGCAAATCTCTGCCGAAGGAACGCGGTTCTTCATAGCTGAGCTTTAATAACTGGAAAGTGGCTGCAAATGCTCGCAGGCAGCTGCAGAAATCCTGGGCAGAAATAGCATTTTTATCTTACAGCTTACCAGCTTTGGCCGCGGGGATAATAAATTTCTGAGTTGTCGAAGGAGGCGACGGCGGATCCAGCCCCGCATTGTCCGAGTTTACAAAAGGATCAGTTGGGTGGATCAGCTGAACTCCCGAGTCCTCCCTGAGCAGGACAGCAGAGATCCCATGGCAGGGGATTGGAACAAGGAGACCTTTAAGGTCCCTCCCACCCCAAACTGTTCTGTGATTCCACACGATCATCAGGCCATGGTGAGGTGCCACCAGTCCCTGGGGGTGCTGTGGGGAAGGGTTTCAGTGAATCGTGGTCCTGCACTCAGAGGTGTTTGCTGCTCCCTGGGCAGCTGGGTCCAGGCCCTCCCATCCCAAGGAGGTGCCTGCAGGCAGCTGGATCCCACCTGGAAGGAGCATCACCCAACTCCAGCTGTTGCAGGGGAAGGTGAGGGGAGGGTATTCCCATGTCCTGGATGTTTTAAGATGGATCCTGTGGAGCTCAAAACCAGGCTGGAAGGTGAAAAGCGTGAAGGGAGGATGGATCATGGCTCTTGCCTTCCCCTTTTGCTGCAGCTGCTCTCTGCCCCCCTGCCAGCCCTGCATGGTGGGAGGGCTTTGCTCCAAACCTCGTGTTTTATCCCTGTGGGAGGACCAGAGGGAAGGAGCAGGGCTGGAAGTTGATTTTGCAGCTTTAGATATGTCAGCCCAAGCAGTCTGGGGTCACCTGGGGCTCGGAGTGCTCCGTGGAGAGGCTGGCACCTCGGGGGGATGGAGGGATGAAGGCTCCTCTTGGCTCTTGGCCTCCCTCCAGCAACTGCACAGATGGCTGCAACTTCTTCCACTTGCAGACTGGTCTGGTCCACCCTCCTGAACATTCACATGCTGGTTATTTCCACTCCGTGAAAGGCAGAAGGAGAATTTAACCCTGAAGGACCTCCATCAAGTCAGAAAGAAGGATGCTCTGCACTTGTGTAACATCTCCCAGCCAGGCAGCCCAGAGCACTTTACCCACAAATGTTTTTAAAGGTTTTGGGTTACTGTAATGCCCTGAAACCCTTAAGGATAAAAATAAAAAAAAACCCAAACCCCACAGCAATGGAACATTTGGTATGGCAGGGCATCATTTCATGAAGACAGACACCAAAAAAAAGGATGTGGTATCCAGTAAGGCTGGCAGGGAGCAGGGAGCAGGCACGGACAGTGACTATTATTATTCTGATGCTGATGTTACGTGGCTCTTACACAGTGCTTTTCATTAGGAGCTCTAAAGTGCTTTAGGAAAGAAGAGGCTCAGATGTCTGGGCCGTCTGCAGTGATTTCAGCAGAGGAGGGCAGCCGATGGTCTGATGCAGAAGCTCTCACTGCAGTTCACTGCTTGCAGGGCAAGGTCCCTCCTCTGCTCGGCTCCTGATGGCATTTTACTCATTCCTCAGCTTCCAGAAGCCTCCCCGTGCTCCCCACAGGGCTGTGGTCCTGACAAAGCCCTGCAGAGCCGGGGGTTTCTCCTCACGAGCATCCCCCTCCCCACCACCCCCTCAGCATTCCCATTCCACCTGCAGTGAATGCAGCAGAGAAGCGAAAACCCCAGCGTTTCTGATGGCTGGAACTGCATCGTTCCCGTGCTGGGAGGGGACACGAGGTCCCGGGGGAGGAAGGACACTTGGTGATCCACCCCAGAGGGGTTTGTGCTGCGCAAGGACGGGGAGAAAGGGCACCACAAGCGCTCCTGGCACAGCGCTGCGGCACAAATTCTCCTCTGCTTTTCCTCCCCGCTCTGGCCGGGGGCCAGCAGGTAACAGGAGCTGCCCTCCGCCGTGGCCCTGCGGATTCCTGGCTCCCAAACAGCCGGGCCCATCCCTGGGGCAGCGGCAGCTCCAGCCTTGCAGCCTCCGAGGGGCAGCTCCGTCCTCGCATTCCTTTCCTGCAGCACCCGAGGGCAGGGAGGAGCTGCTGGAGGCGAGCTGGATTCCTGCCCTGCCTGGGGGCAAATCCTGCTTGGAAAAGAACAGAAACTCAGTCCTGGGTGCTCCCGGGTGCTGCTGGTGTCCAACCTGCAGGGGAAGGAGCCTGGATTTGACCTTGGGCAGCACTGGAACTGCCGATTCTTGTGGGGTTTGCAGTGAGCTCAGCTTTGGCCCGGCCTCCCCCACCTGTGGGGACTGAGGTTTTTGGCTGCCTTTGCCATTTAGCTCCTTAAGCACTGGAAAATCGCCCTGTTTGGCAAGGGGTGCCCCAGGGCAGGTCACCTCCATGGGATGTGTGTGGGAGGGACACACTCCTGCATGCAGGGACATGAAAATACCCCCATTAAATCCCGGTGAGCGCTGGTCTGAGATCCCCCCCGTTCAGCCTTAGTGATGATGCAGAAGGGGAAAATAACCCATGGGTTTAGCCCAAGTGGTTCCCCCGCGGGATGAGGGCACCGTGGCCGTGGCAGGAATTGTCACGGGGTGAAAACAAACCTTGTCAGCTCCGGAAAGGGAAGCTGAGACACCTCTGGCCACAGCAGAGGCAGTGATTTGGGTAAGTGGGATGGATGGCAGTGGGGTGGCAGTGGGATGGATGGCAGTGGGATGGCACTGGGATGGCAGTGGGATGGATGGCAGTGGGATGGCAGTGGGATGGATGGCAGTGGGATGGATGGCAGTGGGATGGCAGTGGGATGGATGGCAGTGGGATGGCACTGGGATGGATGGCAGTGGGATGGCACTGGGATGGCAGTGGGATGCCCTACGGGTGGGAAGGGGTTTGCTCAGGTGGCTTCTCCCTGGCAGAGGCTCAGGGAAGGCTCTGCTGTGAGTGAGATGTGGATCCCAGGAGCTCATCCTCTCCCTGCCCAGCAGCATCCCAAGAGCTCGTCCTCTCCCTCCCCAGCAGCATCCCGGGAGCTCATCCTCTCTCTCCCGAGCTCTTCCTCTCTCTCTCGAGCTCTTCCTCTCCCTCCCGAGCTCGTCCTCTCCCTCCCCAGCAGCAACAGCCGCAGAAGCGCCGGCTCAGCACAGCGCTGCGGCTCCAGGGCTCGAGGATTTAGCCACTCATTTACCATAAATAGAAAATGGGGGGAACGCGTTTCAGTGTATGAAATACACCCCGAGAGGCCGCTGAGTGCGTCCTATCGATCCCTGCCCTCACCCCGCTCCCCGCCTCCCTCCCGCCCTGTGCTGACCCCGGGCCTGACCCCGGGCCAGGAGCAGGGGATTTGTCACCCTGGCGATGCTCCTGGGGAGGGAGCAGCCCCGGGGCCGGGCTGGTCCCCCGGGGGATGTCTCATGCTGATGGAAGAAATCCCGGGAGGAGCTCTCCGATCGGTCTCGGCGTTGGGAGCCCCGTCACGGTCAGCAGAGAGAAACTCCTCCGCATGATTCATCCCGCTTAATTTAGCCTTTTGCCTCGGGGTAAGAGAAGAGGGAAGCCTGAAAAGAACCTGGTTTTCTGTATTTGTGGTGGAAGGGGTCAGGGAAACAAGCCCAGATGGGCCGTAGATGCCCAATCCTGGTGCAAGGGATGCCACTCGGATTTCCAGGGCACCAGTGCCTGGAAGACCCTTATTGAGACCTGACTGTGAGGGATGGGATGAGTTTGATGCGTGTCCAGGCAGAGCAGAGCTGAGATGTGGAGTTTCCACGACCGTCACTGCCTCCCATCACCAGCTCCACGCCTGGATCCGTATTTTCACATCGGAGCCATGAGGACTTTTCCCTCCACACTCCCAGCCAGTGCCTTCCATGCCTGCAGAGAAGAAAGGAGACCCCTCTGGATGCTCCTTTCTGGGCCGGGTGCCTTTGGCGTGCTGGGATTCCCGGCTGCCTGCGCTCCCTCCGTCTGCCGCGGTGGCTCCGCGCCCACCCGCGCTCCGCCCGCTGCCTTTGCAAGGAGCGCTCCTGCCAAGCCCGGAGCGGCTGAACGGGCAGCCAGCACAACGCTGGGCGTGCCACGGGCCTCGGTGAGGGCATGGGATGTGGGCTTTGGGGGACAAAAATGTCCCTGTGCGGCTCTGCGGGGCGGCGCCTCTTGCGCCAACATCCGTGCAGCAGCTGGGTTTTGTTTCCCTGAATCCTCTCCCCAGGAATGCACAAAAACGGGGCTTGTTAAGGCTTTGTTGTTCTGTCTGAGGGCTTTCCCTTGCCTGAATTGAGCTTGGGGGTTGATGTGGAGAAAGGCCGGGGTCTCTCTGCTGCCCACCAAGGTGCTCTTGGCAACAAAACCCGATGAAATTCTGCTGGGAATGCCCCCGGGTGTGAGAGAGGGAGGGATGAGTCAAGGGCTCCATGTTCCCGTCTTTCCCCACCCCAGAGTCATCCTCTCGTATCCCTGAGCCATCCCTGCTCAGAGAAGCGTTTCTGGTGCTGAAGAGGAGCCCAGAGCAGCACCAAGGTCCCACCCATGGCAGTGTGAGGGTCAGCAGGGCTTTGGGACAGCTCAGTGCTGCATTTTCTGTGCTACTGAGTTTGTTCATCTCCAGGCACCCAGCTCAGACTGCCTTTGGTTCCCAGCACTCCTCTGCCACCACTCCGGTGCTCCAACCCTGCACACATCCCTGGATTTACTCCAATTTTATGCCTGATGAGGCTCAGGCCTTACGCTGCCAGTTCATGGACCTTAAAACACCTGAAGATCCTTCCCTGGCTTCATCAAGGGTGTAGTTTTGCTGCAGGGGAGCGATGGTGAAGGTGGAGGTGCCCAAATCCCGTTTTGGGATGGAGATGCTCGTGCCTTTGTGTGCCCTGGGAGTGGGGAGGCTTCTCCCCCTGGGTCCCCGGCAGAGCCCAGGCTCTCCCTGAGGGTGAATATCTTGTTCACATTTCCAAGCAGGATCCTAAGCAGGAGCCACAGGATGTCCTTTCCCATTCCTTGCTCCCGGAATATTGCCAAAAGTCTCTGCCCAAGGGATTTCCCTCATGGCCACACATCCCCAAGCCAAGGTGTGTCCTCCCCACCGGGTCTGTCTGCAGGAGGATTTCTGCATCCAACAGAGGAGGAAAAGGCATTGCAAGGGCTCTGATGGGACATCTGCAGGGAAATCAGGCTGAATGCAAGAGTCTCAGGAGTGAAGAATGTCCTTCTCAGCGTGTCCTGGTGATGTTCCCATCCTGGAGCAAAGCCATTCATTTTTAGTGACTTCCTGCTTAGGTCTTAAAAGCCTTGGGAAAGGATGGGCAGATTTTCAATGGCCTTGGGAGAGACAAGAAGTCTCATGTGGTTCTTCTTCCTATTGATCCAGCCCTCCAGATCAGACTTTCCTTCAGGACCATTCCCTTGGCTGCTCATTTTTCCTCCCAAAGCCTCCTGCAAGGACGTGGCTCCAGGGGTTCTGTTCCTGCTCCCACCTGCTGTTTTTGTCAATAAAGGATACGATGATTGATCAGTCACTTCCCTCCAGCTCCAGGCTTAAATGGAAACTTCTCCAAACTCTCCTAAGTGATACCAGGATGCAATTCCCCTTGGGAACACAGTGGGAATGTTGAAGAATCAGGAAAATCTCTCCATCCCCTTTTGACCTTACCTTGGCTTTGACATGGGGCTGGTTTTACCCTTGCTCACTCCCCTACCAGTGGGATCCCATTCCAGTCCCTGTGTTGCACAGCTGGCAACAGAAGAAACACGCGGGTCTCAGAGCAGCAGTTGATTCTCCAGGCAGCACCGACCAAAAGCCCTGCCCTTCTTTATTTACCTATTTTTATATGTTTTTAAGGACAATCAAGGATTGGTGAAAGGGGTCAACACCCCTGAAGGTTTACAGGAAAAAGACATGGTCAATCATCTTTCTCCACTCCAGGGAAAGGAATGAAAAACAATTCCCCAAGTGCAAAACACTCCCGGCCGGTTAAGAAAAACAAGGACCATGTTTACAGAACAAGCATGGGAAACTACAGCTACAGCGTTACAACTTATGGGGCCCTGTAAAACCAGAGAAACATCCCTGCAGTGGGATGAAGAGGTGGCAGTGGGATGAAGAGGTGGCAGTGGGATGGGGAGGTGGCAGTGGGATGGAGAGGTGGCAGTGGGATGAGGAGGTGGCAGTGGGATGGAGAGGTGGCAGTGGGATGAGGAGGTGGCAGTGGGAGGGAGAGGTGGCAGTGGGATGAGGAGGTGGCAGTGGGATGGAAAGGTGGCAGTGGGATGAGGAGGTGGCAGTGGGAGGGATGGGCTCACTCTGGGGTCCCCCCTGCCCCAGCAGGGACCTGGCCGGGGTTGGGCTTACACTGAGGCAGGGCTGTGCTGCAGGAAAGGAGGTTCTGCCTCGTTCCTTCCCCCTGGAAGGTCTTGGCCAAGTTCCTTTAGCACAAACCCTCAAAAGAAAAAAGGCCTTGGTGTCTTGGGAGGCTTTAAAAACCCCCACCCCTGCGGAGTCCCTGCCTGGGGGTGGGGAGGAGCCTTTTTTGGGCCGTGTCCCCGCATCAATCCGTGCCAGATGTGCTTGCTGGGGAGGGGGAAGGAGGACAGGGCCAGCCCCAGACTCTGTCCCCTGTCCCTCCACGTCAGCCTTGTGCCTCTCCCCGTGGTTCCTGCTCTGCATCCTCCTCTTTAGAGGAAATCTATAAAGCACTTAGCACAGAGTGAACTCTCCGGGGCCTTCTGCGGACAATTGATCAGCCAAGGCTTTCAGCTCCCTGATTGCTTTTTTTTTTACCCCTTTTCTCTGCCTTTCTCTGCTTTTCTGCAGCCACCTGGGCTCCCCTCGGGCTCCGTCCTGCCCCACCTCCTGTGCAGTGCCCACAGCTGGTGTCCCTGTGCCCGTCAGTCCTGGGATTTTGGGGACAGCTCAGCATCCATGGTCCCGTGGGATGGGGGCCTGAGCTGCTGCTGGGCACCTGCTGCAATCTCTGGGTCCAAACTCTGCCTCAACCCACTCAGGCTGCTCAGATCTCCCCAGTGCACCAACCTTTCCCTCCCTCTTCATTCCCAGAGCAGGGAAATCCCTCGCAGCTGCCCAACACTTCAGTGTTCAGTCCACCTGCACTCCCCTGCTCCTTGACGGGCTCCAAAATCTCTGTGGATGGGTGGAATAAGCCAAGAGAGCAAAGCCCATCGTGCCCCAAAGGTTGGAGATGCTGTCACCAACCTCAGAGGGAGGACAAAACCCTGCCCAGGCAACCTCCACATCTGGCCAGGAGCTGCCACAGCTGCTTCAGCCTCAGGGGGCTGGTGCAGAGATTTGTGCCCTCCCTGAGCAGGGAATTGGGAAAATGTTTATTTTCCTTCACAGAAAAAAATGATGACTCATTGACTCAAAGCCTTTTGTTGCTGTTGCTGTTGTGGGAAACATATTGTTTTGATTAATATCTTGGCTTGGGAATGGAGATGAGGAAAAAAGATTTGAAGTTATCAAAGCTTCCCCGTGGGGAGAACAAAATCTCTTTTGTTTCAGATGTTAAGTTGGTTGAGAAAAGGCTTTCAAAAGGTTAAACTGAGTTAAAAGCTCGGCTTAAGAGCAACAGCCATTCAAATGCTCAAACTGCCAATTATTTTGGTGTCCCAAAATCTTCATTTACTCTGATTCCAGCGAGGGAAGCCAAAGAGCCCCCAGAGGTGGGAACAGGCCTTCATGGAATCCCAGAATGATTTGGGTTGGAAGGGACCTTAAAACTCATCCAGTTCCACCCCTGCCATGGCAGGGACACCTTCCACTGTCCCAGGGTGTTCCAAGCTCCATCCAACCTGGCCTTGGACACTTCCAGGGATCCAGGGGCAGTCACAGCTTCTCTGGGCACCCTGTGCCAGGGCCTGCCCACCCTCACAGGGAACAATTCCTTCCCAATGTCCCATCTAACCCTGCTCTCTTCCAGTTCAAAACCACTTCCCCTTGTTTCCAGACCGGAAATTGTCTTTAAAAAAGGATTTTAGGGTCAGGCTCTGTCGAGGTACCTTGGACCTGGTTTTCACCCAAGGATGGCCCTGAAGCCTCTGCAGTGATGGAGCTGCAGATCTCACGGGCAGGAGTTGCTGGTGCTGCCTGGCCCCTCCTCTTCTGGTGACAGCTCAGGGTCTGGGACATCACACCAGGCTGTGGAGCAAGAGCTAAACCCCTCCTGGATTTGTTTCGACCTTTCACTGGAGGATGATGATGAAGGAATTTGCAGCCAGAGGCTCCTGGGGAGGAGGACCAAGAGCACCACGAGCACGTTTTCATGGAAGAGCAAAGAGCACTTGGCACAGTTAAAATTTCTCTTGCAAAGCTGGAAAACCCCCAGTCCTGGTGGTGAAAGCCACAGAAATCCCCAGGAGGAAAATGCCCAGAGCTGCAGCAGCTGAGCACATCCCCAGAGGGGACTCAAAGCAGAGCCCTGGGGACACCTGGAGGTGACAAGGTGGCTGTGGGACACATCAGCTCAGGGCCTGGAGTCCCCATCTCTGCAGCCACCGTGGCAATAACTGCTCCAACAGTGATTTGGGAAGGGCTGTGAGGCACCAAAGCGATGCTGAAGCAGGAGGAGATGCAGCCCCTCAGCAGCTGCCCAGGGCCGTGCTGTTCTCCCACACACTGAGAACAAAACCAGCACAAAGCCTCTGTGGGGATGGGGTTTGTCCCTGGAGGGGTCCCTGGGTCCTGCAATGAGCTCCCAGGTGTTCCAAATCCACTGGGATTGGGTGAATAACTCGTGTCCAGGCTGGATGCTGCACCAGGAGCTGGGAGGCAGCCCAGGACCTCACGTTGTTTTTGATGTCAGATGTTGTTTTTTTGTTTTCCAGGTGGAGAGCAGAGCGCAGGGAGCTGCAGACCAGAGGGGAGGGAATTTGCTGATCTTTTATTTTGGCTATCATAAATTCGAGTGAAATTCCACTGAGGTTTTGAGCCCGGGGAAGGCAGCAGAGGAGGGGGGAGGAGGGTTGAACCACATCCTCTGGGTACTCCTGTACCCTACAGTGGGAAGCCCTTTCTGAACTGAATTTTTTTTATTTTGAAGGGCAGGAAAGATTGGAGATTTGCTCCTTATGGAGATATAAATCAGTTTTCCCCCGTGGACACAGAGCCAAAGAATCCCCACGGCATCTGCCACCCTCCCCCTGTGCTCCATCCCCAGCTCATCCCCCCTGCACGGCGCTGCTCCCTGAGCCCGAGGCTCTGCTGAGGTTCATCCTCCCCAAGTTCAGCTCCAGACATCTTGGAGCTATTTAAATATTTACAGCAGACGGTGGTAAAAAAGATTGAGCCATGAATTATTCACAGCTTCGCTTTTATCCTGGCAGGGGCCGTGGTGTTGAGCAGGGAGGATTCCTCTGCCAGGGGATGGGAACGCGGGGAGGGAGGGAGGGTCGCGGGGTGGGCGAGGGGAAACCGGGTGGGCACAGTCGGGGCAGGGTGAGATGAACCTGGCACGGATACCGGAGGTTTTTTTTCCGTCCTGTGCCTCGCTGGTGCCTGGGAGGACGCGCTGCGGCCCCGCTGACGTTGGGAGCGCGTCAGAGGTGTCCGGCTGTGGCACGGGCTGCTGGCACCGAGGCAAACCCTGCTTCAGGCTCGTCCCTCAGCCCGCCTGGCCGGGAGCGAGGAGGTGACTCCCGAAGGGTTTGTATCCCGCTGAGCTGCCCTGCGCTTGGAACTCACCTGTGCGGGTGGAAAGGCAGCGATGTCTGCAGGTGACGCTGCCGTGTGCTGCAAACCCCTCCGTGTTCCTGCTCACTCCCGGGCAGTTTTTCCCCAAGGAATCTCGCAGAAAGCATCGCTCACCCCCCTGCAAGCCCTGGGGCTTCAACTGCGCCCTTGGGGCAGAAATGAGTGTTCCAAACTTCGGCTGCAAAACGGGGCTGAGAAATCCTCCGTGCCTTTCTGTGCCTGGCAGCCTCTCCCCAGCAGGGCTGACTCCCACCAGCCTGCAGATGGATTTAGACACCATTTGGGATCTCGAGAGGAGCAGGTGACATAAAACGGAGTTTTGGGAGGGGAGGAGTGGGGGTGAAACACGTTGGGAAAGAAAACCCACAACTCTGCGTCTCCTCTCGCTGGGATCGGGGCTTGCCCTCAAACTGGTGGCATCCAAATAAGCCTGAGCCCGGCTCTCGAGTTTAGACCAGTCTAACCAGCGCGGCAGGACCCAGCAGCGAGGGCAGAGCGCGGCCCTGCATCCCAGAAATTCCCGGTGTGGAGGGAGGGAAGGACGGCAGCGCTCCCCTGGCCATGCGGGCTGCGGCACCGGGGATCTGGGGACACGCAGGACATCCCCGAGCTTGGTCCCCATTGTGAGATCTAGGGACACGCAGGACATCCCCGAGCTTGGTCCCCAGTGCGGAGCTGGGGACACGCAGGACATCCCCGAGCTCGGTCCCCTCTGCGGAGCTGGGGACACGCAGGGCATCCCCGAGCTCGGTCCGACTGCGGAGTTGGGGACACGCAGGACATCCCCGAGCTCGGTCCGACTGCAGAGCTGGGGACACGCGGGACATCCCCGAGCTCGGTCCGACCGCGGAGTTGGGGACACGCAGGACATCCCCGAGCTCGGTCCCCACCCGGGAGCATCCAGCCCTCTCCTCTTCCCGGGCTGTTGCGTTTCGCTGCCGG
This sequence comes from Drymodes brunneopygia, assembly GCA_013400955.1. NCBI lineage: Eukaryota > Metazoa > Chordata > Aves > Passeriformes > Petroicidae > Drymodes > Drymodes brunneopygia. The sequence goes on along the minus strand of VZTZ01037920.1, from coordinate 9,834 downwards.
CAGCGGCAGGGGCGGAGCGCGGTTCTTTGATTTGCAGAGCCGTTTCCTCCGCCGGCCCAGGCGAGAGCGAAATTAAAACGGGGTTTCGGAGCTGCCGCGTCCCCGCGGAGGCTGCGAATCCTCCCCGGAGCAGCACGAGGAGGAGTGGGCAGCCGGCAGCAGCTCGTGATGCGGCTTTGGAGCGGGAGCAGCCGCTCCCTGCCCGTGCCAAGCTCCGGGAGCCGCTACCCCGTTATTCAACCTAAAAACTCCCCTCCAAGCCATTGGATTTTTTAGGTTTTCCTGGGAGGGTTTCTCCTTGCAGACCCACTCCCCCAGGAGGAAGTTAAAGGCTAGAGAAGGGAGGATTGGAGGATTTGGATGCCTGTATCCCAAAATCTGGGAATTCTTAGGGAGCAGCACCATTTCTGTGCATGGTGAGCACCGTCAGCCTGGAAATTTCCTCAAATTTTCCCCAAGTTTCTCCCAAATTTTCGACTCCCTAACGCCCCAGATTTCCCCTGATTTCCCCCAAATTTCACCTGGATGATCCAGCATCTCCATGGATGATCCAACAGCTCCATGGATGGTCCAATAGCTCCATGGATGATCCAGCATCTCCATGGATGATCCAACAGCTCCATGGATGATCCAGCAGCTCCATGGATGATCCAGCATCTCCATGGATGGTCCAACAGCTCCATGGATGATCCAACAGCTCCATGGATGGTCCAGCATCTCCATTGTTCCTTTTCCCCTTCCGAGTGAAGCCGTGGGGACTGATTTTCTTTTCTCCTGGAAATAAATCTAAATCAACTTTACTCTGTGGAAACTGAGTGCTGTAACCGAATCCCACCAGGAAAATAAATCCCCACAGCACTCAGGAGAAGTGGTTTCTGTGCTGTGTTTTGAAACAGAAATATGGGCACAGGAGATCAGAAATGCAGCACGGGTGGGATGGGCACTGAGCAGAGCCAGGGGATGCACAGAACCCTTTTATCTTGCACGTGAATTTCATGATTTCACCATTTCAAAATCTGGGAATGGGGAATGGGAAGGGAGGATGCTGCAGCCCTGGGTCTGGGGCCAAGCTGTGAGCCCGGCCCCATCACCTTTCCCTTCCTATTTCCTACCCAGTTCCTAGATTTACACCCAGATTTTTACCCAACCAGCAGGAAAAGCTGCTCATTTGCATTATCAGGGAATCTGGAGCCTTCCACAGCTCGGGGTTAGCTGGGCACCTGAGGGATGAGGTTGAGAATCTGGTGAGCAGCTCCACCTGCCTGAGGTTGGGAAAGGACCTTTGGCAAAAGGGAAACCAGTTTGGGAGCATCCCTGGGGCTTCTGGTCTGACTGGGACAGCCGGGAATGTGCTGGTCGTGGGGTGGAGCAGGGGAGTGAGGCCAGGCCGAGCTTAGAGGAAGAAAGAGCTGGGTTTAGGCGGTTAGACAGGAACTAAAGCCGGGATGTGGCTGTCGGATCCGCGCGGCTCAGGCAGCGGTGCCGGGGATGTTGTGACAGCTCCCTGGCAGCTCCTGTCTCATCGTCCTCCCCTGCGGGATCCCGGCGGGGGGAAGGAGGATTGTTAGCGGCAGGGAGGATGAGGAGAGGTGGGTTCCTGTGGGTTGCTTTGTTTCGCACCGGGGAATTTCGCTGTCTCGTCTCAGGGCGGTGGAATCGGGGGTGGCGCTGCCTGCGGAGCTGGAGGGAGCAGGAGGAGGAGGGATGGAGGGGCTGGAAGGGAGGTTTGGGGGCAGCAAGGAGAAGCCAGCCCCTCAGGAACCAGCTGCAGAGAGGAAAAAAAGCTTAAATCTTTCTTTTGTCAATGCTTATTTTAAGATATTTTACCCCAGGAAGGCTGCGGGGCGGAAAGGCCATGGGGTGATGGATCTCTCAGCATCCAGGAGCTCCTGAGGATTTATCCAGGTCCAAGTGCCACCTCTCCAGCCCAAGGGACCACACAGAGGGGCTGACTCAGTGGGTTTTCCCCCTTTTCCCCCCAAAAAAAGATTAATTTTACAAAGGACTCTTGTCCCCCCATCACCCCCAGGAGCAGCCCCGCAGGTTTGCACCGGCAAAGGGCAGATTTTAAACGTCACACCGGGGATGGAGAAGGAGGGGAGGGCTGAAGGAGGACGGAGGGGCCCCTCTGTCAGGACTTTTCCCGTCACTGGCGCTCGTTGGAGCGTGCGGAGGTCGGCGCTGACGGAGTGGGATGTGACAGCTCCTCCCGAGCTCGGGGAGTCCTCTCGGCTTTTGCATCACAAGAGCGGCGCTTGGGGAAAGAAAGCGGCGTTTTGGGAGAAGGCTGGGGAGCTTCATCTCCTCCGAAACCCTCCCTGAACTGGATCTTTGCCCTTCGTGTCCGGCCTCCAGCGCAGGAGGGAAGTTCAGAGAGCTCCTCTGAGCTCCGGACCAGCAGAAAAGTCGGGGTTTGGAGCACGTGAGAAATTCGAGGGGGAAATGGGACTTTTCCAGCTCCTGCAGCACCCAAACATTGGTGTCTGTCACCAAGAGCCCTCTCTCCTCCTGCTCCAGAGGAGAAAACTCCTTTTCTGGGACAATTCAGGCTTTCCACCCCGGGGGGAAGGATTTTTAGAGGAACAAACACAGATTTGAGGTTCAGCACGGGGGAGAGCTGTGGATCGGCGTCTTACTGCAGCACCTGAGAGCTGCTGCCAAATCCCTGGGGCATTTTGATCCTGGATCCCTAAACCTGGTGATTTTTGGCAGCAGAAGGGTCTCTCCCTGTGTTTCCAGCCTTGCCTTCCTCCCCAGAGCTCCCTGCTGCACGAGGGGGGCCTGACAGGTTTCCAGCTCTGCTTTCACTTTAATCCTCACTTTTTAAGCTCCAAGCAAGAAATCACCCTGCACCTGTGCCAGCCCCTCTGCCACGGGCAGCTCTCCCCTTTGGGGTCAGTTTTTGGGTTAGGAAAACACTTTGAGATGCAGGGAACAGCTTGGATACCTGTTCCTGTGCAGTTTTATGATATTTAAATATATATTATAGATATTTATGTATCAACACGCATATAAATGTCATATTTAAATCCACGTCGATACGTAGGTGTTTCCATTCTCTCTTGACTCTGCCCATGTGCAGGATGAGGGATATTTATGTCCAGGAACACAATGTCCATATGTCCATTATTTATCTCTTCCCTAGGGAGTGATGGCACCAGCTGGAGCAGCTCCCCCCTCACCTTTCCCATCAGCCTGGTAAGTCCTAATTTACCCGAGGTGAAAATTTCCCCCCAAAATAAGAATTCTCCACATCCTCAGGTTCAATCTTCATTGCAGCATCTCCCCTCTCCCTCCCAGCAGCCAGAGCCAAGCCCTGCTGCAGCTGTGTCCCCTGGAGCCCCTCTGCATCCCCAGCCGGATGGGTTTTGTCACCCTGGAGCCCCTCTGCATCCCCAGCCGGATGGGTTTTGTCACCCCAGAGCCCCTCAGAGCCCGGGTGGGTGTTGGAAAGGGTGATTTGAGCAGCAAAGAGGGAACCGGAGCCTTCCAATCGCTCGTGGTGCAGCCCTAAATAAAACGCAGGCACCACTGTCCTCTTCTGGCTGGAGCTGTTACATCACAGCCCGGACCTCCAGGAGCCTTTTTTGGGGTAAATTTTCCGTGTTCCATCCCTGCCCTCTCGCAGAGGGTGCGGTGGGGAGGCCCCACTCCCCCAGCAGATCCCGGGGGTGCACCTGGGGCTGTGCCCGGTGCGGATGAATTTAAATCATTGTTGTACCGTGCTGTGCAAACCCTCCCGCACGGAGCTGCTGCATTTCCATCCCCCAGACAGCGGCACTGTTGGATTTCATTCCCGGCACAAACCGCTCGGATCTTTTCTTGCTTTACGGTCCGCTGAACCTTCTCCAGGAGGGGCACGAATTCCCCTGCAAGGTGAATTTAAGATTACTGACAGTAACTTTAATTTTCTCCGTCATTTTTTCCGGAGTCACCCGTGGCCAACAACACCCAGCGAGCGCAGAGCAGACAGAAACTGCTGCTTTGGAGGCACCAGCAAACACTCGGGGATGTCACCAGGCTGCAGCTGCTGTGGGGACCTGATTTGGAGACTCAGCTGGAGAACCCTGAGCGGGCAGAGCTGCTCCCTCGGGCTGTGGATGGGAAGAGGAGCCAAGGGATCAAACCTGCTGCTCCCCTGCCCCGTGGGAGGGGATGTTTTGGCTGCTCTGCCCTCTCGTGCCTCAGTTTCCCCACTGAGAGCCTCTCTTTGGGCGGGGTTTTGTGATGGTGAAGCGATGCCGTGCTCGGCCTTAGGGCTGCACAGGGCAGGAATATCCACTCGGGGTGGAGCTGGCTCAGCCCTGTGTCCTGCACCTCGCAGGAGGGAAATTTCCCCTCCAGTGCTGCTGATTCCAGTGAGGGCCCAGAGCCTCCTCCTCACCTTCCTCCTGCCTGACCCCAGCGTGTGCAGGGAGAAAAAGGGACCCAGCAGAGATCCCAATTTCCCATTTTCCTCCTTGCTCCTCCATCTCTCCCTGATTTTCAGGGGCACCAAAGGGAAAGCATTTAATCACCACCCTGCTCCTGCGTTTTATTTTCCATCTGTGACTTTTTTGCTGCCCTCATTATCTGAAAAGAAACCATTTCCTTCTCCTTTCCTTCAGCCCAGAGAATCCATGGCTGCCCCAGCCCTTGAAGTGTCCAAGGCCAGGTTGGATGGGGTTTGGAGCAACCTGGGATAGTGGAAGGTCCTTTCCCCTGGCAGGGGATTGGAGATGGGCTTTAAGGTCCCTCCCAATCCAAATTATTTTGGATTCCACATCCTTTGGCTGATAAAAAACGGACAAGCAACACCCCCTCACGGAGGAGGCTGTCGTGGGCGTTAAATTAGGCCTGGAGCTGGAGGCTGTGGTGCCATCCCCGGTGGATTCCGGGGTGAGAGGCTGCTCTCCCCAGGGAGGGAGCAGCGCTCGGAGCAGCCACGAGCTCTGGTCAGAGGTGCCGGGAGTTTCCTATTACTGATACAGAATAGCCCGATTTTGGTGACCAGGAGCTGCTGTGACGCGAGTTGGGGTTATCCAAACCCGCCGAGGATGCGACAGGAGTGGAAAAGGAGCCGGACCGGAGCTGGAGCAGCAGCGAGCCGGGCACTGAGCCCCGGCGGGCGGAACTGCAGCGGGGTCAGCGCGGGGTGCGGGTGATTGGTGACGCTGTTCGCAGACGGTCTGATGAGGGGCTGGCGATCAGATTGCCCAACCCCACCCGGGCACGAGGGATAGCATAGCCCGGCCCGTGAAATCAGAGCGGGCAGAGAAAGTGATAACGGAAGATTAGAGAAGGGGGAGAGCTGAGGGAAAGGGGCCTAGGGGCGCAGGGACCATCGTTAAAGAGCCGGGCCAGGGGCTGGGATGCTGCTGCTGGCTCTGCCCTAAATGCCCTTCACCCCCTCGGTGCTTTGGGAACGCGGCTGTGCCCCGGAGCTGCCCGAAACCCCCAGCTCCGAGCAGCAGCGCGGAGTTCACCCGTGTGAGCATCCCGAACTTTCCGCGCTGCTGCGGCTGCCGGGAGGCAGCCCCGGGGCTCGGGAGGGGTGGGATCCGAGCGATTTAACAAAACACACGCTCGCACAGCCTTGAGCCTCCTCTAGCACGCCGCTTGCCGGCTCCCGGCCGGGATTTCGAGCTCGGGAGGGAGCATCTGCCGGGAAGGACCGCGCTGGCTCAGCGACAGGCGGACACCAGAAGGGAAACGGGGCTCGGGAAAGCGAGAGGGGGGAATTGCTGTCCCAGCTGAAACAGGAGTGGGTGGCAGCCCCAGCCCCAGCAGCAGCCCCGTTATCCCGGCTGGAAATGCAGACACGGCTCATCCGTGCCCTCCCCGGGCTGGGCAGCGCCGCGGGGGCCGCGGGGCCGCGCAGGGAGCGGGGACATCCCTGAACCTCCTTTCGGGAGGTCAAAAATCTCAGCTTTCCCTTCTCCTGGTCCGGACTTTGGGGGTGTTGGGAACCTGAAGTCCAACACACGAAGAACTCCTGTTGNAACTCCCACATTTTCTCCCACTCCGTGCCCTCTCCCAGGTTTCCCCGTCCCTCTCCCTGTGCCAGGGAGCCGCTGGAGCGTGGCCGGCTCGGAGCCGCTGGCGCTTGGCCTCACTCGGCACGGGCAGCTCGGGCTGCTCCCGCCGGGCCGGGCAGATGGCAGGCAGGGCACGGCACACGCGGTGCAGAAAGCCACGGTGGGAAGCTTTTGTTTTGCTGCCTGGAGCTTCTCTTTCAGGTTTCCAGGGCATCAAGGGGGCTCTGGGAGCCTGCTCTGATGGGAGAAGAGTCCAACCCTCCCCAGAGAGGGCTCGGGGTGGTGCCCTGTCCTGCTCTGGCGTCACCCTGGGACAGGCTGGGCTCGGCTTTGAAGCTGTTGGTGATGGACGAACACGTGAAATCCTGCCAAGTCCAAAAATAAGGAGAAGAACGAAGCAAGTGGGGCAGAAAGCAGAGAGCAGGGGGGTGCTGGGGGTGTCAGGGTGCAGCGAGGAGGGAGAAACCCAACCCCAGCCGAGTGGGTGCATAATTTATTCCCCCATTAGCTATTAATGAGCCGGCCCTTTGTATCAAGTCTCCTGACGTCCTTGTAACAACTTCAGGCCTTTCTGTGGAGCGTCACCCTCGGGGGGTGTTCCTGTTGCCACTTGCCATGCAAACATGATTCTTGATGTGTCCCGGGCCTTCGTTACCACCGTTCAGCGGAACGAGTAATTAATGAGATTCCCAGGGCCGCGGTGTAACAGGAACCTCTGGGAAATCCCCACCCCGAGGGTGCTGGGCTTGCTTAGCCCTGGCTGATGCTGGAAGGGTGAGGTTGGACTTTGGGGCTTCCTCCTGGGTTGGGTTATGTTGTACAGCTGGCAACAGAAGGAACACGCGGGTCTCAGAGCAGCAGTTGCATCTCCAGGCAGCACTGACCAAAAGCCCTGCCCTTCTTTATTTACCTATTTTTATATGTTTCTAAGGACAATCAAGGATTGGTGAAAAGGGTCAACACCCCTGAAGGTTTACAGGACAAAGACATGGTCAATCATCTTTCTCCACCCCAGGGAAAGGAATGAAAAACAATTCCACAAGTGCAAAACAATCTCGGCCGGTTAAGAAAAACAAGGACCATGTTTACAGAAAAGCGTGGGAAACTACAGCTACAGTGTTACAACTTATGGGGCCCTGTAAAACCAGGGCGACAGGGTTAAAGCTGAATGGCCAAGCCATGAGCCTTTCCTCCAGCACCTGCTGTCGCTCTGTTGGACACGAAACACTCAGGCAACTCAGGAGCTCAGCCACCAAGGCCGGGCAGAGAGTAAAAAGAGCCCCAGCCTCTCTTTATTCTTATATTGATACCTTTTTACAGACGGTTATGGATTGGACAAGGAGGTTACCACCTCTCCAATTCCATAGGTGAGAAACACAGCCCATCACATTCTCCACCCCAGAAAGAAGAATGAAAAACAACATCCAAAGTACAAAACAATCCTTGGCCGGTTATAGAAACATGGATTGTTTACACAAAATCCATGAGAACCTTTGCTACCAACTATAAACACAGCACTCTGGAAAAATCAGAGCAACAACCTGCTGTCCAGGGTTTCTGTGGGATAGGATGTGATGCTGAACACCAAAGTGTTGGGCAGCTCAGGGTGGCAAGGAGAGGTGGGGGAGCCCATCCATGCTGGGCTGCAAACTCCTGGCCACTCTGCAGCCTCCAGGCTGTGCCTTCCTCCCATCCCCGTCCCCCAGAATGGGATGGGTTTAGCACATCCCGTGAATTCCTGGGATAAAGCTGGCCAGCACCGTGCCATGGGCTTGGGAGGAGCCACCAGAGCAGCCAAAACCTCCAACAGCTCCTTCTTGGTGCTCAGGGAATGAGAGGGGTCTTGGCTAATGGGAAAACCCTTCTGAGTCCTTGGGGTTTGTCACCTCTTCCCTGGCACTGCCTGGGGCTCAGAGCTGAATGTGGGGCCCCTTTTCCTGCTCCCCACAGGGCTCCTTTTTCCTGTTCCCCATATTTTGGGGTGCTCAGAGCTGAATGTGGGACCTCTTTTCCTGTTCCCCACAGTGTGGGGTGTTCAGAGTTGAATGCAGAGTCCTTTTTCCTGTACCCCACAGTGTGGGGTGTTCAGAGCTGAATGTGGAGCCCCTTTTCCTGTTCCCCATATTTTGGGGTGCTCAGAGCTGAATGTGGAGCCCCTTTTCCTGTTCCACACAGTGTGGGGTGCTCAGAGCTGAATGTGGGGCCCCTTTTCCTGCTCCCCACAGTGTGGGGTGCTCAGAGCTGAATGTGGAGCCCCTTTTCCTGTTCCCCATATTTTGGGGTGCTCAGAGCTGAATGCAGGGTCCCTTTTCCTGTTCCCCATATTTTGGGGTGCTCAGAGCTGAATGTGGAGCCCCTTTTCCTGTTCCCCACAGTGTGGGGTGCTCGGTGTCTCCTGGAAATGCCCTGAAAGGCTCCCAGGGCCTCCTTGAGGCACAGACAGCTCTCAGGTCCACTGATCCCCCAAAGTTTTGGCCTCGTGTCCCTCAAACATCACACAGGGAAGAGATCGAGGCCAGGACATGATCCCAAAGCCACGCAGCCCCTGTTTGAGGCAGGAACGTGCCCTGGTGGGACCCAGAGCCTGGAGCACAGCCCACACCTGGGCAGGTGAGAGCTGCTGGACACCGGGGTGCCATTAAAATGTAATTAAATTACATTAAATGTAATGAAAATGTAAATGTGGCTTCTTAAAACAGGCGTTTCTTCCAGGGGTGACCCTCGATGCCAAGGGGATTCTCTCCCCCGTTGGGATCAATCTGTTCCAGGCACTGAAGGGATCCCTGGCGGGTTTCAGGTTGAGAGTTGGGCTCCGGGAGGTGCAGCCCCTCCCTTTGGGGGGGTTCAGGGTGGGTTTGGGGCACTCGTTCCCCCTCGTGTGGCGCTGCAGCCCCGCCCCGTCCTCAGCCCCGCGGCTCTTCCCGTGTTTTCCTTTAAATCCAAGGGCAGCCAGGCGAGGTTGGGTTTCAGCGGGGTGTAGGATTTCCGAATCTGAGTCTTTCCTGAGGCAAACTCGAATCCTCACCTGCGTGTCAGAGCCGTGCGGGGACCCGCCATGTCCAGAAGGCCCGGGATGCTCCTGGTGGCCGAGGAAGGGCTGTGACCTGGGCTGCCCGACCGGGGCTGCGGGTGAGTCACCGCTTTTATCGCGTTTTTTGTGCCTGTAGACACCACTGATGAGAAAATGGAAACGCAGCCCAGCCCAACGCCCAGCTGGGGAAGCTCCCACCTTTGTTAAGCCACGTATTTCGCTTTATGGTCAGTGGGAGGTGTGGAAGAATCACCTGGTTGAAAAGGTTTCCATTTTATCTCCATCTGAATTGGTGCTGGGTTGGTGGTTTCAGACCAACTCGTGCTGAGACAGGAGTTTTGGCTGCTCTTGGGTCTGTGCCCGAGCCCAGACAGGGACGCTCTGTGCTTTGAGCATCTGCAGCCTCTCCTCCTCTTCCAAGACTTTAAATAAAGTGGTTACTTTTGGCCGTGATCTTTTTAATGGGGGTGGAATGTTTTGCGAGGCTCCCATTAGAAAATCCTCGGCTGCTGCGATCTGATTTTATTGTGGGGATGTGTGAAGACATCGAAACACTCCGAGGAAATGTTGGCTGCCTTCAGCCTGCCCCGATGGAACTGTGAGGACCTGGAGTGAAATAATTCAGCAGGATTTCTGACAGGCTGAAATCCACGGCTGCCAAGGAGCCACCTAAATTCCAAAACCGTGGTGGGAGCATCCATTGAATCGAGATGAATGGAATTGGAAGGAGGTTGAATGTAGGGAAGATGACGTCAGGTTAAGGCTGCAGCAATAATAATAATAATA
>VZTZ01037912.1:98928-120310 GCA_013400955.1 Drymodes brunneopygia | reverse complement strand
GGGGTGTGGGGTGGTCAGCAGAGAAGGGGGCACCAGGTGGGGTGTGCTGGGTTCTGTGCAGTGTGGGACAGGAGACCTCCCAAAATAAAACAACGAATGGGCTTTCAGAGCTGAGCAAAGTCCACATGCTTAAAAACATAAAATGCATCAAGTGAATGTAACCACGAACACGAGGAGGAGCAGGCAGGATCTGGGAGGCTGCAGTGCTGGCAGGGTGTCTTTCTCATCTGTGCTTCGTTTTTTTGCTCTGGGTATTTTTAAAACTTATTTTCAGCAACAGTTGATTTTTTTTTTTCCCCCTCAGACTCAAGAGAAGCTGTGATCTCAGTGTTGGTTGTTCTGCAGGTTTTGTGTTGGCAGTGTGTTCATCCAGCCCTGCACGCTGACACTCCTCACTGCTGCTCTGTGCCTGATGTTTCCTTCCCCCAGGGTCTATATTTAGTGTGGAACAGCATTCACTGTGGCACAGGGCTGGAGGCAGTTTGCTTTCAAGCCAAAGGAAATGGTTCTCTTTAAGGATAAGAGTGAACGAGGGGCAGGATTTCCTGTGGAAACGCACCCACGGGAGAGCTGACTTTTACTTTGAAGTTAATGGCAAAAAAGGCAAAGTGAAACCCTGAGGAGTTGATATGCACAGGAACCAGTGGGGTTTGCCTGGTGAAGAGGCCTGGGTGCAGGGAGGGGTGGGGAAGGGTCTGAGAGGGGCTGCAGGTCCCCAGCCCTGGGGATGCCCCAGCCCTGGGGATGCCCCTGAGGCTGCAGTGCTGGGGGCAGGGGGGGCAGAGGCCAGCTCAGGTGACAGGGAGCACCTGTGGCAGTGTCACCGAGCCTGGTGGCTGCTGAGTTTGCAGCCCTGGCACCCCCAGGGCTGGCTGGGGCAGGAGGGCAGAGCTCACCTGGGCACGCCCTGGCCAGGAGCTGTCCCTGCCCTGCATTCATACAACATTGCACAAATCACTTTGGAATGCATTCTTTGTTAAAACTCATGTGTTACTCTTTATTTTCTGCTTTCGTGAAAGCTGCTAGAATTCCACTTTATACTACAAAATGCATTTTTGTCTGAGGGGTGAGGGAACAGGAAAACATTCTCTTTCAAAACATGCTGTGTTTGGGATTTTTGCTTGTGTTTCCACTGTAACAAGAGGATTGAGCCCTGGTGTATTATTGTAAGGTGTATTCTGACTGAAATCAGAAACACTGACTGTACACCCAGTTTTTATGTGTGGAAGTCCAAGGACCATACAACTATGAGTGGATCAATATAACAAGAGGCTCTTTTCTGTAACTGAGGCCCAAACACAGTCCCTAAGATTTATATACTCAAACAAAGATGTGGAGATACCATTATTCCAGACATCTAAAAATCACTGTTGCAGTATTGCTTGTTATTTACGTTTCCAAATGAATTAAAATGCCAGATTTAAATGTCTATCTGTTTTGAAAGCAGTAGTGAAGTATCTGTGTATTTCATTTGAGGTTTTGCTTCTGCTGGAGCTGGCTGGGTGAAACACTTTGCAAAGGGTTGCACACATCTCTGCCAATTTGTCTTTCTAAGCTTGCCTCTCTGCCAGATGTCTGATGGCCTTTTGTAGAAACTTAAGGGAATACTGAGGATGGTTATTTCCAGTTGCATGTATCAGCTCTAGTGCTTTGGCTTCCTTGAAACTGCATCAGCAGTGTTTTATTAATTGAGCAAAACTGTTTTCCTTTCAGTACTTTGTTTCTCTAAATTGTCTCTTTTGAATTTTCCATGGTTTTGAAGATTCCTATTTCTCCTTGTACGCTTTATTTTTACCATGAAGAATCATCTGGATATTTTCTTCATCATTTTTGCTCTTATAGCAACTGCATGTTAAGTGCAATTGTAGCACCTAAACCTTGTTCTGGGCTATCCCAGGGCTGTGGGAGGGGAAAGGATTTGGCTCCTGGATAACCAAGATGCCAGTATCAATATAGATGGGACAGCTGAGGCTTCCTGTGTTCAGTTGGTGTCTTGGTGGGTGGTTCCCCCCGTCCTTCCTGTGTAAGGCAAACCCCAAACCTTTGCTTTTGCTCGAGGACACCTGCTTGTGGCACTCAGCAGTGGAGGAGGTGCTTCAGTGTCACCTGCCAGGAGAGGAGTCCTCAGGTCCCTTCAGCCAAGCTGGGGCCACAGAGCCTCCCTGCACCCTGCCACCCTGGCTGCTGGTGCCCAGCCCTGCCTTGGCCACCTGGAGTGCCTGGCATCAGCCTCCTGAGAGTGCTGCCCGGAGCAGCAGCACCCAGTGCCCAGCCCTGCCTCGGCCACCCAGAGCCACCTGGCATCATCAGCCTCCTGAGAGTGCTGCCCAGAGCAGCAGCACCCAGTGCCCAGCCCTGCCTTGGCCACCCAGAGCCACCTGGCATCATCAGCCTCCTGAGAGTGCTGCCCAGAGCAGCAGCACCCAGTGCCCAGCCCTGCCTCGGCCTGGCATCATCAGCCTCCTGAGAGTGCTGCCCTGAGCAGCAGCACCCAGTGCCCAGCCCTGCCTTGGCCTGGCATCAGCCTCCTGAGAGTGCTGCCCTGAGCAGCAGCACCCAGTGCCCAGCCCTGGCTGCCTCCTGAGCCCCAGCATGGCCAGGGGTGTCCCCTCGGGGCTGGGCACGGGGAGCTCTGTGCCAGGGGGAGCTCTGTGCCAGGCGGAGCTCNTGTGCCAGGGAGAGCTCTGTGCCAGAGGGAGCTCTGTGCTATGGAACCCTCAGCACCAGGAGCTCTGTGCCAGGGAGAGCTCTGTGCCATGGAGCCCTTGGCACCAGGAGCTCTGTGCCAGGGAGAGCTCTGTGCCAGAGGGAGCTCTGTGCTATGGAACCCTCAGCACCAGGAGCTCTGTGCCACAGGGAACTCTGTGCCAGGCAACCCTTGACACCAGGAGCCCTGTGCCATGGGAAGCTCTGTGCCAGGGAGCCTCAGCACGGGGAGCTCTGTGCCACAGGGAGCTCTGTGCCAGGGAGAGCTCTGTGCCAGAGGGAGCTCTGTGCTATGGAACCCTCAGCACCAGGAGCTCTGTGCCACAGGGCCCTTGGCACCAGGAGCTCTGTGCCAGGGAGAGCTCTGTGCCACGGGGCCCTCGTGAGGTGCTTTGTCTCCCCTGAGCACTTTGCCCTGTGTTTGTGGGAGCCCTGCTGGCACAGGGTGTTACCCACAGGAAAATCCATCAGGTCCAAGCCACCCCTGCTGGGCTCATCCTCAGCATCACCAGAACAGGGTTGGTGTTTTCATGTGGCAGCTCTGAGGAAAGCTGAAATGAAGCTTTGTGGGCTATTGGGCCATTGGTCAAAGATGCATTTAGTACAGAAATCTGCAAGGAGGAGAAAAAGCCCCCAGCAATCCTGGAAACCTGCTTTCTAGATCAAACTGAAATTAATTTCCAAGTATCTCCCTTAGCCCTTGATTTCTGAAATAGAGTGTAAAGAGATCTCGATCTCCTCTGCTGTGAAACACTTACATGAGATCCCTGTGCATTTATTGGTGTGTTGAACTCCCCAGGATTTGCTTGGCACTAAATTCACAGCTTTCTTGGGACTGCAGTGTTTTGGTGTGAAGGCTCTTTTTTCCTGATGGAATAGGGTGTGTTGGAGCTGCCTCTCTGCCAGCTTGCACTCTCCTGGCAGTTCCTCCTGGGACTGATTCTGCAGCAATGATGGGAAGGGCTGGGACTCAGAGCAGAGCAGTGCCCCATCATCACATGGCATTTGGCTCATAAATAAGGATAGATCTTCCTGAGGAAAGAGCATTTATTACTCATAGGAATTGATAGACACTGCTGCACAGCAGGGCATGCAGCTCAAGACCTTTAGCTCTTGAGCTTTAGGTCACAGAAGTTGCTGTCTGCAAACATGAGCACTTAGATAAAATCACATTATTATTTTTGTTTTTCCACAGAGCCCATTGTACCTTATGGATTTAAGGCAGTTTTTTATACTAGCCTTGTCTCTGCAGTTGCTCCCTGGGCTGTTGGTGTTTCAGGCCAGGAGCTGTTGGTGTTTCAGGCCAGGTGTTGGTGTTTCAGGCCAGGGGTTGTTGTTTCAGGCCAGGTGTTGGTGTTTCAGCCAGGAGCTGTTGGTGTTTCAGGCCAGGAGCTGTTGGTGTTTCAGGCCAGGTGTTGGTGTTTCAGGCCAGGAGCTGTTGGTGTTTCAGGCCAGGAGCTGTTGGTGTTTCAGGCCAGGTGTTGGTGTTTCAGGCCAGGTGTTGGTGTTTCAGGCCAGGTGTTGGTGTTTCAGGCAGGAGCAGTGTCAGCAGGGAATGACTGACCCGTGCTGCTCTCCCCACTCTGTTTCCTTGCTGTGCAGAAGGCACTGGGAGTCTGGGGGATTTTCTGCTTCCCGGTGCCAGCACAGCTGGGAAAAGGCCTGCAGCTGACACAGACCACTGGATTCATAAAACATGTGGGATGTTTTCCAGCCTGCAGGAACCTCAGCCCACAGGAAGAAGTGCTGGATCACTGGCCTTTGGCTCCTGGGAGATGTGAGTCTGGATGGTGCTGCTCCCCTGGGCGTGCTTCTGGAGATTTAAAAGAACAGTTGTAGATATTCCCCTGTTCAACCTGGGGGAGTTTTAAAGATTTCACTTTAAGTAAATATGCGGAAAGAAACCCCACAAATACACAGGACAGACCATGGTGATGGTTGTGAGTGTGAATTTCGCCAGAGATCTGTTTTATCTATCCACATGCAAAAGCAGGTTAATTTCATTTAAACCCTTTCAGTTTTCCTTGTGTCATTCCAAAACCAGGATACAAAGCAATGGAAAACTTGAGTGTATTAATGTGGTTAATCTTGCCATTTGCTAACAATTACAGTTTGTGTGGTGTTGGATTAACTCTCGTTAATGCTCTTAACACTCTGGTTATTCAAATATCCAGGAGCTTTTGAGCTCTCAGTAAGATGTCAGTAATAGAAGTTAAATTTGAAGCACATGGGCAGTTCACTGGGGTCAGGAGATTCAAGATCCCAGTCTTTGCAGTAAATCATCATTCAGCAGCAGCAGCAGCCCTGTGCTTGTGCCTGTGTGGGTTTGTCCTGTGTGGCTGTGGGGAGGGTGATCCTGCAGGGCTGTGCCAGGAGATGAACAGTGTCTGTGTGCTGGGTACCTGCAGAAAACACGGTGAAAATCAGTTCAGCTTCGTGGTTCAGGGGTGTGTCTGTGTGTGTGTCAGAGCTGTGTAAGCCTGGTCACATTGCCATCAGATCCACTGAATGATTCTCTCCACCAGCAATTCTGAAAGTCTGGAGCTCTTGTTGCTCCATCTCAGTACAATCGAAGGTAATGCTTAAGAAAATTACCTGTCATGTAAACTCTACTGAAAATGTGTATCTTCAATTAACTGTTCTGGGGGAATGTTATAATTGAAAGCTGAGCTCCATTAGTGCTGAGAGAAGCATTTTTCTTTTGTTCTGTGATGCTGGGTTAGCCAAGAAAAGAACAGATTTGGGATAGATATTACCACTTTGTTTGGAATATTGTAGAATCACAGATGGATTGGGTTGGAAGGGACCTTAAAGATAATTTCATTCCACCAATCTGCCATGGGCAGGGACACCTTTCACCAGACCAGGGTGCTCCAAGCCCTGTCCAACCTGGCCTTGGACACCTGGTGCTGGCTCTAGAGCTCCACAGCCACAAGGTACTTGGGGTGCAGTTTTCATCTTTCTACTTGGGAGTGATAAATACTGTGTTACAAATTGGGTATTTCATGTGATTGATGAATTTCCTGAGATTGAGTTGTTCTTACAGATGGCAGATTGCTTTTAGTCACTGCTCTGAATCATGTACTAGATGCAAACATTGTTTATGCTGTATTAGGTGACCAATTTCAAGTTTGTCACGTAGACTTCACTTTTTCCATTGGTAATGAGTAATTTTCCTTTTATTTTTTCCTTCCCTGTTTTCTTTGAGGGATATTCTTGAGTTGGCCTTGTTCTTTTGTCTCCGGAGTTTAAGTGGGGCTCCCAAATATCCACATTGAGAACCTGAGACAGAGCTGCTCTTTGGGGCAGGAAAGAGAAAATTCACAATCCTGTTCAACAA
This sequence comes from Drymodes brunneopygia, assembly GCA_013400955.1. Taxonomy (NCBI): domain Eukaryota; kingdom Metazoa; phylum Chordata; class Aves; order Passeriformes; family Petroicidae; genus Drymodes; species Drymodes brunneopygia. The sequence goes on along the minus strand of VZTZ01037912.1, from coordinate 114,264 downwards.
GCAGTGTGTTCGTGGTGTTCCCTCCTCGCTGCCCTGCCCTGCCCTGCCCTGCCTGCAGGGAGCTGCTGGTCACCTCTGCTGGCACCCTCAGGTCACCTCTCCTGGCACCCTCAGGTCACCCTCTCCTGGCACCCTCAGGTCACCCTCTCCTGGCACCCTCAGGTCACCCTCCTGGCATTTGTGCCCACTGTGCACGAGGTTACAGGAGACTCTCTCCATCCCAGCCCCCAAATTAAACTAAATCGGCAATGCTTTTACTGACACAGATGTTCTTTATTAAAAAGCATCTGTTGTTCTAACTCATTTTTTCACTTCCATGCCCAGGGGAGGTTGGTTTTACGTGGGTTCAGTGCTTGTGCTGTGGCTCTGTCCTGTCCAGGGGCTGCTCTGAGGCTCCTTGGGAAGGACTTTGTGGTGCCAGCAGAGTTTTGGTTGCCTTGAGCTCTGTTATGGCATCGGCTGAAGCTGCTGAAGGGACTAGAGCTTGCTTTTGGGGACAGCTGTCTGATTCTTTGGTTGTTTTAGAGTCTTATAACCTATAAGATTGGTCAGTGAGGTTCTCAGGGTTTGAAAGATCTTGTCCAGATTGGAGTCCTGACAGCACATGCTACCGTTATTATGTAGAAGTTAAAGAGGTGGCTCTTTTCCCCTCCCCTGTCCTGGGTGTCCCTTGCAGTCTGGGGACAGGGGTTCAGGTTGTTTCAAGATGCAGGGCTGTCCCCTGGTGTCCCTTACAGTCTGGGGACAGGGGTTCAGATTGTTTCAAGATGCAGGGCTGTCCCCTGGTGTCCCTTACAGTCTGGGGACAGGGGTTCAGGTGGTTTCAAGATGCAGGGCTGTCTCTGGGTGTCCCTTACAGTCTGGGGACACTGGTTCAGGTTGTTTCAAGAGGAGCTGGTTTCTCCTGTGTACACAGGCTTCGGCTATTTAGAAACACAGAGCCTTCGGAAGAGGCAGTGGGTGCTGAGAATGTTTCTCTCAGTTGTGCTGTGTTCTGACAGGGAGCTCAGGCTCTGTTCATCCCGCAGCTCCTGCCGGAGCCGGGCCGTGTTCGCTGCCCTGTGCGCAGGAGGCCGGCACCGCTTCGGCTCCTCTGTATTCGCACCGAGTGTTGTGTCTTGATTTAGAGCCACTCACAGGAAAGGAGAGCGGCCGAAAAGGTCAACAGCTCGGCTTCACTGTGTTTGCAGCAGCTCCCGGCAGTGAGCGGTGCCGGTCAGACGGGAGGGGAGAGCCGGGACAGGGACGGGGACAGGGAGAGCCGAGCCCGGGACAGGGAGAGCCGAGCCCGGGACAGGGAGAGCCGAGCCCGGGGCAGGGACAGGGAGAGCCGAGCCCGGGGCAGGGAGAGCAGGGACAGGGCTCTCGTTCCCAGAGCTGCCCCCACGACCCGCTCCTTCCCGGCCCGGCTCTGTCCTGGCTCTGTCCCAGCTCTGTCCCGGCTCTGTCCCGGTGCTGTTCCCCTGGCCCCGAGCGCTGTCACCGTCCCGGAGGGGCAGAGGCTTTGCCTGCGGACAGTCCGTGCCCTCCCTCGGGCATTGACTGTCTGTGCCTCCCCTGCTCGCCCTCCCCGTCCCGTCGGTGCCGCTGGCCGGAGCTGTCCCAGCTGACACTGTCCCGTGTCACAGCAACAGTGGGCAGCAGGGCCTTCCTCCCCCTCCTCCTCCTCTCCCTCAGGCGCTGCTTTAGCCCAGGTTACCTTCTGGCTTTTTTTCTCCGTTTCTCCTGGTTCAGCATCCCTGGAGCCGCTCTTTGCTCAGGGAGTGAATGTGCCCTGAGCTCCCCGGTGCCAGACGGTCGGTCCGTGTTCGTGAGCCTGTGCTGGGCTCCTCGGTCCTGGTCACTGTCACCGGGGAGGGACAGCATCACCATGGGACTCTCTGCGCTTCTGCTGCTCCTTGGGAAAGCTGTGGGAACTCAGGGGCACCACAGCTGTGTTTGTAAGGTGTTTGTGCAAATGCATGGAATAAGAACACAGCGTTAAGTAAAAGTCTGGATTTTGAAGAATCTGCACTTTCCCTTAGATTTTTTTTTTTCTTAAACTCGTAATTCTAGTTTTCCTGTTTGGTCCTGGTTGGTTTGTCTACGTGGGCTTTGAAATGCTGTGAATTCGTAATGTGAACAGAACACGCAGATTATCATCCTTGTGTTTGTCAGTTAAGAGTGTAAAGTTGGTACAAAACACCACATTAACACATTAACCACCCCAGCTGGTGGGGGTTTGCCAGTATCATCTGTGTACCTCAATAGAGCATAGCAACAGTGGTGCTTACCAGTCTGTTTGAAAATAAAAAAGTACTTAAATCCAGTGGATCTTTGAATATAAATGTCTAAAGGATGACAGTAAACTTACAGATACAATATAAGAGATCAAAAATATTGATCAAAAATCATGATGTAAATAATTCTGTTGAAACAACTGTGATGGTCAGTGATGTTGATGGATTTGAAAGAAGTCTTTGAGTAAGCCTGTCGCTGGTCAAACAGAACTTGATCAAAGCTTTTGCTTTTCACTAAATAAGTAGAAAATCAAGTATAGCAAAGGCAGGGGGAAATGACCTGTATTTCATATTTTTCTTCGTGTCTTGAAGGTAAAGATGAAAGGCTCTGGGTCGTGCCTGGGGCTGCACCCTGAGGGTCCCTGAGCCCCTGTGGGATCCAGGAGATTTCTGGAGCTGGGCAGGGTTCCAGGGACCCCTCAGCCCGCGTGGGGCTCCTGGGGCTGCCTCAGTCAGGTGTGTGAGGATTGGGGCTGGTTCTGCCTTGTGTGTTCGGGCAGTGGGCAGAGTCCAAGTGCCCAGTTGTCTTCTGATTCATTTTGGAGCTCAGTTTTCACAAAGCGAGTCAAGGTTTTTTTTCCTTTTAGCTTAAAAAATGAGCCTATTCTTTGCTAAAAATAAATTTCACAAAATAGAACCTGCTTTCTATAATTCATCGGCTTTCTTCCATTTCCCTCTGAACAAAGCTGAAAAGAAATTTTCCAGGCTGTTAATTTAGTTTCATTTAGTTCTTTTCCCTTTTTCCTTTCGAATGAAAGGCTCCTTACCTTGTCTAAATATATATTCTCTTTCTCGTTTTTTTTTTAAAAGACTCCTTCCCCATCTGAGTATATTTTTGCAACAAGCTTAAAGCTTTCCTGTTGGCTGTTGAATATAATTTTGTGGGAAATAGAAACACTGGGGAGAAGAGAGACTGCTTCTATGTTTGATGTGAAAAGCCGCTTGTTTTCGGGCCATTGGCAGCTCATGTGGTGTTCGTGTGCTCACAAGCTGGCTGCTTTTTCTTACAAACCCGACCATTACAGTGACCGGTGGGACATAAATAGACTTCAAGTGGAAACTCACCATGAAAAGGGAGAGTTTTAGTGGGATTTGGAATTCCAGGAAAAGGTCGAAACTGCTTTTAATTGAAGGGAGCAGCACATGCGGGATGCGTGTCCTGGATTTTGGTGTGGATCCCATGTGCTGTGGCTGTCTGGAAGCTGTGCTTGTTTGAGGGGGAGAGTCTCTTTTTGAGAAGGGTTTCTATTTGTGGCTCCGGGCACTCAAAACGTGTGCGGATGGAAGGGTAGGATGGAAGCAGAGCCGTGCCCCTCCAAGCCCTGGGGCATCTGCTGAGCTCAGCCTGGGGAATGGCAGGGCTTGGGGGGAGTTTGGGGAGCAGCCTGAGCTCAAAGCAGGCAAATAACCCTGAGCAATCCGTGCTGAGCTGGCTGGGGGCTTCCAGGCAGGAGGGTGAGCACAGGGCAGACAGAGCTGGGACCCTGAGCTGCAAGGGACCATGGCAGGAGAGGAGAGAGCAAGGGAGGATGGCAGAGCAGAGGAGGCTCTGGGGAGGAGGGCACTGGGGACACCTGGAGCAGAGGAGGCTCTGGGGAGGAGGGCACTGGGCACTGGGGACACCTGGAACAGAGGAGGCTCTGAGGAGAGGAGGGCACTGGGGACAGACGGGTGGAGCAGAGAAGGCTCTGGGGAGAGGAGGGCATTGAGAAGAGACACCTGGAGCAGAGGAGGCTCTGGGGACTCCTGTGGCTCCTTTCAGTGGCAAGAGAGCTGGAGAGGGACTGGGGACAAGGGCTGGAGGGCCAGGACACAGGGAATGGCTCCCAGTGCCAGAGGGCAGGGCTGGATGGGATTTTGGGCAGGCCCTGGCACAGGGTGCCCAGATTTGCTGTGGCTGCCCCTGGATCCCTGGCAGTGCCCAAGGCTGGACAGCACTTGAGGCACCCTGGTCTGGTGGAAGGTGTTCCTGCCCATGGCAGGGAGTGGAACTGGATGATCTTTAGGGTCCCTTCCAGCCCAAACCGTTCTATAATTCTAGATATTCCAAACAAAGTGTTAATGGCTGTAAGTATTTTGCTTTCTTTTGCCTCTCCTGTTGCTCTTTGGTGCACCCGAGTTGAACCTGCCCTGTGGGCAGGGGAGAAGGACTGGACTCAACCAGCTGGAGCAGGGCTGGAGGTGGGATAGCCAGAAAGAAAAAGACCAATAAAGTGGGGTTTGTATTGGTGACTGGGGAGAAATTGGTTCATCAGTGAATGGGTATGAAAGGATTTAGCATCAGAGTGGACAGGGAAAAGATTAATTTCCATTATGTTACAAAAAGAATGAGATAATTTAATGAAGGACAGAGTGTGGAGAGAAAGGATAGGAAGAAGGCCAAAGTCTGTGGAAGACATGAAATATAATGTGCCTATTTTTAGACAGAAAAATAAGAGGAAGATAAATTATCTTTCTACTTGATTGTAATGTCGAGTCCTTCAAAACTTCAAATTGTTTTATTTGTGTGAGGTGGCTGGAGAGGAGTCTGAGGCAGAGGGCTGGGCTGCAGAACTGTACCACGGAGTGGTAAAAATGCAAAGAAAGGATGTGCTGGTGCCAGAGCAGGGGCTGCAGGGGGGCACAGCAGTGGGAGCCAGCAGGGCCCAGCTGCAGCCTCAGGGTCACCCCAGGGAATCTGTGCTGGCAGCCCCAGGGACTGCCCAGCACCTCTGTCCTGGAGCTGCAGCCTCAGGGTCACCCCAGGCTGGGCAGGGAATCCATTCTGGCAGCCCCAGGGACTGCCCAGCACCTCTGTCCTGGGGCTGCAGCCTCAGGGTCACCCCAGGGAATCCATTCTGGCAGCCCCAGGGACTGCCCAGCACCTCTGTCCTGGAGCTGCAGCCTCAGGAACCTCAGGGATCCCCTCCAGAGCTGCTTCCCCTGCTCCAGTGCCAGCTCCAGCCATGGCCTCTGAGAGCCTCTGTGTCTGTGGGATCCCAGAAGGAATAAATGAATGAATGAATGAATCTGCCTGTGAGAGCCTTGTCCAGCACCTCCCTGTGATGTCACTGGGCTTGTGCCACCTCTGTCCCTGTGTCAGGAGCCTGTTCTGAGCTGCACTCATCACTCACCTCTCACTTCTCACCCACAACAGCACAGTTCACTTGCTGAATTAACTCATGGAATTCATTGTTCCAATCCAGCTGCTTGGAGCTGCATCCCTGTTTGGCTGTGTGTCCCTGCTGTCCCCTCCGGGGCAGGACAGGACACGGGGCAGGGCTCCTCAGCCCTGGCTCCTCAGCTGCCCCCCAGCCCCAGCCTCACACTGAGCTCTCTCCAGCATCCCCCACCCCAGGAGCAGCCCTGGCTGGGCCACTTTGCTCTTCTTGTGGTGTAGTTTGGGTGAGGAGAAAAGAAGGAATGGGGAGGGTCCTACATCTTGTGGTGACTTGCTTCATCTCATTGCACCTGGCTTGGTTCTGGAATTATTTTGGTCAATCCCTTTACCCCTTGCTCTCATTGTTAATTAGTCTGATGGCTCTCACAGGAGCCAGGTGTGGCTGTCCAGGCCGTTGGTGGGATGGTGAATTATTTTGGTCAATCCCTTTGCTTTGCTCTCATTGTTAATTAGTCTGATTGCTCTCACAGGAGTCAGGTGTGAGCTGCCCAGGCCGTTGGTGGGATGGTGAATTATTTTGGTAATTCCCTTTGCCCCAGCCCTTGCTCTCATTGTTAATTAGTCTGATTGCTCTCACAGGAGCCAGGTGTGGCTCTCCAGGCCGTTGGTGGGATGGGATGGTCTCTGCTCTTCCCAAGCAGAAGTTCTCAATGCACCTGAGCACAGAGCACAGCAGCTCCACAGGGGACAGGTAGAGACTGCTAGGGTTAAAAATAAGAAGATGATAAAGCCTTTTTTAAAAACAAAAAATTAAAACCTAACTGCCAGGGCACTTTCTCCCACAAGAACCTATTTGCAGGCTGCTCCCATTTTCAGAAATACAGGAGTTGGTAGAGACCATTACAGGAGTGCTGCTGGCAGCTTTGATTTAATTGTTACTTGTGGCTCACACTGAAAATCCATTCCTGGTCTGCCTTCAAACGGTTGCTGCTGTGGGGTTGTTTCAGGTAGGTTTGAGCTGTTGAATTTTTTAGGGATCTCTGGTTTTCTGTCTGTATTTGTCCCTCCTGCAGTGGGAGGTGGGGGTGGATAGAGGGCTGCTCCATTTACAGTCTCTCGTTGTGCAAGGATCTCAAATAATGAGGCTCCAGGGGAGCTTTGCATTCTGCTCAGCTCTCTGACAGAAGGGTGGATCCTCATGGGAGTGATGTCTTCTCCCTGGTAACACCTGACAGGACAAGAGGAAATGGCCTCAGGTTGCAAACAGGAGGTTTAGCTTGAATAGGAGGGAAAATTCCATCTGCAAAAGGACTGTCCAGCCGGGGCAGGGGTGGAGTTCCCATCCCTGGAGGGACTGAAAAGCCCTGTGGATGTGGCACTTGGGGATGTGGGACAGGGGTGGGCTGGCAGTGCTGGGGGAATGGTTGGAATTGATGACCTTGGAGGTCTCATCAAACCCAGACAATTCTCAGGTTCTCCCTCCACATGGCCAATAAAAAGCAATGCCCATCTCATCTCCAGCTGGGCAGTGGAGTGCAGGAAAGTGTGTCCTGGCTTTCCTCTCTGACCCATTTATGTCAACTTTGGGTTATTCCTAAAACTCAAGAGATCCCCAGAACATCTTGTGACTGTGACAGATAAATTAGGAGTGAGGAGTGTGTGGATTGTTTGGTTTTTAACAGGGAGTTGCCCCTTGCTGGCTGAGGCCACACTTTGGTTTGGACACCAGTGCCCAGTGCTGCCAGGGCTGTGCTGGACCCTGAGCTGAGCTTTACTGGGAAGAGTCACTGTCCCCAAGGTCTTCTTTCCTTGATGGTCTGAATCTTTTGGGTTAGATCCTCTACATTCCATACACAAAGCTTGTTCCCAGGTGATACCTGTTTTGTGGAGTGTTTAAAAAAAACAAACCCCATCACTAAATCCTGTGGCCCCTTCACCCCTTGAGCCTGAAATCAGCTTGAAATGGCCACAGCCCCTGGTTTGCTTGTTTTCTTGTTAGTGCTGCTACAAAAGCAGCAGCCCTCCCTGCTCCTCAGTTGTCTCACTGCATTCAGGACAAGTGGGAGAAGAGTTAAGGTGCCAAGCAAGCCGTTTGTGGTGGGCATTTCTCGTGGGTCTGTTCTGTCCCCTGCCCACAGCATTTATCTGTGCTGGCAGCTGAGCTGTGCCAGCTGGCCCAGGGGAAGGGCACAGATGGCAGAAAAGCATGTTTTCTTCTCCACATGCATTAATTTAGGCTGTCCCTGAGCTTGGCCCAAGGTTCAAGCCCTGCACCCAGAGCGGGGTCTTCCACAGGGAAAATGGGAAAGGTGCATTGCTAAGAAAAATAATTGTTCCTAAGGAAAGGAAATGTCACCTTCTTGAGCAATAAGCTCTCAATTCTGGCATTGTCAAGGAGTGAACAGCAAAAGGGAGGTGATGGACAGCACAGGAGAAATGTGGTGCCTCAGCTTGCACAAAGCCTTGCAGGCACTCCAGGCTGGCAGGTACAGCCTCACCAATGGTCACAGCTCCCATGGACAAACCTTCCTGCAGCAACTCCTGTAAAGGCCAAAGTTGTGTCCAGCTGTTTGAAAATAGCACACGTGAGGGGAGAACAGAGCAGAGCAGGTGTTTCTGTTTCATGCCAGTGTATTTGCCCCTGGGCAGTTGGTGTCAGGGCTGTTTGGAAGGGATGAGTGTCTGGATTTCAGGTTCTGCTGCCTCCCACTGATTCTGGCTGTTCCCAGCACTGCTGTGAGAAGGAAGTCTGATTTGTATTGTTGCTCCCCACTAGGATGCAAAAACTACCCAGAAGTCTTGTTGTTGAAGACAAAACTCAACAAATGGATTCTCTCCCCCCGTGGTCATGTCTAGGCTGGGATCTGTTGCTGAAAAGACAGAGCTTTGCACTCGCTGAGGTTTTGCTGCTTCAGTTCTCGTAACTCCTGTAGCAATGTGGAAATGCTTCTCCCAGTTTGTCCTTGGCAGGAGGTCTGGTGGGTTGGAGCATCCCCAAAAGCACTGTCGTTCCTCTGAACCAGGCTGTGAGAAGGAAATCTGGGTTGCTGGAGGCTCAGGGGGCAGGAGCTGGGTGTGGGCAGGCTGGTGATGTTTCTGACCCCCAGGTGATGGATAAACCCTTCTCACAGGGCACCGTTCCAGTTCCATTGCCTGAGGAATGTCTGGGTACAAATGCTGGGCAGTCACATCCAAAATGTGCCTTTGTGGTGAGAATCAGAGGGGGCTCAGGAGTGAAGGGGTGAGGTCTGTCCCGTGGCATCGTGGAGGAGCATCCTCATGTTTGTACTTTTTACCTTAATTGTGAAAAAAGCTCCCTTCTTGAATGCATTGGGGAAAGCAATAATATCGTGATATTGTTGTAAAAATAGATTACTTTTACTCTTCATTAATTTTTGTCTTTTGTTTTTCAGCCAGAAAATTTACAGAAGAATTGGCTTCGGGAATTTTATCAGGTAAGGTAAAGCTTATTTTCTCATGGAGTTCTGTGCATCTTTGTTTATTGGCCTAATGAGTAATGTCAGGATCTTTTGCTTTGTGAAGTGAAATCATTATTTTATAGTAAAAGACAGCCCTGAAAAACATGTCCCTTTCTGGATTTCTGAGTAGTCATTATAAAAATTCAGCATATAAGCACAATTTGTTCTCATCAACAATTGTCTACCTAAAAAACAGATTCAGGTTTTATAAAATTGACTTCAGTTTGGCATGAAATGTTCTTTTAAGTTGACTGAGTAAGATATATATATATAAGGACTTTAGAAAAAAAGTCTGTTGGGAAGTCCAGTTTACCTTAAAATTGAAATGTGACAATTTTGGGCATTGGTTTGCAATAAATCAATGCTGTGTCTGCTCTTTCTTAACAATTGTCTTGTTTGGTAATGTGAAAATATTGACACTGAACCCTTGTTATAAAATGTGCTGTAACCTTCTGGTGTGAGGGGGTTTTTTAAAGCCCCTCTCACACGTTGTGTTACTGCAGTAGAGAGTTGCTTACCTTGCAGTCTTGGTGCAGAGAAATGGCAATGAGCAACAGGAATGAACAGTGCTGGGGCAGGGAGGTGTCACCCCCCCTGAGAGCTGCTGTCCCTGCTGTCCCTGCTGTCCCTGCTGGCACTGCTGGCACAACTGGCTGAGATTCACAGAGTGCCACAAGGCTTTGCACTGGAAGGGACCTTAAAGAATCCCCAGATCCACACCCAGCCAGGGCCAGGGACACTTCCACTGCACCAGGCTGCTCCCAGGGACACTTCCACTGCACCAGGCTGCTCCCAGGGACACTTCCACTGCACCAGGCTGCTCCCAGGGACACTTCCACTGCACCAGGCTGTTCCCAGGGACACTTCCACTGCACCAGGCTGCTCCCAGGGACACTTCCACTGCACCAGGCTGCTCCCAGGGACACTTCCACTGCACCAGGCTGTTCCCAGCCCTGCCTGGCCTGGCCACAGGAAAGTGCCACCTGCTGCTGCAGGGACACAGGATTCCTTTATCCACTCCTTCATCCCTTACAGAAAAGTAGTTAAACAACAAAGTTGTGCTGTTCAAATTTTAAGGTGAAACTGTGTGCAGGAAATAAGATTAGCAGGATTTCATCTTTCACCTTTGTCACTGAAAGCATCCCATGAGTCTTTACCCTCTCAGGTTGCCAGTGCAGCCTGTGACCTTTATTACATTGATGTAAAATCTGCAATTCCCTTTTATTGGCAAGTGTATCAGATTTGCAAGAATCCACGGTGCAGTAACCAGCCTTACATTCTTCAGTCTCTGCCAGGTTCAGGTTTGTGTGTTTCTTTTTCTCCTTCCCCCCTGGCTGGTCTCTGCTGTGTGTTCACACAGTGATGCTTGCACTGCGCAGGCGTCTCTGACTCCAGCCCTGCACAGCCTCAGGAACAACTCTTCCTGTGCAGGAAATACAAATAAACACAGAGAACTCTTTTTATTTTGGGGTTTTTTTTTTTTTTTAGATGGTTGCATGTTTTCCACCATCACATGACTTATTTACGTATCTTTATCAAGGAGACTCCTTCCATGTTCATTTGTTTGCTGAAGTGGGATGAGCACTGCAGAAACACTCCTGAATAGTTTGTGGAAAACAGGAAGAGGAGGGGAAGGGAATGAGCTGCTGCTGTCTTAGGGCAGGGACCACTGGCATGTGACTGGATGTGGTCTGTCTTTGCTCCAGTGAATATTGTGTGCACAGAGTTCCAGAGAGGAATAAAATGGTCTGTTCATGCTCCATGAGGCCAGTCCAGTGCAGGGTCCAGCCCAGGGAAGGGGGCACTGGGGCAGACCCCAGCCCATCCCTCAGCTGGGGGGGTTCTGCTCTGTTCCCTCTCCAAACCCCTGCCCTCTGTCCCTGCAGAACTGTATTTCAGAGAAGAGAGAACAGACAAGGAGCAAGTGCTGTGCTGGCCTCACCCTGCTTCCCCTCTGGGTCTGTGCAGTGGCTCTGCTGCTCACGCTGCTCTCCAGCACGGGAGGAAGGGGAACAAAACTTGGTAGGGAGCTCCTTAGGGAAGAGACAAACATCTGCACCAAAAACTGAGCACCACCCTGGCTGGGGCTTCACAGCCACCCAGCAAACGCAGCCTCAGGGGGATTCTTGTGTTTGGCTCCACATGCTCTGAGCAAAACCTCTGTGAAGTGAGGCTCAGCAGCAGCAGCGCTGGAAAATGGCTCTTCCTGCCTGGTGGGGAACTCAAACCAGATAAACCGCAGACGGCAGTTTTTCCATTCTTCTGAGGAATTCAATTTGCATAGGCAGTTGTGTCAGGGCAGTTTGCATAACTTCTGAGGATGAGCTCCTTGTGTAAGCAGTCACAGTGTTCTTCACAGAAAAGGAAGCTCCATTACCTCTCTAAGTTTGAAATGTTTCTCGAAATTAAACCCGTTACGTCTTTGAACTGATGTCAAAGAGCACATTGGTTAAAGAGCATTTTGTGGACTTGTTTATAAGTTCAAGTAAATTAAAATAAGGGATTTTATTTGCTGTCATGGCTAAATACAAGTCACTTATGTGTTACCAATGACTTACACGCTGTATGCATTTCTGAGGATGTGGTAGCATGGAGAGGGCTAAAACAACATTGAAATGTCACATGTTACATTTTCTAAACTTCTGCCATTGATGTACAAATATCATATCCTACATCATCAACATGAAAAATATGGAGGATCTAATGCTGCTAAAGGAAACAGTTTCTGCAAGAAATACAAATGGGAAAAAGATGAGCTCAAAGAGCCTTTCCAGGCTGGCGTTAGCAGCAGCTCCTGCACAGCTCCGAGAGCAGCACTGTCACTGTGTGACAGCACAGAGCACAAAGCTGGGCTGCTCTCCTGTCTGAGCTGCTTTCCTTGGATTCATCCATCTCTGGCCTATGAAAGTGCAGCCTGCCTTTGGGTGACAGCTGACTGGGTAGTTTAAAATTGACTTAGCTATCAAATATGTGGTAATCTTCTAGCAGTTCACTGTTAGCTGCTGCTTTTTCCCCAAGGAAGAGTGAAACAAAATGAAGCAATTCAGCTGGACTCAATCCCAGGTATTTCATAGAATCACAGAATGTTAAGGGTTGGACCATAAAGATCATCTAGTCCCAACCTCCCCTGCCTTGGCCAGGGACACCTTTGAACTGAACTGAATTTGAATTGAACAGAGTTGAATTTGAACTCTAATCCTCTTTCCAGTAAAATTTATCTTACCCCAAGAACCTACATTGGAAAGAAGGAGGGAAAGGGATCGTTGGGGCAGAGTGGAAACAGCCTGAGAACAGTGTTCTGGAGTGTGCAATGTGTGATAGGGAGGACTTAGGTTTTATCAGGAAATGGATGATTGATGATCTAGATGTTGGTGCTTAACGAGCAGTGGGATGATTTGGTGAATTAGCTGCCATGCAAATGAGAATATTCACAGAATATTCACATGGGAATTTTGTCCCACTTGTGCAAAGTGCCCTGGTTTGCAGCCTCCATGTCAGTGCAGAGGAAAAAATGTGGGGGAACAAGCTCCAAGAATGTGAAGGAAGCTGTTTGCAAGGGAAGGGTGTAGGAGCACAGAGAGAGGAGTTTTACTGACTTTATTTATTTACTTGGGGCTCTTTTTCCTTTTCACTCCCTCCTTCCCCTTCTCTTGCCCTTTCTCCATCTGCACTGGGCCTTATGTTGGGAGCAGGAGAAGTTCAGGAGCTGGAGCTATTGAAAATCTGCTCTGATTTTAGTGACAATCTTTTTGTGTGGCACTCAAGGCACACGGTCATTTCAGATGCAGACTTGGAGCCAGAGGGTTTTTTCCCCTAATGCAATTTTCCATGTTGCCTGATGTGTTTGAGAGTATTTTGTGCCTTTATTTGTAGTAATGCAGAAGTTAAAAGTTTACCTAATAGCTAAAGGTCATCTTGGTATAGCTGCGTGGGAACTTCGTGTGTTACCCTTCGGAGAGAAGGAAGAAAAACAAACAAAAAAAACCCCAAACCAACCAGACAAAAAAAATCCCAAACCCCAAAACACAACAAAACCCCACCCAGCCACTTGAAGGTTGTTTAATTATTTTAATTGACTTAATTCTGGTTTTTTTTTAACTAGAGGGGGTGATTAAGGGGTTTTTTTAACTAGAGGGGGTGAGAAAACTGTTGCAGCCCTTCCAAGTGGAGGTCTCAGCCCTTTTTCAGAGGGTGCTTTCCCCAGGTGGGGCTGCTGGGGCTGTGTTGGTTGGTTTGAGTCCATGGCCTGTGACCAGGGATGGGGATGCAGGCTTGGCCTGTGTGCAGCTGGGTGCCCCAGGGGTCTGGGTGCCACAGGAGGAGCCTCCTCCTCTCTTCTTCAGGCTTAGAGAAATTGGAAATACTCGAAGTGCTTTAGGAGCACACACGCTCGACTGACTTGTCTGCATTTCACAGCTCACAAGGAAGCTGAAGCTCGTGTTTTGCTGTTTTTTAAGCAATCCTGTTTGCACGAGGTCAAGGCTCAGGCTCCTCTCCTGCTTTGCCTGGATGGAGGTCTGGCCCTGGTGCCTGCAGAGCCCTGGGCCAGGCCTGGCCTGGGGCTGATCCAGCCCAGCCTGACCCACCCTGCTCCCTCCCCATCCCCTGCCCAGACCTGGACCATGAGGAGATGCCAGGCTTGCCCTCCTCACCAGTTCTGTGCTCACATTCAGCTGGGCTGGAGCATCTTGCTCAGTTTCCCACATCCCCCAAAACAACTCCTGATTGTCCCTTCCTTTACGCTGCTTTTGCATGTCCAGGATTGAAAATAATGCCCAACTTTGTAAATACATTGTGCTGCTGTGGATGCAAATTCATTATTTATGTGGTCTTGTGTATGATCTTTAACCTCTGGCAGCTGGGAGTTTTCAGCTCTGAAGTATTCATTACTCATTATTATGTACTGTTTGTTCTTCCATAAGAGTAGAAAACCAGTAAAACGTAATGAAGCAGAGCCAATTTGCTTTTAGTTGGAGGGTACTTATTATATGAGAGAACATAACTAATATTCAGGTATGTTCTGGTGGCTTAACCTGCAAGGAATGCCACAAGGACCTCACTGCTATTGAGCCAATGCTGTTTCCCCATTAAAAATGACATAATTCTTATTTTTCTTTCTTTCTTTTTTATTTTTTTAAATACGCCCTGATTTCAAGTTCTCAAGGATTTGTATGCAAACAAAAAAAACCTGTGTCCTGCATCTCCAGAGCCTGGAAGTGTTTTCAGTGGCTGCCTCAGCACAGTGGAGTTGTTTTCCAGTGTTGTCTCACTGCAGGGCTCCCCACTCAGGGCTCCCTGTGACTGAGGGTTCACGAGTGTCAGACAGTTTGTGCCTAAATCTTACTTGAAATCGTTGGTTATATTTTTATCTTACCAGTTGATGTTCTCATGAGCTGTGTAAGAAGAGCTGTGGGTGGAGCAGACCCAGAGCAGTTCAGTGAGTGCCACGGGGCTCCAGCACGTCCTGCTGTGCCCAGGGAGCTGCTGCCAGTGTCACCCTGAGCAGGGACAGGGGCTGTGCTGGCTCTGCAGGATCCCATAGTTAGAGCTGCTTTCTGGGGATGGGGACCTCAGGGAGCTCTCCAGGGAGATCAGATCAGGAGCTGGAATGCAGAGCTGATCAGAGCAGTGAAGCACACGGAGAACTGGCATGGCCTGGTGTCAGTGCCCAGGGATGAGCTGTGTGACACAGCTCTGCCCCTCGGGCTCTGTGGCTGGCATTGCTCTCCAGGCAGGGGGCACAGTGAGCCCACCAGGCCAGCTCAGTCACTGATTGTCACTTGCTGCTGCCAGTGGTGCCTTGGGAAGAAAGGAGCATCTGTACAGGAACACTTTCTCAGCAACTGTCCCAGTTGTTTGTCAGTCTATAATAGGAAATATAAATCAGAGGAAAAGCATGTCCCAGTTGGGTATCATTTCTTGCATTTCTGGTATGTTTTTAGACATCTGGTCTGTCACCTGCTTTTTTTTTCCCTTTTTTTTTTTCTTTTTTCTATTTTTTTTCCCTTCCCCCCAGTTAAACTTAGTTGGCTCCTGCTCTGTCTCACTCTCCCTCCCCACCGATGATGGCACGCTTTAAAGCAAGCTGCTAATATCCCCGTTGGCAGAAACCAGCGTTAATGATCTAATGGCAGTGCTCAGAGATCATCAAAGCCCTGAGTGGGAGTATTTACTTGTTCCCTTTGTACAGTAAGGCTGCCAGAGCTCACCTCAGGATGTTTCACCGAGCAGGGCAGTGCCAAGATGTTTCAGTGACCGGGAGCTGAGGTTCAGAGGAAGTGACTGCTGGATGTGACTCAGAGCCCTCAGCAGGACATTCCCTTCTTTCTGCAAGGCTGCCCTGTGTGGGCTGGCAGTGCTGTCCTTCCCTGTGTGACCTGGCTGCAGCAGAACCTGGCCTCTCCTTGGCTCTGGCGTGCACGAGCCCCTGCCCTGCTTCCCCTGGCTGGGCTCCACAGCTCAGTCCCTGTTCCCCTGT
>VZTZ01037912.1:68509-85503 GCA_013400955.1 Drymodes brunneopygia | reverse complement strand
GCTCAGTGTCCAGCACTGCCCAGCTGTGTGCGGTCAGGGCCTGGTGCTCAGTGTCCAGCACTGCCCGGCTGTGTGCGGTCAGGGCCTGGTGCTCAGTGTCCAGCACTGCCCGGTGCTCAGTGTCCAGCACTGCCCGGCGCTCAGTGTCCAGCACTGCCCGGCTGCGCTCGGGCCAGGGCCGAGGGAGGTTGCCAGGGGCAGCAGGGAGAGCAGAGGGTCACTCAGTGCCCGCTGTCCGCAGCCCAGCCCCGAGCGCTCTCTCCCCCCACGCTGCCCTGCCCCAGCTGCTCCCTGTGGCTCTCTGGGTGCTCCGTGCTCCATTTGGCACTTTGGGGACACGCTGGACACTGCAGTGCCACGGAGTGCATCCACTCGGAGCTGACCCTTGCCTTCCAACGCACAGGGACCCTCCCAGCCTTGTCTTTGGGCGGTGGGGCAGTGCCCACAGCCCTGCCCTTGTCCCCAGAGTTGGCCAGTGCTGTGGCCGTGGGCAGGTCCCAGCCCCTCGCTGCCCACTGACCCCCAGCTCACCAGGCTCCTCACCAGGCTGAGGGTTCAGGGGCATCTTGCAGAAAGGTTTGCCAAGTGCTCAGGAGGCTGTTGTGTATTTAATAGAACATGAGCAATGGTAATGGAAAACTGTTATCTGCTGAGGTAATAATTGAGGATCTGACACAAATAATACTGGAAATGCTTTAAATTGAAGTTTTCAAAGGCCTGCATGGGGGTCCTCTCTAGAAATCTGGGCATCTAGTTCCCAAGTTTTGTCTTTTTACAGAAAAAAAAAAAAAGCCTGAGGTATGGGGCATTTAGAAATCTTGTTTGCATCCTTGTGTGGTAGGGTAAAGGGCAGGGCCAGTTACACATTGGTTGAGCAAAGCCTTTATGTTATTAACAGCTCTTTTCAGGTAATGCATGTGTGGAATTTGATTTGTGTGACAAAATGTTTGATTTGGAACAGCTCTGGCTTTCAAGAAAAGATGTGAGATTGGAAAATATGAAAATAATTGCTTAAGAAATTATTAAATGCTGCTTAAGGCACTTGCTAATGGGTTTGTCTGAGGCACTGAATTAATACTTAAATAAGATCAGCGTGACTGTAGAAGAATCAGATGTGTGGTGTTTAATGGCAGAAATTAATGGGTTTATTAGTGTTTGAAATAATGTTATAATGCAGCATCTGTAGCCAAAAAGAGAGCAATCCAGGAGGCTGCTCACCCCCTGGCTGTGAGCATCCTTGGCAATGGGATTTCGCTGCCCTGCTCACCCAGCGCAGCTGCAGAGAGGCTGGGAATGCAGCTGAGATTCCACAACGAAACACAAACCAACGGGAGCCAAGGATGGAGCTGGGCTGTGTCACCTGATTGTGTCTCGGGGCTGTTGCTGCGTGTCCCCGTGTCCCAGGGACAGTGCTGGGGCTCTGCACAGCCCGGGGGTGCTGCTGAGCTGGGGGCAGCCTGCAGGCTCTGACAGAGCTGCTGGATTTTGGCAGCAGGGCCACCCCAGGGACAGCAGGCAGGGACAAAGGCACAGCAGGCAGCGAGTGGTGCCTTGGAGAGCCGGGAGTGTTTAAATGCCTCAGACACTGCTCCGTTACATTGAGCAATGTTCGCAGCACACAGACCCAAACTAGAACCCTCTGACACTGAGGAAGTGTTTCCACTTCGTTTTAGAGGGCTTTCCAAGTATCTATTGATCAGTGTTCCCTAACAGCACAGAAATAATGTGTCTAATTTAACTGGCCACATGGAAGAGTATAGAAAAAACATTAGTTATCCCTTGAAAGGCTCGGAACGTCGATAGGGGGACATAACATTAATGACTTTCCTATACACAAGCTTCAAAAATGGCTAAATGAGGAAGAAATTACAAATTTATTTTCCTATAATTTCTGCAGTTGTCTTGTTTTACTGCACCAGTAAAGCATTAAGCAATGAAATGTCAAACAAGGAGTATTTTCCAGATAATTCGTCTGACATGCAAAGCGTGTGAAACAAAAGAGGAAAAGGTAGAAATGTGGGGTTTAGTCATTTTGACAAATTTAGTGATTTTTGCTCATGAATTCTGGCTGAGACACTGCTGCCTCTGTCCAAACAGTTCCAAATATTGGTGTTTGCTGAGTGGCTCACTGTACAGGAATAGCTTTGTGTTTCAATTCTGGCCTTTACCCTTAACACAGATTGCCATATTTGCAGTAATTTATTAACATTAATAAATGTAGCAAAACAAAAGCAACTACCATAACAATTCTTTTTGAATAAACAGGATAAATGCCAGGTCTCCAGAGGTGGGTGACAGCAGTTGCTGCAGTTGTTGGGAAGGGCTGTTACCTGTTCCCTTCCTTTGGTTGTGCATTCAAACTGTAAAGGAGTTTGGGGTCGGTTTCATTCTGTTCCGTATTTTCCAGACAAACAAAAGATTTTCCTGGAGAAAAAGGTAAAATCTGATTTCTGAATGAAGTAAAATCCCCACGAACATTGGTTCTAGGAGCGATGGGCATTACTCCCAGCTCACCCACAAACCCTTCCCAGCTGCTGTGCCCTGTGCAGGGGTCCCTCCCTGGCAGGGGTGATGGGGTGAAGGGCTCTTGGCTGTTTTAGGGAGCAGGTTTTTGGATGTGCTTGTGCCACTGGTGGTCTTGGTGTCCTCCCAGTCTGACTGTTCAGGNAAAAAAAAAAAGCCTGAGGTATGGGGCATTTAGAAATCTTGTTTGCATTTGTGTGTGGTAGGGTAAAGGGCCAGTTACACATTGGTTGAGCAAGCCTTTATGTTATTAACAGCTCTTTTCAGGTAATGCATGTGTGGAATTTGATTTGTGTGACAAAATGTTTGATTTGGAACAGCTCTGGCTTTCAAGAAAAGATGTGAGATTGGAAAATATGAAAATAATTGCTTAAGAAATTATTAAATGCTGCTTAAGGCATTTGCTAATGGGTTTGTCTGAGGCACTGAATTAATACTTAAATAAGATCAGCGTGACTGTAGAAGAATCAGATGTGTGGTGTTTAATGGCAGAAATTAATGGGTTTATTAGTGTTTGAAATAATGTTATAATGCAGCATCTGTAGCCAAAAAGAGAGCAATCCAGGAGGCTGCTCACCCCCTGGCTGTGAGCATCCTTGGCAATGGGATTTCGCTGCCCTGCTCACCCAGCGCAGCTGCAGAGAGGCTGGGAATGCAGCTGAGATTCCACAACGAAACACAAACCAACGGGAGCCAAGGATGGAGCTGGGCTGTGTCACCTGATTGTGTCTCGGGGCTGTTGCTGCGTGTCCCCGTGTCCCAGGGACAGTGCTGGGGCTCTGCACAGCCCGGGGGTGCTGCTGAGCTGGGGGCAGCCTGCAGGCTCTGACAGAGCTGCTGGATTTTGGCAGCAGGGCCACCCCAGGGACAGCAGGCAGGGACAAAGGCACAGCAGGCAGCGAGTGGTGCCTTGGAGAGCCGGGAGTGTTTAAATGCCTCAGACACTGCTCCGTTACATTGAGCAATGTTCGCAGCACACAGACCCAAACTAGAACCCTCTGACACTGAGGAAGTGTTTCCACTTCGTTTTAGAGGGCTTTCCAAGTATCTATTGATCAGTGTTCCCTAACAGCACAGAAATAATGTGTCTAATTTAACTGGCCACATGGAAGAGTATAGAAAAAACATTAGTTATCCCTTGAAAGGCTCGGAACGTCGATAGGGGGACATAACATTAATGACTTTCCTATACACAAGCTTCAAAAATGGCTAAATGAGGAAGAAATTACAAATTTATTTTCCTATAATTTCTGCAGTTGTCTTGTTTTACTGCACCAGTAAAGCATTAAGCAATGAAATGTCAAACAAGGAGTATTTTCCAGATAATTCGTCTGACATGCAAAGCGTGTGAAACAAAAGAGGAAAAGGTAGAAATGTGGGGTTTAGTCATTTTGACAAATTTAGTGATTTTTGCTCATGAATTCTGGCTGAGACACTGCTGCCTCTGTCCAAACAGTTCCAAATATTGGTGTTTGCTGAGTGGCTCACTGTACAGGAATAGCTTTGTGTTTCAATTCTGGCCTTTACCCTTAACACAGATTGCCATATTTGCAGTAATTTATTAACATTAATAAATGTAGCAAAACAAAAGCAACTACCATAACAATTCTTTTTGAATAAACAGGATAAATGCCAGGTCTCCAGAGGTGGGTGACAGCAGTTGCTGCAGTTGTTGGGAAGGGCTGTTACCTGTTCCCTTCCTTTGGTTGTGCATTCAAACTGTAAAGGAGTTTGGGGTCGGTTTCATTCTGTTCCGTATTTTCCAGACAAACAAAAGATTTTCCTGGAGAAAAAGGTAAAATCTGATTTCTGAATGAAGTAAAATCCCCACGAACATTGGTTCTAGGAGCGATGGGCATTACTCCCAGCTCACCCACAAACCCTTCCCAGCTGCTGTGCCCTGTGCAGGGGTCCCTCCCTGGCAGGGGTGATGGGGTGAAGGGCTCTTGGCTGTTTTAGGGAGCAGGTTTTTGGATGTGCTTGTGCCACTGGTGGTCTTGGTGTCCTCCCAGTCTGACTCTTCAGGCTGTGCACCTTTCATCTTTCAGGTTTAGTGGAGATGCATTAATCCTAACATTGGAAAAGGCTCCCATCTCTCACAAGGAAGCATGTTTTTCTTTGCTGAAAGTTGTTACTGTGCCGGGGCTCTGAGACATTCATGTTCTCTGTCCTCAAACTAGGTTTCTCTTACACCTGCTTTGTAATAAGCATAGGAAAATTGTGCTATAAATAGGAATTGGCATCTGAAAAGTAGATTCAGTTTCTTCCAAATAACAAGGTCAGTAAAAGGGAAAGTTTTGTTTGGGACAGAAAGGGACATCAGCTTGTCCAAGAGGGGCCATCAGATGATACAAAAATCCCCTGGAAGGTGGCAGTGTGTCTGGTGCAGTGCTAGGGCTGATCTCTAATGCTGTGAAAGTTGGCAGGTGAGCCAGCCCATGTCCCTGGAAGCAGGCTGGGACAGCACGTGCCTGTCGGGACAGCTCACAGTCAGGGAAGTTATGGGAAATAAGGCTGCCCAGAAACTGGGCCAGAACTTGCATGGCACTCCTGTTAAAATTCACAGTTGATGGTTTGACCACTTACAGGAGAGCAGTTTGGGGCGTTTGGACCACAGAGTAAGGAATCATGTCAGGAAAGGAAGTTTGTGTGGGTAATGTGTGGGAAGAAAATCCTAATGATCAGGAAATGTATGGACCTTGGGGGGTGGAAGAAGA
The DNA here is from genome assembly GCA_013400955.1 of Drymodes brunneopygia. Taxonomy (NCBI): domain Eukaryota; kingdom Metazoa; phylum Chordata; class Aves; order Passeriformes; family Petroicidae; genus Drymodes; species Drymodes brunneopygia. Next base: position 80,263 of record VZTZ01037912.1, on the reverse strand, counting down.
CAAAGTAAATCATAACTCTAATCTAAAAAACCCCATCAAGCCAATACACACACACAAATAGCAAAAACTTGCAACAAAACACTAAGCCCCTTAATTCGTTTTTCAAGAATTTTTGTCCCTCTCAGCTAATTACAGTAATGGCTTACTAAAACCAGGCTCAGAAGGCTGCAGTTTTATATGCCTTGCATTCCTGAAAAGGTCTCCAAAAAAGATGGAGTATTTCTGAATTGACTCATTTCTTTGTGAGAGCAGCTGCAGTTATAAATCCCACATTCAAATGTTGCTCCTACTTGAAGTCCTCTCTTATGCAAATTGTCTTTTAAATAACAGTTGCTGTAACATCAGGTCATTTTAAAGCTTCCTGTCCCCTTGATGCCCAGCTTCCAGGTAAGACTTTGAAAACCCCTCAGTTTTCAGGTCAGGAACCTCCCGCAGCAGCTTTGGGTCCTGGCACAGATGATGTGTGTGATATAGAGGAGGAGAAGAACTCCTCCTTGGACAATGCCCTCAGTTTTCAGCCTTTCTCCCAGCTGAGAGTTACCAGCTCACAAACTTGTTCCCTGCCAGGCTTCCAAACAGCCCCTGGGAGCACCAGGGTCCTAGGGCTAGCCTCGACCAGGTTCTAGTGTTTGTTTTCTGATATCCTAACACTAACATAAGAGTAAAAAATGTCATTTGTCAGCCTGGATCCCTTTGGTTTCTGACTGACAGAGATCAACAAACCAAGAATTCTTACTGAGTTGTGAGATTTAATTGGGAAATTAGATCCTTTGCAGTGAAATCCGAGGACTGTTCCTTCTAAATAGTGTCACAAAAGCACAGGTGACCGTCCCCATGTCTGGATCATTTGTCAGTCACTGCGTTTCTCCACGTCTTGGCTCTGGAAGGACTCCCTGGCTGGAATTGGGGAGTGGGTGTCAGTCCCTGCCCGTGCAGGAGGGGCGGGTTGGGGGCCTGACTGCTGCACGTGTCCCCTGAGCCCCTGCAAGTCTCCTTAGCCTGACTTTGCAGTGCTGCTGTCAGGGAGCCAGGAGCTGCTGGCTTTCAGTTAATGTCATTACATAAAGCTGCTCCTTTAATATGACCTTTAGCTCGGATACATAATTTGGAGAAATAGTCCTGCATTTACTTTTCAGTTAGTATTCTGGAACACACCCCAGGAGGATGAGTGTCATTTATCACTCTTCCAAGCACAGGACTTCATGAAGGCAATTTTTTAAAGAGTGTGAGCTATTAATTATGCTGAGAAAAGAACGTGTTCCTTGGAGCAGCCCATCTGCAGAGGCACATTTCCTCCTTGTCTCTGCTGCTTGTTTTCTAAGACACACTAAGAAAACAGTGTGATATTTCTTCATAAATGCTTCTTGCTGGTAGATGCTTTCCCCCTTTTGGTGTCCACCTGGTTCCAAGTGAGCTGTGCTTTTAAGGAACTGATTACTGCACTAAATGACAGGTAACAGCTTTGTTACCATGTCACCAATGACTTCTTGGGGCTGGACATCACCATTTTGTTACAAAATCACTTGGTTAGTGCTTGGGTTTGAGTTGTGGTTCTGTGATCATGAGAGCACTGTGTCCAGGCAGTGTGGTCAGTGTGCAGCAGTTGCCTGTGCAGTGCATGCATGCCCAGGTAGGTCTGAGTCTTCCAAAGCCCTGCCAGACACGAGTCCCACAGGCCTGTTCTCCTGCCACACACATCCTATCCCTGTCCCCCACCTCACTGCCCTGTGTGCAGTAAAACCTGCAGTTCAGGCTCTTCTCAGTATTTGGAAACAGTCTTCCTTTTTCTGAAGCACTGAGGTTTGTGTTGCACCTCAGCCTCTCACCCTGCAAGGGTGATGCTGTGGGCAGGGAGGTTTGGAGCCCCAAGGCTGTTTTTATGTCAGAGGTGCCTCTGGAGCTGGTGTGTCCCCGGGGAGGGCAGGCAGGGGTCTCTGGATGGGCAGTGTGCCCGTGGCTCCGGGAGCAGCCCCTGCCCCACAGGGCCAGGGCAGGAACACCAGGCAGTGCCCGTGGCTCTCCCTGCCTGCTCCCAGCCCTGCAGCACGGATCCCATCGATGGATGGATGGATGGATGGATGGATGGAGCCACCAGAGCCCAGGAGCCTCGTGCCACAGGGACCCTCCCTCCCGCTCCCCCGTGCGCTCGGCCCCTTCCAGCCACCAGAACAATATTTTGAAATTTATGGAAAATTAATTATCGATTACAGATGTGCCCTGGTTCAAGGAAGGTAAAAACGAATGGATGCATTTACGATGAGGGACGTAATCCGCTTTGTGAAACCGATTGTCTTTTGCTCTGCTCCTGCCCTCCCTCTCTTCCCCTTCCCTCTCGTCCTGCTCCCTCCCCCTTCCCGTACACCGGCTAAGAGACAGGCCTGATAAAGTGGGAGAAGCAAGATTGGTTTTCTAAGGGCAGCAGGCCCTTCACGAGCAGGTAAATCATGGGCTGTCTGGAGCTGGGGCTGGGTGATGACCTGCTCCCCGTGCCGCGGCACCGCTCCCCCCTGCGGGATGTGCGCCCGCGCGGCGGCGGGGGGCTGCACTGAAGGTGAAACTGTCATATCGATCTTTTTAGCACTAAAATATGAGCCACTTTACTCCACTCCCCGATGCTGTGATGTGAAAAATAATAACTCGGATCCAAATTAAAAATATTGATCTCTGGAAGGTGTTGAAAGTAAATAAACACCTTCCGAAGTTTTCGGGTCAGCCAAGAAATGGTATTCAGCAATAAATGTGTCGGCGTGTCAGAATCCAGGGTTCTTGATCTGTTTTTCCTTTCAAATTGATTTTTCATTACTTACTTCCTAAAAGTGTTGGAATTTGGTCCTCTACCGTTAAATCTCGGTGTTTGGGCAAATTATTTCTTTGGGGCTTATGAGGTGCTCCTAATCCACTCGGTCATTGATTGATTGATTTTTGACTCAATAAACTTGCATTACCCTTGCTTTATTTAAGGCTTCCATCATAATTTTTTGTACATTTAGGCTTGACTTTTTTATTTCCTTCTAACAGATGAGCTGACATTGGTCTATCAAACATGTGGGAAAACAATTGCCACAAGGTTAATTTTATTGCTAGCTCCATGCATTTTAAGTAGGTGCCAGGTATTTTCCACTCCAGGCTGATAAATTGCAGTTGAACCACTAAAGCATAAGAATGAACAGAAGCACTGTAACAACAACAATAGAAACCCCATAGAAATGCATCACAGAGCATAAGCATTAAATGGATTATTTTTGCTTCATTGGTTTAAGTTCATTTTACATCCGCCCAGCAGTGGGTCTGTGGCAGTGTAATGAGCTCTTTAACCGGGGCTCGCTGGGGCCCTGGCGCTGCAGCATTGTGTACTCTGGGGGTGGAGGCATTCAGCTCTTTCTGGTTAGTGGAAAGGACAAAATGCAGTCACCTGTGTTTTCAAAACGTCGTTTTCTCGTAAAGAGTGGCCAGTTGAGTTTTAGGTATCAGAATGTTCTTCTGAGCAGATCCATTGCCGTTGCTGTTCTCCGGCAGAGCGCCGGCGCGGCGCTGGAGGGTGGCACCAAAGGAGAGCTGCAGTGGGCATGGCAGGGACCTCCCCATGGACACAGAGAGAAGTTTGGTCCGTGTTAAAAAACACCCTTGAGCTGTTGGGTCTGTCCTTCGGAGCCTTCAGTGCCCCCCAGCTGTCCCCAAGTCACTGTTCATACCTTCACATTTCCATAGGTGGAAGTTCCCATTTTGCAGTGTTCCTTTCCTGGGTTTACCAGCCAGGGCCTGACAGTTCAAATACAGTTAAAATCATGTGTTTGTTCTGTTTCGTTCAAGGAGACATGATCAATTAAGAGGAATAAAACTGGATCTCTGTAAATTACTTGATGGAGGTGATGGCAGTTTTGGTCATTGTCTGTTTCCCCCCATAACTGCATTTCATCAGCCAGGTTTGCCATTGTTAGTGTGCAGGAGTTGGATTAAAATTCCTGGGGTTCTTTTTTAATTTTTTTCCAAACCTGCACCTGTTTTTCTGGTGTTCCTGTGACATGAGTGTGCTCCCAGGGCTGTAGGGCTCACACACAGCAATCTCTAGGTACCACCAGCTCACAGGTGGTTCCCCATGTCCTGGGAAATCTGGCATCAGATGTTCCATGTCCTTTCAGATCACTTGTGGTGAGGGCAAAGGGAAAAAAAAGAAATTTGATTTTTTTAATAATGAGAGTGTTATAAATTCAGTTTGTAAACCTGATGTTCTTCTCTTTGTGTGTGCTAAATAGCAAAGATCCTGTGCTTATTTTCAGGGACATTTTTTGACTGCAGGTTAATGGATATTCTTAGAGTTTGTTCATAAAAGGTCCAGTTCAATAATCAAAAAAATGGGAAGGGTATCTTTCTCTGTTTTCAAACAGAGGAGCATCCTCAGCTACTGTAGCACTGTGGCAGTACCTTGGTCACCTCACACTGTCCTTAGCAACCTTCCCCTGCTTGTGATATTAAAAAAAAAGAAGTTAGTAGCTGTTGAGGTCTTGCTGGTTGTGTTTAGTTTGTCCGTTTATGTTAAGATCAGTGTTGTGCCCAGATTGTCTTTTAATTCAATCACTTGTCACTGCACTTTCCTAAAGAGTAAGAAAAATTTGTAACTGACAGGCTGGCAAAGGTTTGACCAAGTGTGTTGTGGTTGGACCATATATCAGGGCAAAAGACAAACATGACTGAGTGCTGTGTCGTGGCACCACGCACAGGAAACAAATATTCTGCAGGAAATCTGGAGGAGCAAACTGAAAATTTGTTGAGCTCTTAAAGAGCTTAAAGGCTGGTTAGCATTTTCTGACAGAAGCCCGCTGAAGCAGCGAACAGAAAAAGAAAGAGCCAAAGTCACAGTGGCCGATTGGGAATTGAGGTTTGCAGTTGTGCTCAGCATCCTGCTCCACTCGTGTCTCGTGCTGGGACTGGGACCAGGGTGTCCCCTGGCACCTGGGAGCCTCTTCACTCCCTGCTCTGAGACCCCCTACAACTGAACAACTGTGCCCTGTGTTCAGGGGATTCAGCAGGTTCCCTTTTGTCAAGCTGTAGGAAAGTCTTAGTAATTTCTTATGAAGTGCTGCTGTCCTTTGTGTGTTTGCGTGGGCTCTGCTGCAGGGGCTGAACTCCCAGTGTTTGAGTCTAACAGGGCCAGCTGCTGCCTCACCAGAAAGGGTTTATTTGGGTTTGCTTTGCCCAAGGTGGGTCCCTGGTGTGAACAGCTCCTTGTGGAGCTGCTGGCATAGGACAAAGCCCTCCATCACCCAGATGAAGCCCCTCATTGCTGCAGGTGCTAAATGAACCAAATATGCATAGGAGGAATGAAGATCAGGTTAGATTAATAATCCATTAAAGCACTTGGTTTTCCTTATCTTCTCACAGGTTAATAAAAGCCTAGTAGTAAAAAATCAGCTCATACTAGATATAGTATTAAAATGAAGAGTTGTTTTCAGACAGAACTGTGAGGAGGATAAATAAATCTGATGGGCTCCCAGTAATGTTGGATTTGTTTCTACTGACCCGTGTTATTTCTTTAAAAGCCTGCCAGTGCCATTTGAAAAGCAAAGTGAGGTTGAACACTTTTTCTCTCTTCAACAGCAGAGGTATATTTAATAATTCTGAATGAATCTGTCACTTGGGGTACATTTTACCCATGCTTCTTTCACTCTTCAGGCACTGAGATCAGTGATGATTATTAAGCTTTGCCAAGCCAACATGGGTCAACGTGTGCATGATAAATGGAGCTATTATTGTACATAGGGAAACAATTAATGTGTTGCTCCATATGGTGGGATGTCCATTAACACGCCCTGCTGGTAATGCAAGCCAGGAAAGCTGTAGCAGTGTGTGCACAGGTTTGAGGTGAGCTACAAAGGAAAATACTCTAATAATCTATTCAGGCACTAATTTGAGTGTTGTGTTTTTCTTTCTTTCCTTGCAGGCAGCAGGCAGTGAGCTCTGCTCTGGGCAGTGGGGTTGGGGAAGTGTCCTCAGCTGTCCCCGTGGTGAGCCCTGCTCCCTGCTCTGCCTTCTGGGAGAGAGGTGGATGCCTGGGGAGGAGTGCCTTGTTCAATACTCCCAGCACGTTACTCCTTTTAATATCTATTCTATGGATTGAACTAGCTAGCTGTAGAATCCAGATGTGGACTCGTGTCTGGATTAATTTTTCGTACTGCGCAATGGGGGAAATATTTCAAGCTGTCAGTGCAGATACTGCATAAAATTGTTACAGGTGATAATTTCACTGGGGTGTGAAAACAGTGTTACTTCATATTTCCTAATTTAATTTTAAAAACCCTCCAAAAGATGTCTGTTTAATTTCCTCTTTCAAGTTTCTTGAAGGAGAGTAACCCCTGCACAACACAGGCATGCTTCCATTCTCAGGCTGTCACTGATGTGAGAAGAGAAGGGTAAAGCAGAGTTTGAACGTATTGGGGAATCCCAGAGTAACAGTGGCCTCTCTTGTTTGATGTGCTTTCTGCTCATTTTTTCAAAGACAGCAAAGATTTCAAAGATAGTTTGATTCTGTTTTGGTGCAGAAGCTTTATAATTTTAAGATTTCATTATCAGAGCAAAATATAACTAACTCACAGTAGCATTTCTGTATCCTCCCAGTTCTAAATGTTGTCTTCCCAGTTTTAAATCTGCAGCTGTTCCTGCAGGAGAAAGATCTTTTTTGTCCCATCAGATGGCACTGGGGACTTGGCTTTGGTCTGTGCCACGGCAGCAGTTGCTGTAAGGGAATGAGGAACACCAAGCCTCCTGCTTGCCACTCCCTCAGCCTGACTTAATCTTAATTCCAGAACTCTGTTTGTGCTAGAGTTAACAAATTTAATTTTGAAACTTGAGCTTGTTTCTAAAGCTCAGTTATTTCTTTCCGTTTTCTTCATTATTGTGAAAATTTTTTAATAGTCTTTGGTTACCCTTTCAGGTTCTTTGTTAGACAGTTCATCTAGGAAAATCTGCAGGCTGATAGATTTTCTGATTAAATACTTGAGACACAGTAGATGTTTTAATTGTCCTGAGATCCATTTTTCTTGAGTCTGTGGCAATGTAGAGTCTGGTTTTTAGAAACACTGATTGATGAATTCTGCTGTAATTTAAACTAAAAGTTAATAAGACAGGCCTACATGGATCTGATGCAAGTTATTAGACCTGTAAGGCACTTTAATATATGCCATTTATTATTCAAAGAAGTGAAAGCCAAAAATGTTTCATGTGCACTAATAAAAATTCAATATAATTATTTCAGAGAACTTCGGGAAATGCAAACGGTCAGATAAACTGAATTTATTAAACAATACCCAGTGACAGGAATGCTGATGGACCTCTCAGGCTGCTGCTACCTTTGCAGCAGGAGTATGATACTGCTGAAACTTCCTTTGCATGAGAGGTTTCTGAATGTTCCTCACCATTGAGTTAAAACCATGACATTCAGTGTTTCACTTTTGCTCTCTGCTTCAAAATATAAAATGTTGATGGCTCTGTCCAGTGTTTTGCCTAAATGGCTGTGGATTTCTGTTTCCTGAGGTTAAAGATGAGCTCAGGTAACAATGGCTCGATTGCACTTTCCACTGGTCAGAATTGAAACCCAAACCCACTCCTATGGCTGTCTCATAAAGTTCAGGGTTTTCTACTATTAAAATCTTCCTTTGAAATAATAAATGACTACATGCTGTCAAGGCAGGGTCTGGAAAGGCCAGCACGTAGAATGGGCTGAGATTTCATCTGAGTGTAGTTGAGTTTTATAGATCTATTTATGAGATCCAATACTGTAATGATGTAATTTTACTTGTCTAATAAATGTAGCTGTACAACGAAGGATAGCAAACATTTCCATTGTGACCAAAATCCTTTAAACTGCAGCCACTTTGATCTCAGAGCTCATGCTATTTAATAAATGCTGGCCATTCTTCTAACAATCACAATTATTTAAAGGGTTTTCAAAAGGGATAGAGCAAATCAAATAAAACAATTACTGTTGTATCTCATTCTGAAGTTAAGTGTATTTTTTATGTGAGTCTTGTTTAGTGTCTCCTCCCAGTTTTCATCCATTATCACAATAATTGAGTTTGTAGCTGGAATTAAATTTATCAAATTGTGTTATCCTCTTTTGAAATTGGATAGGTATCCTGGCAGTGGGAGCTAGAAGTTAATCTGCTTTGCTAAAGCCTCCAGTGGCACAGCGGCAACAGGATTGAGAAGGCTCAAACATTTTCCTGTCACCCTGGACACGATGTAATTTCTCCTCAATCCCTTGTGCAAATAATGACATTTGAATCGAGCATTAACAGGCTTAATTACTTTAAAATTGTCATTTTAATTTACACTGATATAGTATTGATCATACAAGCAGAGATTAAGCTGTTCACTGGAGCAGATGATGGGGAATTAAACATTAAAGGGTCCTCGTGGGGCTGAGAGGCCGCCCAGAGAGTGCCAGGAGAGGAATGATATTTCTCTGTAATGAACTGGCGGCATGCAGGGACATGAATCTTTGGCCTACTGGAAAAAGGGAAATAATGGGGTTTGGGAAGCATTTGCAGGTTATTCATTCGCTGCCATGCACCAATTCTCCAGTGATTCATCCACCTCACCAACATTTATTTATCTAGCAAATTCAGGAGCTCTGACCTTTCTGCTAAGTACATTTAACATAAGACAGAGTGGAATATTTCAGGTGTAACTTTTTACAAATATTAGTTATTGTTTCTTATTTCTGACTAATATTAAACAGAGTTATTTAATCTGCCATCCATACTTGCACCCATTTGTGTGACTCATGATGAGCAGATGGACTTCATAAAGAGATCCAGGTACTGTGGGACTCGATGAGGTCCTCAAAGTCCTTGACCTCATTTAGTTATGGTCTGATTTTCTTCTTTGGCAAACCTGAATTAAAGTTAATTTAAGGCAAGCTGACATGAGTTTACATGGGTGATTATAAAGCACATAACAGCAAAAATGATGACTAATCCTTGTTAAACCTCCAACCTAAAAATGTCACCACTCTGGTAGCGAGCGTGCTTTAAAAGACCAGGCAGATCTATATGGAATATTTTATGGCTAAAAACTTCATTTCAGTGATTTGGATTTGTCTAATAATTTATTGAAATGTCGCTAGGAAACAAGTATTGCTATTTTGATAATTTACAGTTAAAAAATTCAAAATAGATGTGGATACGCAATTGCACAAAATCGATTTTGTGTTTTTATACATAGCAGCAAAGTTATTTTTTCCCTGTCCTGAGCTAGTAGGCTAGTTTTCCTTTTGCCTTACATTTTATTTTTATCAGGGAAAACCATAACCAGCAGTGTAACTATGCAGGTACTGTCTGAGTCAGGGTACTTGCAGTCATTGCAATTCAAAATCAAGTGTCTTCTTTCTGAAAATGGACATTTTTCCTACTTAAGAGAACACTCAGATCACCCTCATTGACTCCAAGTGTTAAATTATTTTTTATTTGGTAAACATGTGAATTCCCAAGGAAGTCCATTGAAGTCAGTAGCATCTGTGGACTTGGTAGTGGAGCTTCCTTAGGAGGTCATTTCTCTTGCAAGTAACCAAGGGATTGGTCCTTAAAAGCGTGGGAAGTTGAATTTTCTTATGGCTTACATTTTTTTTTGCTTTCACTGGAAAATGCTTTGAATAAAATTGTAATCTGTTGCGAGACAGAAAAAGGCATGGGGTCAGGATTCTGAAACACAGCAATGATTTGTGCTTGTTTTTTAAAAAACAACTTCCTTTTGAAAACTAANTCAGTAGCATCTGTGGATTTGGTAGTGGAGCTTCCTTAGGAGGTCATTTCTCTTGCAAGTAACCAAGGGATTGGTCCTTAAAAGCGCTGGAAGTTGAATTTTCTTATGGCTTACATTTTTTTTTTTTGCTTTCACTGGAAAATGCTTTGAATAAAATTGTAATCTGTTGTGAGACAGAAAAAGGCATGGGGTCAGGATTCTGAAACACAGCAATGATTTGTGCTTGTTTTTTTAAAAAACTTCCTTTTGAAAACTAAGGAAATTTGTGTTTACCTATCTTTTTATCAGAAAGAATGTTTTCATTGGGATTTGGGGGAAGATCTTTGGGTTTGGGTTTTTTTTTTAATTACAGACTTAGGAACATACTTGGTTGCTCTCAGTTCTCTGTGGGTTTGGCTGATTTAGCGCAGGCACTGGGAGAGAGCCCTGGGAGAGAGCTCCCCTCGCCCTCCTGGCACGTGTCCATCTGTCCACGTGTCCAAGTGTCCATCTGTCCACCTGTCTGTGTGTCCATGTGTCCATCTGTCCACGTGTCCGAGTGTCCATCTGTCCATCTGTCTGTGTATCCGAGTGTCCATCTGCCCACGTGTCAGAGTGTCCACCTGTCTGTGTGTCCGTGTGTCCACCTGTCTGTGTGTCCGTGTGTCCATCTGCTCACGTGTTCGTGTGTCCATCTGTCTGTGTCCAAATGTCTGTGTGTCTGTGTGTCCATCTGCCCACATGTCCGAGTGTCCATCTGCCCACGTGTCTGAGTGTCCAACTGTCTGTGTGTCCAAATGTCCATGTGTCCGTGTGTCCATCTGTCCGTGTGTCCGAGTGTCCATCTGTCCATGTGTCTGAGTGTCCAACTGTCTATGTGTCCACTTGTCCTCGTGTCCATCTGTCCACATGTCCCGTGTCCCTGTGTCCATCTGTCCACATGTCCCGTGTCCCTGTGTCCATCTGTCCATGTGTCCCCATGTCCATGTGTCCATGTCCATCTGTCCGCATGTCCCTGTGTTCGCATGTCCTCGTGTCCATCTGTCCCCCTATCCCCATGTCTGTCTGTCCCCGTGGCCATCTGTCCACGTGTCCCTCTGTCCGCATGTCCGTGTGTCCATGTGTCCCTCTGTCCCCGTGTCCCCTGTCCCTGTGTCCCTCTGTCCCCATGGCCCTCTGTCCCTCTGTCCCTCTGTCCGCGTGTCCCTGTGTCAATCTGTCCATGTGTCCCTGTGTCCACCTGTCTGTGTGTCCGTGTGTCCCTCTGTCTGTGTGTCCCTGTGTCCATATGTCCGTGTGTCCCTGTGTCCCCGTGTCCCCTGTCCCTGTGTCCCTGTGTCCCCTGTCCCTGGGTCCCTGTGTCCCTCTGTCCCCATGGCCCTCTGTCCCTCTGTCCCTCTGTCCGCGTGTCCCTGTGTCAATCTGTCCATGTGTCCCNGTGTCCGAGTGTCCATCTGTCCATGTGTCTGAGTGTCCAACTGTCTATGTGTCCACTTGTCCTCGTGTCCATCTGTCCACATGTCCCGTGTCCCTGTGTCCCCTGTCCCTGTGTCCCTCTGTCCGCGTGTCCCTCTGTCCGCGTGTCCCTCTGTCCGCGTGTCCCTCTGTCCGCGTGTCCCTCTGTCCGCGTGTCCCTCTGTCCGCGTGTCCCTCTGTCCGCGTGTCCCTCTGTCCGCGTGTCCCTCTGTCCGCGTGTCCCTCTGTCCGCGTGTCCCTCTGTCCGCGTGTCCCTCTGTCCGCGTGTCCCTCTGTCCGCGTGTCCCTCTGTCCGCGTGTCCCTCTGTCCGCATGTCCGTGTGTCCATCTGTCTGTGTGTCCCCGTGGCCATCTGTCCGCATGTCCGTGTGTCCATGTGTCCCTCTGTCCCCGTGTCCGCATGTCCCTGTGTCCATGTGTCCATCTATCCCCATGTCCCCGTGCCCCTGTGTCCCCATGTCCCTGTGCCCATGTGTCCCTGTGTCCCCTGTCCCCATGTCTGTGTGTCCCTGTGTCCATCTGTCCCCATGTCCCTGTGTCCCT
>VZTZ01037912.1:12383-40260 GCA_013400955.1 Drymodes brunneopygia | reverse complement strand
TGCTGCCACCTCCCCTGCTGCTGCTGCCACCTCCCCTGGAGCTGCTGTCACCTCCCCTGGTGCTGCTGCTACCTCCCCGGAGCTGCTGCTGCTGTCACCTCCCCTGGGGCTGTCACCTCCCCTGCTGCTGCTGCCACCTCCCCTGCTGCTGCCACCTCCCCGGAGCTGCTGCTGCTGTCACCTCCCCTGGGGCTGCTGCCACCTCCCCTGGAGCTGCAGGGCTGGGCAGCATCTCCCTGGCTCAGGCAGCAGGGCCTGGCTGTGTGCTGCCCTCACCTCTGGGGCCTCTGCTGGTTCTGTGGGCACTCCTGCAGATTTCTCTAAGCCTGCCTGGAACTCTGGCCTTGCTGTTTTACCGTGTGGTCACAGTTTTGGTCTTCACTGCTTGCTTGTGTTACAGTCACCCACGTGCCCATGAATGTTCAGCACTTTTCCCCTTCCTTGTGTGGTTGTTCCATGTCTGAAAATTGAAAAGTTGATTTTTGAAATCTCATGAATGTTCACACAGGCTGACTTTTGAGTACTGAACAGTGTTCTGGCTTTGTTGGCATAAGCATGTTTATTTAATTAAGCAGTCTGTGAAAACAGAAAAGGTATCAGGTTTTCTCCTTTTCTAGACTTCTGACGCAGAAATTGGGCAGGCAGTTGTGAGATAATGTAGGTTGATGTTAATTTTTCCAGATCCATGTGTGGGGTGTGATTCCAGCATTAGGGAACTGCAGAAGTGGGCATTAACACCAGATGCTAATCTGGCCCTTGCTCTCATATCATGACTTCTCTAGGTTCTGTCTCTTCTGTCCTCTGGGATTTCCTCTCTGCTAAAAAAATAACATGAATTTATTTTTAGGCCTTTCCAAGAAAAAAAAATACCCTTCAGAGCCAGATTTAAATGTAATGTTTCCTTGTGGGGGGCGTTAAGAAAGGACAGTCCTTGGGAGGAGCAGTCTGTGGTGATGCCTGGGGGATCCTTCACTGTTCTTGTCTGCCCAGGGTGTGCTGGGCACTGAGAGGAGGAACCTCACAGCTTCTCCTGCTCTGCCCTGGGCTCAGCCAGGGTGCTGCTTCTGTCTGCAGTGATTTGCAATTGTGATCCACATAATCCAACAAGGTCTCAGATGTTCCTGATGGGAAGTTGAAGGGGCGAGTTACTATGAACAGTTTCTGAAAAATGAAAGTGAAACACTATGGGGAACGCAGGGGGTTATAAAATACACCTGAGGAGGTCTGAGTGCAGAATGGGATCCTTCAGGGTGTGATGGGTGTTGGCTCCCAGTCTCTGTGCATATGCACAAAGTTCTGCCCATTTTCATAATCATGGCTTTTGATCAATACCTTTCTACATTCTAATTGCTCAATAAAAACAGAGCCCAGACATTTGTTCTTAGTTCCTCTGTGTGAGACCTTGAAGGGAACTCTTCATTTTCCCTGCCTAGGAACCCATGGCTACAGAATGTAACAGGCCAAAAACAGGGGGCTCCCAAAAAACCAGGAAAGTGACCTTAACAGACTTCAGAGAACTGTCCTTTTCCCTCCTCTGTGATTCAGTGTCTGCCCCAGCAGAGCTGCTCTGTGAATCCAGACTTTTCAAATACATTATTCTTCATTAACTTACCTTTAGTGTGGACAAAGAGCTAAAGAATCCTGGGGCACTCATGAGTTTTCACATTATGCAAAAATGAAAGAGAACCACATAACTGGATGTACTTTTATTTTGCAGGCTTTTTTTAGTATCTTGACTATAAGGTGAAGGTGTTTGTTTCTATTCCAGTTGTTCTCAGTGTGTTTTAACATGTGCAAGACAATGCACTGAATGCATGACAGTCTTAAATACAGTTTACATGCATAGTTCATATTTGCTAGGGAGGATGAAGCAGAGAATACACTTACAATATTTAGGTAGGGCACCAACCTTGGGAATGTTTGCAAATATATCAGTGGTCCAAATCAGCAACCAGAATTGTTTTGATGTTTTTGAGGAAGTTGTGTTGAAAGATGACAGGGAAGTGCAAAGCACTGCACTTAGAGAGGAGGATTTAAAAGCACCAATACTATTTTGGGAATAACTGACTCATTACCCTTGCTGCAGAAAAGGATCAAGGGAGAAGGAATTGAATATGGATCATTATTATCTTACTGAGATGTGCTAATAGGTAGATCCTGTGAAGGACACGAAGGGAGAAGGCACAGTAATTATTTATGTGAGTGCTGCCAGGGCCTGTGATGGAGTGTTCTGTTTGGCTCTGAGTGCTGTGCTCTGGAAGGAGGACAGGAGAGTCAGGAATGGTGGAAGGGTTTGGGTAGGGCTGAGAATCTTTGGCTGACCACAGCAGGGAAACTGGTTGCTGTCAACCCTGCAGAAGGGGCAGAAATCAGTTTAATTTGTAGGGAAATAGGTAATATAATGAAAATCTGAGTTTAAGCACGAGGAAGTTGCAGGTGGAAAGTCTTTCATCAGTAAGTTTTCAGAGCAGGTGTGTTTCAGACACGTGGGGGTGAGTTACAGATGCCTTTACACGTGAGGTGAGCTGGTGACATGGGACCCTCCCTGTCCTACAGGGATTCTTTCTGTTCATCCTTCAGACAGGACTGGGTACCTCAAGCTGTCACGTTTTGTAGGTCCATGATCATTGTAACTTTGTAAGGAGGTCAGTGGGACTGCTCCCCATCAGTGTGGGCTCACTGGACAGGATGTGCTGCTCCCTGGAGCCAGAGATCTCCAGCAGGATCTGTGGCAGAGCCTTTTGTGCTGAGTGACCTGTGTGTGACCGTGCTGTCACTGTCCTCACTGCCACTGCTGCGTGTCCAGGTCCCTTCCCAGCTCTGCCATGGGCTGGGAAACCTCCCTGAGCACAGCTTGGGCTTTGTGCTTGTTGTGTGTCTGTGCCAGAGCCTGTCCTGGCTGCAGGGAGGCTCAGGGGGCTCTCCTGGCCCAGACAGGTCTGAGATTCTGGGCTGTCACAGGCGTGGCCCGAGAGGAGCAGCAGGTGTCCCTTTCCCAGCTGGAAGTGGTGTGTGCACTGAGTGCTGCTGTCACAGCATTCCCCTCACAGGGCAGGGACAGAGCAGGAGTCACAGGGATGCCATTCAGCCCTTGGTGGCAGTGACATTCTCCTCTCAGTAGCTTTTCATGTTGTTCATTGCAAAGCCACAGTTCTACTCCACCCTTAGCTGCAGCTTTGAAACTGGAAGTTGTCTGTTTACACATTCAATTTCGTTTTAAAAATATTCTAGTGAGAGGGTACTGCCTGATTTCTGGAATTGTAACTGACAAATAGCTTTCCATTTTCATGTTGTGCATCCTTTATGCAAAAGATTTGATGGAGTCTTACCTGTGGATGAGCTGTGAGCTTGATGGCAGTCTCTGACAATTTTCTGATTATGATAGCTTAATCTGCACAGTTCTTGTGAGTAAATGATAAGGTAACATAAGAGTGAATATCGTAAGTGCTGTGTTGAATGCTTTGCTGATGCAACAAATGTGGTTTTTTTTTTTCTTTTATCCTGAATCATTTTATTTTTTTTCCTTTTTTTGTCATAGTGCCTTTGACTTGGTAAACATTCATCTTTTCCATGATGCTTCCAATTTAATTGCTTGGGAAACAAGCCCATCGGTTTACTCAGGAATACGGCATAAGGCTCTTGGCTATGTACTTGATAGGTATGTATTAGCCTTTCTGGCCTCTTTCAATCTCTGTGTTCATGAGCAGCGTGGGAGAGATGTTTCAAATGGCACACTCAGCAATGCAGAGGGTTTTGTTCTGTCACCTGAAAGTGGTTACTGCTTGCCAGAGTTTCCTAGGCAGTGCTGATTACAGGTCACTTTATGACACTTATTCTTTGAAGCCAAATTACTGATCTTGGGGAACCACTCTGAAGTCACCAGAATTGCAGAGTAGGAACTGTATTTATTTTCTAAAATGTATTTTCTATGTGTGAGGTAGATCAGCTTATTTCTAGACTCTAATAAAGCTGCCATTGAAGTGCATCTTCAGTTACAGAACAACAGTAATTCCAGCTGGAAGTGACCTCTGGAAGTCCCTTATTCATCCCCTGCTCAGAGCAGGGCTGGCTCCAGCAGCTTGTCCAGCTGAGCTTTGAGCAGCTCCAGCTTGGTGTTTTGCAGCTCCTCTGGGCCACACATTGCTGTGTTTGACTGCCCTCACTGGGAAACTTTCTGTCCCTATTATCCAGCCAGAATTTTCCTGAGAGTGGTTTGTGTCTATCACCCAGACCTTTTGGCACACACTGCTGAGCAAAGTCTGGCTTTTTCCCCTCTGTAACTACCAAACAGATAAAGTCAGCAACAGAGTCCTCATGTAGACAACTCTTCTGCAACCTGAACAAGCCCAGGTCCTTCAGCCTCTCCCTGTGAGTCCCTCCACATGGATCTCTAATCTCCACGCCCTGCTGGGTGCAGCAGGCAGTTCATCTCAGCAGAACACAGCATTTGTGTGTGGGCACCACTGGTGTTAATCCCAGGTGGGTTCTGATGGTGTTACAGAGCTGGCTCGTCTGATGAGAGGTACAATACTGAGGAGTCCCAAGAGTACCCAGAAATTTACAGCTGCCCTAATTATAAAAGATAAGCTTTCTCTTGAGTAAGAAAAGAATGTTTCTGTGTGGGCATCAGTGTGTTGGCAGAGTGAACAGGTATTTCTCTAAGGAGGTGCCAGCTGGCTTCATGTTTGCCTGAGGAGCAGAGGTTCAGGTGTCTCCTCAGAGCAGGCTGCAATCCTCAGCAGGATGGGCAGCTCAGGACAAACTGCTGAGCCTGCAGAGCACAGAGCCAGGGCACTCTGTGCTGCTCCCCTGCCCTGCTCTGCTGCCCAGCAGCCCGTGGCCGTGTGCCAGGGGGCTCAGAGGACTCTTTAACAACCCAGACAGGTCTGAGATCACCACTGCTGCTGTTCCTGGAGCGAGGGCTGCCCGAGGGGCACCTGGCCCGTGTCACCTCTGTCCTTCCCTGAGCAAGGAGTGGGGTCCCAGCCCAGCCAGGGGTGCTGAGCCCTGTCCTGCTGCCCCCACGGCCTTTTGGCTGAGGCCACATCAGCGACAGGGGCCGAGGGGAGGGCAGCTCGTGCCTGGCCTGGTGGGGAATCACTGCCCAAAAGGTTCTGCTGTGCCTCTGCTGCCTGGCCCCTGCTCACAGCCTCTCTCTGCAGCAGCTCTCAGCTCTTCTGGCTCTCTCTGGCAGCAGCCTGCGAGTTACAGACACTCCTGAGCAAAGCACTTTATGTGCTTGAAAACATCTCATTGCCATTTTTCTCTATGTAGCTTTCCACTGGAAAAGGTTCTGAAATATTGCAGTGGAGTGTAAATGCCTTTCCAGCCGTGCTCTTTCTCAAGTTTCCATCCTCTCTGCGGGTTTTCTGTCCTGTAAGGGTGGGAGGGTGGGACAGCAGAGCCTGCCTTTCCCCCAGCAGGGGGCTGAGCAGGAATTTCTCCAAACAGGAATTCACCAGCACCTTTGGGATGATCCGAGGGGGAACAGGAAAAAGGCAGTGTGCCTTTCTCTTGTATCACTTGCAAAACCTGCTCAAAGCATCCGAAAATGCTGGAGGCACTTGGAAGGTGTGCATAGGTAGCATCTATATAAATCTATTAAAGATCCCTGATTTACAGAGCAGGGACTCAGGGAGATCCGGATCTGCTCTCGGTGCAGTCTGAGGGAATATTCTTGAGTTCTGTTGCATGGAGCAGTATGGGATTTTTATTTCATTTTTTCTTGGCTCCATTGGTCTCCTTTCCTTTTCTGATGCTTTGCACGAGGGAAACCTGCGCAAACCTTTTGCCTTATTTATTGCACCCTTGTTTGCAGCATACAGTGTGCTCCATTAGCTGATTTTGGCTGCGGACCTCCCACGATGCCCTGGCGGGGCGAAGGTAATCAGGGCGCAGTGTTAGTGTCAGCTCCGGGTCAGGAATGTCACGATGGTCTATCATTAAAATGTGACACTGCCAAAACCTGCCCCGGCTGCGCCGTGCTCAGAAAGGAGCCCCGGGCTCTGGGGCTGCCCGGTGGCACAGCGAGCTCGCCGGGGATGAATTGCCCATTTTGAGGGAGCAGCCAGCCGCAGATCCGGACCTCCAGAGAGCAGCGCTGGGCTGGGGGCACAAAGGGGGAGTTCTGCAGCAGTGAATAATGGGAAGCCCCTTTCATCGGCAGGACTAACCTTTTGGCAGCCACCAGCACACTCTATTCTGATCTGCTGATTGGGGAGGACAATACACTGAAGCTTACTTTGAATGAATGCTGCCACCAACAGTGTCCCCATTCAGGGCCTTTGGGAACCATCCTGGGCCATTGTCCCCCAGCACTCCCTCAGACAGCAGGAAAAGGGAAAGTGAGAGCAGCTAGAGGGGGAAAAGCACTTCTTTTCTTGGCTTTAATCTCTCTTTAAAGCTTCATAGATCTACATTTCCAGCTGAGCTACTGGAACTATGCAGTGTCAGATAAATACAGAAGAGAGAGGTTTCAAGCTGAGCTTTCAAATCCCCTTATCTGCATGAACTAATAATGCAGATTTAGTGCTGTTAAAAACAGAGACTGATAAGTCTTTTCCTTTAAAGCCTTTAAACTGCTAAAGAGCATTTAACAGCGATGCAGTTCAAACCCAATGAACAATGCTGAGAAGGAAAACAGTTTAATGAGCTAAACCTTCACTGAATGAAACAGAAACACCTTCTCACAGTTGATTTAGGTCACTGTGGGAGTCAGTGAAAGCTCAGTTGTGTTCACGCTGCATCTTCATAAACATGAGTTATGTACAGCCTTTCATCTGGGCAGCAGCTACCACAGGAGTTTGGGATGCAAACCAGGAGAGGGTTTGCAAATAAAGCTCAGATGGATCAGCTTAACTGTTCAGATTGCCAGGGAATTTCGTATCTCCAAAATTATTTTATCCACAAAGTTTTAACGCATAAGAAAAAAGCTACACAGCATTGGGGAGGGAACCAAGGAAAAAGCATCGGGGGAATGATACAAAGTTGTGCTAAGTCTGGTCCTGGGGAAATATGTTAGTGATCCTAATTGCATGTTTGAGGAGTAGAAAGGTTTGTTCTTTTAACTTTAATAAAGCTTGAACTTTAATAAAGGTAAACCTGCAGTAATTCAGCTTTAATAGCATTACAATTAATTAAATGGGAAGAAGAGCACTTTCAAAGGCAGCTCGCTGGTATGTGCTGAGCCAGGTTGTTTAATATTTGCCATTAGCAAGGGAGGAGATGTCGGGTTGTTGCTTTAAGGACCAAGAGGATTGGAATCACACTGTTGTTAAACAAATATTTGCTTGTATCTTTACAAATACATACACAGTATATGTAGAAAATCGAGGTGTGTAATGAGTCTCTGTCAGCACCAATGTAAACCCAAGCTCAGCCCCCAGAAGTCATTGACGTTGTTCCCAGTGGACACAGGTCTACAGCCAAAACTGAATTTGCTTAAAAATGAGATTAGAGCATCTGCTTTATATTTTGTAGGGGGAAAAAAAATTTCTTAAAGGCCCATTTTGGATAATTCCCATGTACAGTTAGCCCTATTTGCATAATACTTTTTTTTTGTATTTTCTGAAGTTGGAGGGTGTAAGCCATAGGTGAGAGTGAGAGAGGAAAATAGTTTGTATTTTGGTTTAATCTTTCATGCCTCTGTTGTAAGTAATGTTTGTGCATCTCTCATGTTAATTAACCCCACTGGTGTATTAGTCATGTCCTGTAGCCTCTTGGTGGGGAAAAGGGAATGAATGCAACAGCCAGGCTGGGGAATGAGGAAAAAGCTGCAGGATGGGGCCCTTGAAGGGTGTGCAGGAGGGTTTGGGAAGGACAGGACGTGAGGTGTGAGCCTGATCCCTGGCTCTTGGCGTGCCAGCCATCTAAACTTCCTGAAATTATCTTGAGCATTGAGATCCATAAAATGAGTGTGGTTTTTCTAAAGGAAAGTGACAGTGCTCTTCTGTTTTCCTATTGAAATGTTCCCTGGCCTAGTTCAACAGAAACATTTTTACATTACAACTGTGAAATCTTGGCATAAAGCTCCCCTTTGTGCCCTTCATTATTTTCTCACAAATATAGTCCATTGTCACATAGCTGAAGTTAATTTGATCAACATTGGGACATTTAACTTTTATGTCCGGTCAAAGGAGCTGTTTCATGCTCATTTTGAGTATTGAAAAGAAATGATTGCCAGAAAAATAATGTTACTATTAACAATTCAGAGCAATTAGTTTCCCAGGGAGAGGCGATGTGATGCACCGGCTCCACACAAGAATTCTTTGTCATTTTATGGATGCTCATCAGTCAACTGTCACCTCTTCTCAAAGACCCCTCCAATCTAAATGTTTCTCTTTGGGCTTTTCCCAGAACTAGCAGCTGAATGAGCAAAAGAAAAGCCACTTAGTTTCTAGGCAAAGGAGAACTTTGCTCTAAAGATCTGGGTCATTTGGGAAGATCCTCAAAGCAGCTCCCTTTAGGAGGGCTTGGGATTTTTTTTGTTTTGGTTTGGTTTTGTTTTTACTTTATTTGTTTTTTGCCACAGTGATTTTAACATGAGCCTTCAAATGAGTTGCGAAATTTCTGTGTTTCAGATAGAAAGCACTCTCAGGGCAAATAAACCTTCCAGCCAAATGTCTTCTAACAAAGGTTTAAACCCCTGGATCACATTCAAATCGACGGCTTTTCATTAAACACCCGAGGCTCAGCTCATTAATATTCAGTCATTCCCCCCCTTAAAGGAAGGTTAAGTGCTCTCAAAATTAGCGTGTTTGGATAATATGCTCTTTAAAGAGTAAATCCAGCAAAATTGTCTTGTTACTTTCAGCCTGTCAAATGCAGCCAAAGTCACTTTTCCTTGCTCCTTGTTTTTCTGCTGGCTTTGATGCAGTTGTCAAAAATGGAACTCGTGTGTCCTTCCTCTCTGCACAGACACATTGTGCATTTTATTTAGGTTATATTTGTAGCAGGAAAATATTTTTGTACTGGTATGCTTTGTAATGGGAAGCACACACAAGTATAATTTAAAGGACACAATAAATGCAGTTCTGTATTAAGTGAATGATCATTTCTGGTCATCCTAGTCAGTGATTTTGCCCTTATTCTGTTATTGTCAGCATTTGGAACTCTTTTTTTTTCTTCTTCTTTTCTTTTTGGCATTAAAAACTGAACAGGTTGTAATAAAATTTCAGTATTCATTATTCAAATGGTAAATATCTGATTTTTCTCTTATGATAAATCTGCGTCAACAGTACCAGGTTTGGAAGTGAAGATCAGAAATCCAAAATCCAGACCCTGAGATACTTGCAGGTATCACAGAGAAAGGTGTCATTTAAAGAAAAAAAACAGAGTAGATGCTCTAAGCCAGTTTTTGCTGTACCTGGCCATTGTGAGTAGAATTGTGGCACTTTCAGAAGAAATGCTGCAGGTGAAGCTCTGAGGGTTCCTGGAGAGATTTTAGGCAGTTGTTTGCCCACACAGTCCCTGTCCAGCAGTGTGGATGTGGATGGTGTCAGTTTTGTGGCACTCAGAGCCTCCCCCTCACCTTCCCGAGGGGCTTTCCTGCTTTTTGCCTGTTTTCCATTAACAGGATCTGCTGGAGCTGCCCTGTTGGCTGCTGTGCCTTTCTGGTAGAATGTGAGTGCTGTGAGCACAGGCAAGGTTGGCTTTGCTGTAACAGCCCTGCTCCCAGGAGAGGGAGTGTAATTAAAGGAGATGCAGGAAAAGAGAATGCCTCTTAAAAAAGAAATGACTGCAAATAACTGGTTACCCGCTTGATTTTGCTCAGAAAGTGGCTTTATATGAGAATGTGCAGAGTGCATCACGTTCTCATTGAGTTACATTTCTCTCTTTACTGTAATTTGTTCCTTAGAGAGCCTGGGGCTGGATGGAGATAAGTCATTAGTGTCCAGCTAAAGGTGACACTGACATCAGCATCCATTGTGGTCTGTGCCTTTTCAAATCTCCCATCCTATGGCCATATCTTCTAGGCTAGCTATGATTCAATTAAGAAGAATCTATATGGGCTGTTGATCCAATTCCTATTCATTTGCAGAGAAATGAAAATAAATTGCTGTTGTGATTTTATTTACAGTGCTGGCTGTGAGCTGATAGTTATGAAATGGAGAATGGTTGGAAGAGCCCCATTCTGCTCCCAGGGGAGTCTGTGGCACCAGGCCAGTGGCCACCTTGGAGATTTTGACTCCCATAAGGTGGGAGGAGGCTGTGGGCTCTGCATCCTGCCTTCCCTGTCCTGGAAAGACTCAGATTGTTCCTTCCAGGGCAGTGCTCAGATGTGAGGGCAGCACTGCAGCCACTGCAGGGCCTGTGCAGGAGCTGGAGCTGCTGTGGGCAGGCACTGCCGTACCTGGGCAGCTCACCTGGGGCTGCCTCACCTGTTCTGCTGCTTCATCTTCCTCCCATCAGCGCTGGGTTTAAGGTGCAGCAAAGATGAGTCAGTTCCTCACTCCAGCAAGGAAATGGGTCCTGCTGCTTCTGTATCCACTGGAATTTTCATAGCTCAAACCTGATGTTGGCAGCTCTGAACTGTTTTGGTCACCGTGCTCTTTGGAAAGAGGGTTGTTCCCTTCTCTTTAGCACTTCAAACGTTTCTGTCCTCAGCCCTCGTGTGCTCCCTCTCTTAGCTCAGTGCTCCACTGTGGTGTGATTTTCAAAGGGATAATGTAAAATTGGTTGCTCGTGAGCTTTTCTCAGCATCGAGCATTGTTTAGTCCTTTGTTAGTGAATTCTCTCTGGGTCTGAGCCATTTGCATTGCCCTTTTCTAGGACCATTTGGGTTTATTCTGAATTCACAGTCCCCCAGAGCCCAGCTGTTAGCCAGGCCCATGGTGGGAGCCTGCAGGTCCCCATGGGTGCAGCTCTCTGTGGCTGAGGTTTCCTGTGTCCTGTCAGCATCTGCTGCCCCTGCAGCCATCACAGGAGATGGAGCTGGACAAGATGCTTGTTGTAGGTCTGGCAAAACCCAAATCTGGCAAAATTCCTGAACTGTCACACCGCCGTTCCTATCAGTGAGCTGTTCAGGACAGACAGTGTCTTCAGTCTGAGTTTCTCTGGATATGTCACAAAAAATACTTTTCTCAGCCTTTCCAATGGATCAGTATCCTGCTGCCACACGTCTTGGTTATTTCTGTCTCACTATTTGCACTTTTAACACTCAGTGACCACAGGATTTTGGCTTTGCTCCCCACATCTGAGCCCTGCAGAACAAAAAGCAAGAATTGGGATGTCTTGGGCTTCATGCAGGAAGGTGGGGCAGTTACCTGCTGTCTGCTGAGCACCAAGTGTCACCAGCACTGAAGAGCTCACAGACTGTGTGGAAGGATGTTAATATTC
This sequence comes from Drymodes brunneopygia, assembly GCA_013400955.1. NCBI lineage: Eukaryota > Metazoa > Chordata > Aves > Passeriformes > Petroicidae > Drymodes > Drymodes brunneopygia. The sequence goes on along the minus strand of VZTZ01037912.1, from coordinate 28,923 downwards.
CATGGTAAAGCAAAGATTCCAAAAGACATACAATTTCTCTGGTTTCCCCTTGTAGTTTTCTCTGTATCAGCTGAAGAGCATGAACATTGCTTTGCATGGTAATGCTGATGCTGTAGTGCTGTGTTGTCCTGTAGCAGAATTGACAAGTCCTTACATCATTATCCAGGGCTGCTATTTCATTAGGCGAATGTCAGTGTCAGGTAAGATCACGGGTTTGTCAATATAATGAAAATACCAGTCAAGTGAGGAAAAAGTCACAATTTTCCAGCTCTAAAAATTGATTTTTATTGCTCTTCTTGTAATCCTTTCTTTGGATTAAGTATTTATTATTGATGTGGTCTTTCTTTTAATCTTAATAGCTGCTGACATAGTAATTAATTAAAAAATACAACATTTTTGCCCAAATGGCACTATATTGAAATTAAAAGTGAACATCACATATTAGTTAAACAGCCCTGACAAATGTCTTGAGTGCTAAGATGATTGCCTAAGCTTCTTGACAATTCCCTTCATCTTGCTGTATGGTGCTTGACCTTTTGAGATATTTTGGTGTTATTAATAGGTTTTAGCCATTATATCAGAAAGAACAAGGCACAAAAATATTATAAACTTTATCTTTTTAATGACAGCACTACACCACCTTGGGCATGCCAATGAAGGCACTTCCATTATGGCTTTTGAGGCACTCTTAAACTATCAGTCACCAGGTAACTTGTACTCAGAATCAATGGGGATTTTTCTGGAATTTGTCTCTAATGTGTGTTTGAAATTGCAAAAGGGTGTGAGCTGAGCTCCACTGGAGCTGCAGAAGGGAGGTGGTACAGGACAGGTTTCTGTTTCAAAGCTGTCTCTGAAACCTCTGCTGGAGGGGACAGAGTGCAGGTGTTTGAGCTGATCTAGGAGTGAAACTTGAAAAAGAAAAAGCAATGCAGATAGGAGCAGCAGAAATCCGAACGGTCTGGGTTGGTGTAAGCCAAAACCTGGTATTTGCATCCTCTTGGTCTTCAGTTCCTTGCCGTGGCTGTAGCAGGGGACAGCTCAGCCTTGTCGTTCCTGGACTTTCCACCAGAAGTCACTGCAGGAGCTGTTACTCCCTCTGGCATTCCAGATCCGTGGAGAAGGTGTCAGCTCCTTATCCACAGGTCACCTGCCACCTCCCAGCCAGCTCCTGGCTTCTGCCACCAGGATGGCCAAGTCACTTTTCCAAACCTTCCCTGTTGGGGTGGGATCCTGCCTGGACAGGAGGGATGAGTTGATGGAGCCTTTGGTGCAGTGGCTCTGCCCTGGACGGGTCAAGGCTCCAGTGCCTGCACTGGCCCAGCTGTTCCCAGCTGTTCCCTGAGCCCCTCACCCAGTGTGGGAGGGGGATTTCACAGCCCCCGTGGGACAGAGCTGCTCCTGCTGTGTCAGCTCCAAACAGAGCCCCTGGCTGCAGGCTCTGCACAGGTCAGCAGTGCACGAGGTGAGCAGTTTGTCCTGAGGAACAAAGGTCACACTGGGAGTGAGCTGATCCTCTCCTCTCGCTCTGGTAGCTGTGATCTTCATATTCCTGCACTTAGGAGAGCACATTTTATACAGGCAGTCACATGTTAAGGTCCCTTCCAGCCCAAACCACTCTTGGATTCTATGTCCTTTGTAAAAGCTTTTGTGTCTGTAACTTCCATGTGCAGATAATGCACAGAAGTGAATGGGTTGTGGAGAGATATCATTCTCCAAAAGTTGTACAAGAAAGATGGAAGGGCTCATATTAGCTGGTATTTATCTTAAAGACATTCAGTTATTATAAAAATTTGCTCACTGAATAAAATATGGCTTGACCTTTGGATTGTTTCTTCCCCAGCAATGTGACAGTGTCCCTCCTTCTCCCCCATTCAGCCCGCTTGGCAGAGCTGCACCGTTTTTGTTTTGTTTTGTTATGTTATTGTTGTGTTTGAAAAAAAACCCGAAACCCTCAAGCCCCTCTTTTCAGCGGTGTCAAGTTAGGATGAATTGGCCAGGGAGGCATGTTTATAGACTGTGTGAAGAACTTTGTCTTTGTGTGGGAATGCTGGTGACACTGGTATGGCTTGGCTGAATGAACTGCGGTGACGCGGTAATAAGGTGTCCTGCTGAGCACCACTGCAGCCCTTCCCAGACCTCCCACCTAATGCCATTCAGATCCAGCTCAGTGTAGCTAATTTTTCCCATTCCCTCAATTCTTTAGGCCTCCTTACAAACAGAAAAGTCAACTTTCACACCGAGGAGAAGATAAGTGCTTTAGGAAATAATCGTGTAAACAGAATGTTACCTTCTGACCTGCTGCTGATACCTTGGTCTGGGACAAAACCCAGCTGGCCATTGCATTCGACATGGCTATTAAAGGAATAATGCTGCTGATCCTCCTTACAAAGTGCCCTGAGAAACGGTTGAGCCCAATCACAGTGCCTCTTGTCACACTGAATCATGTTCAGCTGCTCTCTTCCATGACCAAATTGCTGATATTTAACTGCTTCCTTGTCTTCTCCATTCTGTGGAGGAGGCACAGTATGGGAGGGGGGGAAAGGATGAAAGCAGTGGGAAGCTGGTCCTATAAATTTCTGGCTGCATTTCAGGGCAGTATGTATACAGTGCCCCATACAGCATGTGTAAAAGAGGTGCATTTCATCAAGTAACTTTATTTTTAGCTTCTACAATGAATAATTTAAAATAAATTGCAAAAGGATTTCAGTGATTCCAGTAACACAGAATTGTTCACTTTAGGACTGCGGTGAGCCCTGTTCTGTGTAGCAACTGGAATTAATAAATATTTCCAGTAGTGTTGAGAGCCTCTGCCTCTTCCTTGTTTTAGTCTTGGTAGGGATCTGACATTTCCCAAGTGGCTTTGAGAAAACTTTGCCTTCAGAGCCCGTGTAGCTGGCACTGCCAGCCACGCTGAGAGCTGTGTCCTTAGGCAGAGGAATTTGGGGTGCCCAGGCTCCTGCCCTGGTGTTTGTGTTCCCTCTCCTCGGTCCCCGTGCTCTCTCTGGCCCTGCTCCCGTCCCAGCCAGGCTGGAGCTGTTCAGCAGCACAGCTCCAGCAGGTCACAGGCTCCTGATGATTTCCTGATGCCCCAGGAATACCCGAGGGCTTTGTCCCAGGACAGGTGTCAGGGGCTGCTGTGCCAAAATCTCTGCTGAGGGGGCCAGGTTTGCTCAAAGCAGGGCAGGGATGTCTCCAGTGCAACACAGCAGCTTCTTTCTGGGCCTGTAAAGCTCTTGCTGGACCCAGAGTGGGCCAAATTGCAGTTGTTAGACCAAACTAAGAATTACATGTGTTTATTTTGCAGCAAAGAAATTGCAGTAGTAATCTAGTTTTAATTTGCAGTGACAGTCAAGTTTACTTCTTAAAAGAAGTATAAATCATGGATTTAACTCATCAAAACGTTTCAGCGTGGGGCTAAGTTGGACTGGAACAATTGCCTGAATGTTTCCTTCTCTTACTGCCCTGTCATGGCTAAAAGGCTCTACAGCTCTTTCATTCAATTCCTCTGCCACTTCTCAAAATACAACAGGATGTGAAGACAGACACTAACCCATTCAGTGCCATCAATTAAAGATATAGAATTAGTTTGAGACTGGCAAAATAATTAAGGTCATGTGTTCCAGGCGTGAAGAATCTGTTATCAAGGACTCCTTGTGCAATTCCAAGTTCTGTGTTTTTGGCAGTGGTAGAGGAGAAATCATCTGTTTATAGTTGTGTGCTCTAAAGTTTACCAGGGGCAGAGAAAGCCCAGACAGGAGCATGCTTTGTTCCCAGAGCAGCTGATTTGCCAGTTTGTTGTATTGATTGATTTGCCAGTTTGTAATATTGATTTCCAAAACATGCAGAAGTAAAGATCTTTCTTTGGTATGTTTTAAAACATGTCAAAAAACTCTTTTCCCATAAGTGATTCCTTCTGGAGCAAGAGGAAAGGATGAGAAGGTGAATGTGTTCTTCCACCCCTTTCAAAATGAAGACTTATCTTTCTGGAAAGGAAGGGCTGGCTGTCATCTGTTGGAAAAGTTCTCTGTTCCATTTAAATTTGAGTTTTGGATCCACTCTGAGCCCTGTCCCTCCTGGTGGCCCTGCCCAGGTCACAGCCAGCCAAGGCAGTGATGATTTGTTGTGTGTGCTGCCATGCAGAGCTGTGGAGGGGAATTCCTGTGCCTTCCGTACAGCCATGAAATCTTTATCTGAGTCACCTGGTTTGTCATAAGCTCTCTAAAGTTGTACAGGAATAGAGCCTTTAGGTCTGCCTTGAAACCCTTTGGGATAAATTGGTAAAAGTTGTTAAAGGAAATGGGTCCTCCCACTAAAGCCATGGGATTTATGCTGGTGACATGGGCTGGCTGCTTTCTTTTTATAGGGTTCAGATTTATCACTTCATTGAGTGATTCATGGCAGCATTTTTAAAGGACTATTTGATTCGTGGTTAAAGGAAAGATATTTTTTAGAAACAAAAAGCAAAGGAGAATGACATAGATTTGGAAGCCTTCCTAGTTTTTCTGCAAGCACTCATTCTTTTTTAAAACAGTTTGTCTTCTGAATTCTCAGTTGCCTGTACACATGCTGAACTGTACATATTTGTGGCTTAGAACACAGAAACACAAGGAGCAGAGGAGTTTTGTTGAGCTCTCACCCAGCCCTAACACCTTCCCTGTGTCCCTGGCTGGACTGGCTGTGCTGGCAGTGCCCCATTTCTGTCCCAGTGCCCCCAGTGACAGCTTTTCTGCACATTCCCAGGGGAGGGGAGATTGCTGTGCCCCTCTTTATTGCCATCTCCTTTGCAGGACTGGGGTCTGAAAGCACAGTCAGGGAAACTGGCCCTTGTGCCATTGATTCAGTTTTAGGCACCAGAAGTGTTTCAGCACAGAGCTATCAGAGCTCCAAACTGCCCAAAGAGGTCCAGGGTTTGGGAACTCTTGAAATAATAGCAAGTTCCACTTACTGACAGTAAGTAATGGCAAGGACAGAGGGTTGCATGCAGGTATTGAGTCACTGAAAGGAATTTTCTTTGTTAGGACCCCACTTAGTCAGTGCATGAATGTGTGCATCCTTTGCTGTGCCACTGCTGGGAATTTTCCTGTGCAGCTGAATTCATTTCACCACCTGTGAAAAGGGATGTGTCAGAAGCTGCTTGGAGCATCATTCTGGAGAAGTAACAAGTGGACTCTTACTTTAGTCTGTCACGAGAGACTCTTTCTGAAGTGTCCAACAAGACAAGGGGAGAAACTGAACAAAATAATCAGTTGTAGACCTGGCATTGATTTGTATGCAAATCATGTTAGCATCAGGGCTATGAAATGACTGAGTTTTAATTAATTGATCAGAAGCAGACTGATCAGCTGGTTTGTTCATGAGTTTGGAGACATTTTCACAGACTATTTTTGGAACAATCTGTTTATTTGGAAAATCTGTCTTTGCATAATAGGATCACAGGCATGGTTCTCGTAGTCACAGATTGTTTCAAGAGGCCTTCAGTGGACCTTGATGTCCTTCCTGCCATATCTGTCACTCCTCTGTCAGCAGGAAAGGGCAGTGAGCAGAGCCAAAGCTGCTCCATGAATCAGGACAGCTGGCAAAGCAAAGTCACTCGTTGTGATGTGCAAGTTGTGGATCCGCCTTTGCAATGATAGTGTTAGCAAACTGTGGCAATGGAAATGGTTTACCTTTAAGTTCTCATTTTCCCTCAATTTTCCATGAGGGCACTAATCAAACTAATGTTTTGTGCAGGTCAGGAGTGACAGGTTTTTCTCAGGGCTTGCTGGGAGCTGACAGTGGGCAGTATTTATTAACAGAGCCTGCAATAATCTGTCAGCTAAATGGAGGACTGGAGATTTTCATAGCAAAAACAGATAAGTCTTTGCAAGAGATTTTCTTCAAATGATCAGTGTCTTTGGCCCAATGCACATAATCTTTTCCATAGAATAATATTCCTTATATAATAGATTGCTGTTGATGAAAGCTGTGAGGTATTTTCAGAGGAGAAGCAGTCTCTCATTACAGACCCAGTGTTACACCTTTCCTTGTAGCTTTGAGGATAAATGGATGGAATGCATTGCAGCTTGTGAAGCCACCTGCAGCAGTTGCCTCCTCCTGGGGCAGCACTGCCTCCTGCCCAGCCCTGCTGGGGGAGCTTTACCTGTCCCAGGCTCACCTGGGCTGCTGCCAGGGCAGTGCTCACTGTTGGTGCATTCCCAGAATGTTCACAGCACGCTGCCTGCATTCATTCCTTACCCTCCCATCATCCCAGGGGGGCTCTGTGCATTCTGTCTGTGTGAATCCTCTGTGGCTGTGGCAGTCAAGTTTTGGGTGTTCCATACCTTCCTCAGCCACTGGTAGGAGATGAATTGTATTGATTCCTGGCTTGAAAATAAGTGTGACTTGGTGGATTTCTAAGTGCCAAGATCTCTAGAAGCTGTAAAGTTGCATGTTGTTGAGAGTACCTCACAACTGTTGTTAATAATAGATCAGCTAATAATATAATGACAGTTTTTAATAATACTAGATTTGAAAGGTGGATGGTAATGCCATTTCTCCCTGGGTAGGACGGAGCAAAGGCTTGAGGAAAAAGTCAATCCTCACAGCTGGAGCAGTTGCTTGTTAGGTGTTGGCTCCAGCCTCAGCCAGACTCTGCTGTGAGCAGCACAGAGCTGTCTGGAGGGAGCTGTGGCCAGTCTGGGAACTCAGGGCTGCTCAGCCTGTCAGGTGGGATGGTTGATGTCTGGCCCTACCTTGTCACTTCTCATGTGGCTCACAAAGTACCCAAAACCCCTGGGGACATTGCTTATATATCAGTAAACTCAAACATATTCTGCACTCACCACTGGTTCAGCATTCCCAGCTCTTACCTGCCCAGCCCAAAGCCTCATCCTTAAACTCTCCAAGATGTGAAGGACCTCCATGACACCTTCAAGATTTCCATGGTCCCCAAATGCCACTTCTGCCAGATTTGTATGAAGTGCTGCAAATGTGCTTTCCCCCAGCTTGCTCTGTCAGCCAGGCTGGGGAAATCAGCTGTGCTGCTGTACAGGGGGTGGAGATAGAATTGCCTAAGCAAAGAAAATCAACTGAAAAATATGGTTAATATATTGGGCCAGTATAAACTGGCAGTTTTGATGGTTCCAATAATTATTTCTGAGACTGTGCCTAAGGATAACGTGTGTGTTTGTACATTCTTGCATGTATGACAGCCAAATGACAGATTTGTTCTGTTTTCATTTTTTTCCAGAATTATAGATCAGCGGTTTGAGAAGGTTTCATATTTTGTCTTTGGAGATTTCAACTTTAGACTGGATGCCAAAGCAGTAGTAGAGGTAGGACTTCTCTTTTTCTTCTGTTATAGACCCTACCAGGTTTGATTTCTCAATTTTTTTTCCTGTAGAAAACCTAAAAGTGACTTTAAAAAGTAAAGTTAATATTGACATCAGACTTGGCTGAGATTATTTCTAACAGGAACGTCCAACAAGTAACTAACATTGTGTGGTTGTGACTTTTGCCATCTCCTTAAAGCTCACAGTGAATCAGAACAATTTCCTGCAAGCAGAGGAAGTGCTGCATTATCTCCCTACCCTGAGGAAAAAACAAGAGGCATTTCCTAAACGTCCATTAAAAGCACAGGCAGCCATCAGTACAGACCTGTGTTCCACTGGCATCTTGATGCAGAAGGGTGACTGGGAGATTTGTATAAAGCCAAAAGAATGTACTAAACCTTTTTCATTATGACTTGAGATAACCTTGAATGCTGAAGCTCCAGGTAACGTGGTGTCAGAGATAATACCCAGGCTGAAAACCAGTTTAATCTTACAGTTTTCCCACTTTAATGGAACTGCAGTGTCTTTTTGGTGTCCTTGAGGGTAGGCACATGTCTTTTGGGCCAGAAGTTTTTATTTTGTGAATCAGACTGTGGGAAATGCCCTGTGTGCCAAAGGCTGGCTTCCCCCATTCAGGTGCAGGGCTGTTCTCCTTCCTTACAGGATGGGTAGTCCTGGTGAAAAACAGGGGTTTGGTGTTACAGCATTGCATATGGAGCTAGTAACATCTTCTAGGAATCCTTTCACAAAAGGTGTAATTGGAAGATGAGTCAAATTCATTTTGTCATTCTTCCTACCTAAGGTGCAAGTGTGAGTGTACAAAGCACTAGAATAATGCAGATTTTCTATTGCTTTTTTGGAGAAGTAGCATAGCCCAGTAATCAGAACTTCCCCCAGACACTCTGCAGTGTTAATTAAGCATAGTTGAAGTTGATCCAGAAACTTCCAGTTCATACACGGACAGCTGAAGTCACAGTAAGTTTGTTTTGCAGTGTTCTGTACACAGTGCAGTTTATAGATCTGTGTGCCAGCAGCCTCCAAAGGTGCAAGGAACAGTTGTCTGATGTCAGACTGGTTCTGGGCACTGGGACAGTCCTGGGGGAGCCCATGGTCAGTGGGCAGCACTGGCAGTGGCAGCTGGCTCCTTGGTGACACATCAGTTCCTGAGCTGGAGTGTGGAGGGACAGAGCTATGGACAGAGCTAGGGGAATTGTGCCAGAGAGGACTTGGGGGTCTGGTTGTGTTTAAGATCCAGGCCCAAATCCCTTCACAAAGCAGCTTGTAAAGGGTGAGACTCCCCTGTGCTGCTTCCTGGAGCTGGCTGGGTGCTGTGGCCAAGGCCCTGCACTGGCAGGGGCAGAGCAGAGCAAGGGCAGCCAGAGGAGCTTCTGTCCCAAACTCTCAGTGCCAGCCCAGGGTGAGCCTGGGCTCAGCTGGGAACCTCCCACTCCCCTCTGCTGTTTAAACCTGTGCCCATGCAAATGGGCATTAACCTCTCTTTGGACTGTTCAGCAGTGGAGTTAATACTGGGAATTGTAAGGGTTAATCCATTGACCTGTCATCTTTGTGAATGTTACTAAATTTATCTCTGCTTTTCTTGCTGACCTTTTGAATTCCCTGCTGAGACCACAGCTGCTGAAGGCTTGAACACTGAGATGCTACGAGCAGTGCTTGTGTAAATGCAGACAGTGCTTACATCAAACACAAAGAATAAAGTGTGTTTCTAAATAATTTCCCAATTAAGCCATTTAAAGGCAGAATCTGAGAGCTGTTCAGAATGTGGAGTCCAGACCCTGACGTGCAGTGTCCTAAATCAAATGCAAAAAACCTTGTGCCTATGAATTCATAATTAATAGACTATAAATCATTAATATCTAATTTATTGAGCACTTATGGGAGCATTAATTTAAAGTCACATTGATTTCCTTGCTAGGAAAATCTTCTTTCCTGTTGTTGGAGTCGTGCAGGGGGAGGTTGTTCCTGGCACAGGGGCAGTGCCAGGTGCTGGGGTGGCAGCAGGGACTGTCCCAGGTGTGTTTGTGTCCAGCTCCTGCCCTGCCTGGGCAGCATCCCTGCCAGCAGAGCCCAGCACATCCCCGTGGGACCGTGCAGCCACGCTGGGGACCAGTCCCCCTTTTTAAGGAAGGTGAATGCCAGTGCTTTATCACTGTAGAACACCCAGAAAATCTTCCATTAGAGTCCAACTTCCTGGAAGACACCACCCTGTTCCAGCCAGCAAAAATAACAAATTTAGTAGTTACAAAATGTATTTTGTTAGACAATAATTGCAGAAGAAATACCTGCTTTTCCTCAGGTTTTGGTCACTTTAAGGTGTGCTGTAAGACCTGAATCTTCTGTCTGACAGCCAGGTAAATTCACTTAATCCTATCTTGGCAAAGGTGGCTGAGGATTTGCTGCTGTTTAAATTCAAAGTTTTGCCTGCTGAATTTTTTTAAATGCTAGACTTTTTTGGGTATTACAGCATTCTGATTATTTGCCCACTGCTTCCAGATACCTTCCAGCACCTTGATTCCCAGCACATATGGAAATGTTTGCAACATACAAAAAATGGTACAAACTTTTATATTGGTTCAGCTGTGAATTCTAGCCTATATCTGTATCTATAGCTTCTCTGCAGTGTCTCGAGTACAAGTATTGTCACAGCATTTCACAGAAATGTGAATTTCTGATGTTTCTTTGTGTAGGAGACAGCTTTCCTATAATTTTTCCAGAAGTTCTACTCTCCCCTTTCAAAGTTAACACAGGTCACTGTAATCTTTGCACTTACCAGAAGTACATTGCAAATTTGTCATTGTTGTGTGACAAAGGTACTTTTTCTGTTTCTGGAAAATTATCTTCTAAAATTCAGTAGAAAGGAGATTTGATGAGGTGGCTTCAAAGAAGTCTGCAGCAGCAGTGCGACATACTGTAATCTGAAAATGAAGAATATTCCAGAAGTTTAATCATTATTGTGAGTTAGCATTTTGGTTCTTAAAAAGGCAATACATTACATGAAAGTTCTGATAAAGGACAACTTGGCTATGACCTGAATAAAACCAGGATACAAAAATCTCTGGACACATTAAGATTAAGAAGGGAACAAGAGGTTGTGGAGGGATGAATGAGGGGGTTTATTACCAAGAACTGAGGAGGTCAGGGGACTTTTGAGGTGAGAAATTGGAGAAATGAAGTGACTGTGAGTGACCCCTGGAAGGAGTAAGTTATTTCTCTCCCGTGTGGTGGCTGCTGCAGAGCTTTGGGGGTTTCATGCTGTGACGGGTCCAAGGCCATTCTGATCTCCACTTTCACCTCTTTTTTCAGTGTAAACAACTTCCTAGCATCGATTATTTTCTGTGAACTCCACAAGCACTTGCAGGTGTCGGTGTGGCAGCAGAGCTGGTCCCAGTCTCTCCCTGTGGCTCTGTGGGTGCACTGGGGGCTGTGGCTGCTCCCATTCCTGAGCAGGGGCTGGCACTGGGGGCTGCCAGGGGCAGGGTGCCCTGTGCCCTGCTTTGTGGGCTAAAAACAGAGATTTCCCATTGCAGCTGGCCCAGGCCCTGCTGGAGCTGGGAGCTGCTCCTCTCCTGTTCCTGCCCAGCCCAGAGCAGCTCCCAGCTTTGTGCTTATCCAGAGGAGGATTTCTCCTTCTGCCTCAGCCACTTTACCACTCTTGCTCTATTTTAGTCACCATTCAAGTGTTTTAGGTGGGTTTAGACCAAAGAGGGTTTTTTTCAGTCAGCTGGCCCTAGTAACAATCTGTATTAATCTCTGAGAATTACTTTATTTTAATATTTAAAGAATTTATTCATTGAAACTCTAAACTGTAAGCCTTCCTAGTCCAATGTGTCCATTTTAGGAAAGTACAAACATACTTAAGAAACTGGGCTTATTTTGACTGTTAGGGAATAAAACCCCTCTTTCTGTCTGAGACTGCTGATTCAGGAGTCTCTTAGAAAAGTATCCTGTACTTCCAAGAAAAAATAAAGAATAGTTGTGTGCTCCTCAGTCCCAAGAACAGCAGCTCAGTACTGAGTTCAGTTTGTCAGGCTTTAGGAGAAAGTCACATTAATCACAAAATCCATTTGCTCGAGGTAAACCATAGCCTTGCCTTGTATCCAGGAAAAAACAAGTTTTATTTTTTCCTCTCTAAACCACATTTTGTTAGGATTGGTGGTAGCCTGGTAAGATGGAGAGGGATTAAGTGGATTTTATATGAAAATTTATAAAGATAGCAACAGAAGTGGTGTTTCAGGATTCCAAACATTTTGGCCTACAAAAAGATTTCAAGCTCTACCTGCAGAAAAAGAAGTAATGTCCTCATCTTAAAAGACAGAATTAACCTTGTCCACCCACCCTGTCTGCTCCATGGGTTGCAGTCAACCAGAATATTTCCTTTCTAGACTTGTGCCAAGCAGCCCTTTGATAAGCCAGGACTGGAATTGCTGATTAAATGTTTTTTAAAAGGTAATAACTGCTCCTAAGAATTTACATGTCTGGCTCCATCATTCACTTGCACTGTGCCTCCCTGCCACCTCTGACCATGAGATTTTATATTATCTGATAAAATGGGAGCAGCTCCATTCTGGCAGGACTTTTTAGCTCCCACTGCATTGCTGGCAGTGATGCTGTGACGTGGCCACAGTGAATCACGTCATCTCCACTTGATCACACGTCTTGGCACAACGTGGCCTTTCATTCCCAGCCAGCCAGCAGGGGTTTGGTGTCCCTTTACCCCGTGTGTTTGTGCCAGCAGGGCTGGGAGCAGCTCTCCTGTCACACTCTGTGTGCCTGCAGGATGGGGACCTCTCCCCGTGAGGCATCGCTCGCTCTCTTCCGAACAAACATCTCTTGTTCAAAATAAAAGCTGATGAACAGCTTTTCTCATCTGAATAACTGATTTAGACCTTACTCAAATCTGAAGAAAGATTTTAAGTTGAACTTGTTTCATCCTGTGCATTGGACACTGACAAGGATCTTTGCAAACAAATGATCCATTAGTAATTGTCATAAAAAAAGATTATTGGTTAATTAGACAGTTATCACTGATTTGAAAAGCTGATTCAAGTGAGGTAGTCAGGTGATGGATGGATGTGGAGACTTAATGATCTCCTCTTTGGTACAGATGTGCTTCCCTGGACAAAACCAGGTCACCTGTCAGGATGAGGCTCTTGCTGTCCTCGTGCATTCAGGAGACACCCCCGACCACCTGCCTGTCTTGTCAGGTGCAAATATTTCTGTGTGTGTATAATTATTTTTTTATCTAAGTGCTATTTGCAGAAGATGCTTTGAATGCATCAGGAAAAGGGCATGAAAGAATTGCCCATTCTTGTTATTACAAACACAGTGATGATTTCTTTTTTAATTCTGACTGATTTTGCTTTGAGAAACCAGTAAAGTTTCATTGCATTAAAAATACTAACGTGGCATAAAAAGCAAGTGTGTGTAGTGGTGGGCAAACTCAGTTGTGCCTCCCTATCCCAAAGCAGACACTGTTGCCTTTCCTGGGCAGTGATGAGTGCAGGTTCCATTTGGGATATCAGGGGCAGCCCCTCAGTTCATGGCCAAGGCTGAGCTCTGGTAGGTCCTGCTCTGCAGTGGCTGGAGCTTCAAACTGCAACAGGTTTCCCTTCCTCCTGCAGCAAAGTGGTTCTAAACTGTTCTTGTAAGAGAAAAAACACATTGCTTTATTCCTGAGATAAACCAGCACAGCATGGAATAAATCAATAGCTTACAGATTTCAGTTCATGTTTTCAATCCAGTTAGGAAATAATGTAAAATCCTGGATTGGTTTTGTAATCTCAAACAGTTCACGGTAAATACCTTATCTCATAAAGCTTTTAACATTCTTTACAAGATCAAATGTTTCTAGGAAATGCTGGAAACAGCATCCTTTGAAATGGAAGTGTAATAAAGATTTGATAAATTAAAATGCACACAATTTCAGGTCTAATAAGGAGAGCTTTATTAATGAAGGTAAATGGCATCAACACATCTGAGGCACCTGCTAAATGTGCATTATAAATTACTCTCACAGACATTGTGATGAGTTTTATATTGTAGCCAGACTTACAAAAGGATGCAGATTGCATCCCCAGGGGACTGGATATATTTACTTAACAGTGTAGTTAATTGCAATTATTTATTTTCCAGTGATTGCAAATGGCCTCTGCATTAAAGATACATGTGGCTACTAGGAATTATTCAATTACCTCTCCTCTTAGTGGTCTGAGGCAAACCCGAGCTGGGATTCCCAGAGGCCAGACAGCAGTGTATTAACTCAATCTGCTCCTCAGCTTTCTGCTGGGGCCAGGCTGTGCAGCCACGAGTCCTCTCAGCAGGGCAAGCCTGAGAAATGCTCATTACCCTGCAGCTGAGTTTTTGACATCTTTCATTCCATCCTGATGCTGCCACACGTATTGGCAAGATTCATAGGAGGTTAATTAAATCCATCTTCAAAACAACGAGGGGCCAATGAGCCATATCCCCGTTGCAATAGTAAATTAAATGATGCAATTGTTTCTACTTCCATCATAGATAAGGGGAGAGATGAGTGAATGGATTGTTCTCTGGCTGCCTCCTCTGGGGCCCCAGAGGGTCTCGGAGCATGTGGCCATAAACCTGCTTTTAATTTGTGGCTGCAGGGAGGGCAGACCCTGCTCTCAGCAGGCAGAGGTCCCGCACGGCGTCATCCCCTGAAGGATGGCACTGAGAACACGGGGCCTCTCCGCAGCTTCGGCTGCGAATTAACGCAAACGCGGTGACAAAGCAGAACGGAAGAGATGGTACCTTCATCAAACTTGGCACTGCCTGGTCCGGAATTACGACGTACACAAATTAAATACAATTATCTGGTGCTCTCTAATAGGGCTGAGCGTCATTAAGCTAATGAATCCCGCGGTCTGTGCGCGCTGCGGTGTCGCGGGGTGCGCTGGCTGCCGGCGGCAGCTGTGCCCTCAGCTGGCGGTGACAGCGGTGACAGCGGTGCCAGCAGCGCCCGTCCCCGGCCCTCACACCTGCCATCCATCACCTGCCCACAGCGCCGGGACCCTGCGGGGGCGGCTGCGGGGACGGGCGAGCCACACCCGGGACGGGACGGGACGGGAGGGACCGCAGCCAGGAGGCTCCTGGGGGCGAGCGGCTGTCCCCGGGGCGTGTGGCACCTGTGAGCTGTGGCAGAGCTGCAGCTGAGGTGTCAGTGGCTGTCCCCGGGGCGTGTGGCACCTGTGAGCTGTGGCAGAGCTGCAGCTGAGGTGCCAGTGGCTGTCACCAGGGCGTGTGGCACCTGTGAGCTGTGGCAGAGCTGCAGCTGAGGTGCCAGTGGCTGTCACCAGGGCGTGTGGCACCTGTGAGCTGTGGCAGAGCTGCTGCAGGGCTCCTGGCAGCTCTCCCTGGGCTGGCACTTGCAGAGGCTGTGGCTTCGGGCACGGGGAGGAGTGACCTCGGCAGTGGCTCGCATTGATACAATCCTGATGGCAGGTCCAGGTCTCCAGTGCCACCTGCCCAGGTGTGGCAGGGCTGGCCTGTCTGCAGGAGGCAGGGGGATCTCTGCTGCAGGACAGACTGAGGTGTGTTTGCCGAGCTTTGTGACGTGGCCAGGGTTTGTCCCTGTAACGTGGGGTCCCAGGATGGGCAGCAGCTCAGTCCGTGCTCACCTCAGGCAGGTGCATCAGCCCTTCTCAGGCCCGGGTTTGTCCCTGTAAGGTGGGGTCAGAGGATGGGCAGGAGCTCACCTGTGCTCACCTCAGGCCAGGGTTTGTCCCTGTAAGGTGGGGTCCCAGGATGGGCAGCAGCTCACCTGTGCTCACCTCAGCCCCTCTCAGGCCAGGGTTTGTCCCTGTAACGTGGGTCCCAGGATGGGCAGTAGCTCACCTGTGCTCACCTCAGGCAGGTGCATCAGCCATTCTCAGGCAGAGCAAGAGGGCTCATGGTGCAGCCTGGCTGGGAAAACAAAAATATAACAACCAGGAATAATAGCTGGGCTTTAAAGTTACCCTTACCTAGGCAGGTGTAGTTTGAATAATTTAGTGGAGTATTGTAACACATAATGCAAATCTGTAATAAGTTAATATTTAACTTTAATATACTTTTAAAACTTTAATAAAGCCACCTGTTAATTGTTTTTTGTTTATTTCTAGCATAGAAACTTATCAGCTCAAATGGGGCAAAATATCACCTGGGTAGATGCTATAAAATCCCCCTTTTTAAGAATTATTTCATTTTAGAAGAAATAGATGTACTTAAAAAAATGCATTCTTTTTACATTTCAGTTTATTCCTCAGTGCTACTGCAATACAAAATTATAACATCAATGTATGAATCATGCACTAGTATTGGAAAGGCACCCACTGACAATCTAAAACAAAAGGCAGGGGGGAGGAAAGGCTTCCCCTCTGCATATTTGCAGTGTATCAAAAGCCTGTGCTTACCTATTTCCATTGCCATAAATGGAAGCCTAGAGGGAGGTTTTTTCCAAAAAATCACACTATATTAAAGAATGATATTTTGCTTGCTTGTCAGAAACAAAATTGGGCACAAAGAATTTGGTATCTATCTGAAAATCAAGGAATGGGCTCATATTTGCCTCTGTCATCAGCAACTCCTTTTGCAAGGGCAAATTTTGTTCTTGAGTTTGAGTCAGAAATACAGTGAGAGTTGATGAACTGAATGCACAAAATCTCTGGATGTGTATGCAGCTGTGCTAAAACCTTAAAATTTCTTTATTTTACCTGAAAACAGTAAGTCTCAAAAGTTGTAGAAAAGAGCACTAAGAAACCAAGATGGATATTTTGTTAAAAAAAAACACTTTATTTTTGTTTAGATTTGACCGGTGGTAAATGTGGTCAGCCTCAGGGAGAATGGACAGAAGGTTATGCCTGAAGTATGAGAAGCTCATTTGTGGTGGGACGTTGTGTGGTGACAAAGGGCACTGGTGACAGACCCCAGGTGCTGCTGCATTAAATCCTTTCCCTTCTGGTTCAGTCTTGGTCACAGCCACGGCCAGAGCAGCCAAAGGCACCTGGTCCCACCTGGGGCTGCCTGAGCTCTCCTGGCAGAGAAAGCCCCGTGCCCGGGGTCTGTTCCTGTCACCGTGGGACAGGAGCCCCTGAGCCGGGGACAGCACTGCCACTCCTTCCCTGGGCACGGGCGGGGCCGGGGACAGCACTGCCACTCCTTCCCTGGGCACGGGCAGGGCCGGGGACAGCACTGCCACTCCTTCCCTGGGCACGGGC
>VZTZ01037912.1:0-11823 GCA_013400955.1 Drymodes brunneopygia | reverse complement strand
GGTCACCCATCCCTGTGGTCACCTGTCCCTGTGCTCACCTGTCCCTGTGGTCACCCATCCCTGCGGTCACCTGTCCCCACGGTCACCCATCCCTGTGGTCACCTGTCCCTGTGCTCACCTGTCCCCATGGTCACCCATCCCTGTGGTCACCTGTCCCCGTGGTCACCCCGCGGGGCTGCGCTGGCCCTGCCCTGCCCTGCCCTGCCCTGCCCTGCCCTGCCCTGCCCTGTGCAGCTCCGCTCAGAGCCCTGCCCCAGGGGCTGCTTTGCTGGAGGAGAGGAGGAACTTGCCCTCAGAGTTTTATCCCATTTTTCGGATAAGAAAGGTGTTTTTGGGCTCCTCCTGCAGGTGTTTCACACCTGTTCTGCACTCCCTGACCGTGGCCCCAGAGCTCCGTGGTGCTCCATGGTCAGTGCAGCACAGACAGACAGACAGACGTGCTGAGCTGTTATCAGGGACAGAGTAGCTCAAGAGCTTCAGCTTTTTGACCTGTTACAAACTTCATTCGTTCTTGCTTTTCAGGTGGTCTTAGACTAAACAAGATATTAGGAATGTTTAATGGAAATAAACCTAGTGGCTTGACAAAGAGTAATAAAATGTGTAATCTTTAGTCAAAGAAATTCTCCAATTCAGGTTTTTTAAAGAAAATATACCAGATTAAGTTCTCTTGCTAGACTAAATTTCTAAACCGTATTTAGTAATTGAAACAAATTCTTCTAACACTGAACCTCTTGCTAACTTCAGTGTACTTTGTAGCTCTCAATTCCCTGCCTGTCCCATTTCTTTCCTTTCTTTTGACACATTCCTGGATATGTAATTACCACTCTATAAATCCACTTTTAGATTATTTCTGTTTGCTTCCATCCCACTCAGACATGCATAGAAATTACAAAAATGCCTATTTCCCCCGCTGAATGCTGACTCATCAACCAGCTGATGGACTGCCCCTTGCAAGAGCAGGGGTTCTCCTGAGTCTGGTTCTTTGTGGGATCTCTGCCACGGAGCTGTCAGGATGCAGGAGCTCAGAATGTTGTTGGATTGTTCCTTGCAGTGCAGGTGTACACGTGCAGGTGTTGCTCTTTAGCACTCTGATTTTTTATTTGTTTCTCTTTCTTCCAGCCCTCTCTGCACTAACACAGGCAAATGGACCTGGTCCTCCTTTCACTGTAAATTAGCATAGACATCAGTATGAATTTTAAGAAAGTTCAGGAAACACACCCTGAGCTGTTTAGCACCACGGAATAAGCACTTGCAGCTTGTTACTTTTCTCTCTTTTGTGGTTCTTGCTCTGACAGTTCTGTAGCACAGAGGTGAGAAACAGGACAGCAGCTTCTGTTCCTCAGCCCCTCTGAGGGTGGTAATTTCTAATTACTCACACAGTGGTAGTGTCTAAGAAATTTATATTGGATGCAGGTCTCCACTGTATTTTATCAAGTGCATTATTAAAGGAAACTTTGACTTTCAAATCTACATGATGTGTCCACAGATCTGTCTTTATTAGTATTGGTAATTCAGATATCAATTTTACCTTGGTCAGAATAGGTTTTCCCATAATGTATCATTTTTCCTGGTCCCGATTTGAGATGAGAATTTGACATTTCAAAGCAAAATATGCCAAGTGGCAATGTAGGAATCTCAAATGGGCTGTAATAAGTGCTGTAACATTTAGGTTGCTCCTTCTCCAAGGAAAGAAAGACAAAGCTTCCTGGCCCTTTCTGAGGTCATGCAGCAATGGGTCACCTTTGCCTGGTGCCACGTGGCAGGCCAGGCTCTCCATGCCCTGCACTGGGTGAAAAACCTCTTGAATCTCAGCCTTAGCAGGGAGAGCAAACTGCTTTCTGCTCACACAGAGAGCAGAGAGTGGGAAGGGGGCAGGATGCAAAGTTGGAGGAGTGACTGAGCCGTTCCCTCCTGTGAAAATGTTATCATCCTATCTCCACCTTACTCAAATCTGATCCTGAATTCTTGCATTGCTGCTTACACAAAAACTGTGTCGGGATGGAATTTACAGCTCTTACAAGCTTTCACAAGGGCCATTAATGTGTAGCATTTTAACATGTAAAGCTGTTAAGGGGTTAAAACCAATTGTATGAAAAGAGATTATAGGATCTTTATCACATGTTGTTTATCTGATCAACAGTTAACAATTTAAGACAGTATTATCCTAGTAAAAAGAAGATTTGTTTCAGACACTGACATAAACATCCCCTCATAATAGTGGCTTTTCATTTACTGCGTTGCAATGTACCATAAGCTTAAAGGCACAACAGCTCCTTTGTGTGTCCCAATAATGCCTGTCCAGAGTGATGTCAGTCAATTTTTGACCTATACAGTCTGATGTTATTCTCAACGATCATGGAATGGATTTTTTTTTTTTTTTAATGAGTGAAGAGTATGCCAATAAAATCCTTGAAAATTATCATATTTCTTCATGGCATCTTCCTCTGGAAGAACAAGGCATCTTACCACATGGGCCTTCCTGTGAAGTGGTGTTTCCTCTGCCTTCTGCTGGGTTTTGCTGTTTTCTTTGTAGCTGACTTTCCACACTCTCGTGCACCTTGCCCTTTCAGTGGGACAAATAAACACTAACAATTAAATAGAACTTTCTGCTAGAGGCAGGAAAAGAAACTGTGTGTGTGGAGCAGCCCCCTGGCAGGAGCAGATCCTGGGTTCAGCCTCAGGGCTGGCACTCCTGGGCTCCCAGATAAAACGTGTTTGACAGGGCAGCTCCCTTGTGCTCCCTGGGAGCTGCTCCTGCAGGGTGGGGAAAAGGCTGTGGGGTGGGGCAGGGTTGATTTGGGGTGCACAGAGGGGCTCAGGGGGGTTCCCCCTCCTGGCACAGCTGTGGGGAGTGCTCCCCATCCCCAGCGGGGCAGTGGGAGCAGGCAGCACACTGGCCCAGTGCCACAGAAAGATGGGCTCAGCCTCTGCTGCTTTCCTGTCATAAACGGGAGGAAATCAGCTCCCTGGGGGGAAAGCATCTTCCTGAGCTCTTGGTGAAGCCCCTCTGCCCTGCCCTTCCAGGCAGGGACACAGCAGGAGCACAGGCTGAGGCCCCGTGGCTCAGTGCAGGGGGTTCCTCAGTGGCTGTAGGTGACTCCCATCATCTCCTGCCCTGCTCTGACACTGCCCACACCTCTCAGGCAGCACAGGCTGTTGGTTGCTCCCCAGCTCCCGAGGGCAGGGATGCAGTGCAGTGCAGGGCTGTGGCTGCATCCAGCTCTGGTGCTGTGCCAGCCTCCTGCTGGCACTCAGAGCCCCTTGCCCCTGTAGGGACAGGGCAGAGGTGCAGGCACTGGGGGAGCTCCTTATGGAGATCACACTGTGTTTCTAAAATGCTGCTTCTAGATTGTTTTTATTCATATCACCCGAATGCCTCCCTGAAAATCAAAGCAGATGTAATTTTTTGTTTGTTTTCAGCAGAATGCAGTGTAACTGTAGCACTGTCATTAAGCTTGCAGGGCACAAACACAGCCTGGATTGAGTTGGGCTTTATTTCCCCCTGGGTCATTTGGGGCTTTTTCAGCCATGGAGTTTCTGCAGTGCAGCCCCTGAGCTCCTCTTGGAGAGGCATCTCCAGATCCCAGCTGGACTGCTCTCCTCCCTTCAGTGGGAATCGTGGCAGTGGCACAGGAGGTGGCACTGTGCTGTCCCATTGTCACCAGCCTCAGCGCAGGGTCAGGTGTGTGCTGAATGCTTGATTGACAACACCTGAACTTCAGCAAGCCAAAGGTCCAGAATATAGAAGATATTTAAATTAAGATTGCCAAAGTGGGATGGAAAATTGTTTTTCTTCTGTCTGCGGGGTGTTTTGCATTCTATAAAATGAATACTGGATGATAATTGCCAGTTTGGTGTCTTGTATTGATTTCATTCAATAAGCAACTTCGCCTCCACCTTTTGCATGCACTTGCCTTAAAATATACGCATTATGAAGGCAGTGATTCAAAGTCTTTAGGAAATCAATACCCAGACAGGATTCTGTTCTCCAAATATTGACAGCAGAATAACTCTGAGAAACAACAACAAACAATAAAAGCAGGGTTAGACAAAATGAAGGCTGCAATTCTTCTGTTGTTGGCATGGAATGGATTCTCAAACCACTGCTGCTGCTGCACACTGTGTGTGCTGCAGCAAACAGCTGACACTGGCCCTTGGCTGTCAGAATTCCTGATGCAGCCTGTGACCACTGAAATAAAAGGCAGTTTCTGCCAATGATTCCTGTGCAGTTGGCTGTTTCACTTGGGTTTTTGCCAGGAACTTGCACGGATTTCTTTCAGCCTTGTGTGTGCACTGGGAAGATACAGAAGGGTACACACAGAATGTAAGCATCAACATTGTTCCCACCTTTGATAATTTCTCTAGAACTAAATGGAACTTGCACTGAAGCTGGTGAATTACAGTTTTTAAACTGGCCAGATCTGTGTAGCAGTTCACAGTGGGTTTGTGGTGGTAATTTTGAAATGGGCAGCTCAATTTCCTGGGTATAGTTCTCAGGAGTTAAAGTGTGTCCTTTCTGGAGTAAAGCATGTCACAGTTAGTGCAAGCTGCACTAACTTGCTGAGTTGATAGCAGCTCTGAAATCACCTTGTAGATAGTTCAGTACTGCAATTACAAGTAACGCTACATTATTAGCACTCATGCAGAAAAAGCATTCTTTCAATGCCATTCAAAACCATAGTCTGTTTTGGTTTTCTCTCTCTGAAATATCTGAAGACAGTCCAAAAATTCAGATTAATATAAATTCTCTTTCCCTTAGGTGTGGAAGGCTTATGAAGGGTAACTCTTTACAGTATTACCCCACTTGTAAATGTCTTTGAAAGAGTCAGCAAGACTAATTTTTCACTTCTGTCCTTTACTTTTGAAGTTTTAGCAAGTGTTGAATTTCACGAGGATGTCAGTATTGTACCCATAAAAGGTTCAAGGGCTCTGTTCACATCTGGAAGTAGAAAAATCATTAAGGTTTTCCCTGAATGTACTGGAAATCTCTGTAACTTGACGTATTTGTGTATAATTTAAAAACGAAGGAAAGCTTTGAGCCCCCAATGCCTGAGTGATGTTTCCTGATGGAAAAGGAATTCAGTCAGGAGAGGCAATTTAAAGAGCAGGAATGGCTGATTGTCATTGCCCATCTGTAACCAACAGGCTTGAAAGTTGGTTTAGAACAAATTGGAGTACCTGGGACATTGCAGAATTTTAGAAGAAGAAGAAGAAATTTGTTCCTTAAGGGGGAGGAAAGGAGGGAAACACTGAGCAAGGTTCTCAATAGCTGAGGGCTCGTTAGCTTGGCACTCATTTCAGGCCACCTAATGCAAGAGCTGGTAATGAGAAGAAAACTGAGAGAGAAAATGCAGTCACAAAACATGCTTGAACAAGGCAGTTTATCCTGAGATTTACAACTTGGATGAAGGTGCTGAAGTGAAATCAAGTGGTCCTATGGCAGGATGAGTTTGTTGAAAACATCAATGTTCAACTTTGCATTTGGCTGTGTGGGACATGCAGGAGCACCAAGGGCTCAGTGGGAGACCCCAAAGGCAAACAGCTGAACCCCAGCTCCCACAGCAATGCCATGGATTAATCATTCAGGCATCTTTAGGTAAATTTATTTTAATTGAGTATTTGACTTTACACGTGGCTGCTGAGCCTGTGTACTGAACTCCACTGCACACCTCCACTCCAAAGTCACAGTTTGGTGTGAGAGGAGAGCAAGGCCCTGGGCCAGATCTGAGTGCCAAGGGGGAGTTGTTCTCAGGGCTTGAAGGGCCAGCTTTGCTGAGCTGAGCTTTCTTAGGTGTCCACTCCAGTCAACCCTTGCCAGTGGGTCGGAGGCTTTCCCAGGAGTTTGCAGTCAGAAGGCTGTGTTTTTACACTTTGCTGTGTTCACAGCCATGTTCCCCTTCCTTTTGTGTCTAAGGGATGTTTAGAAGCTGCTAACAGACAGTTTAAAATGAGGAATCATATGTGGAAATTAGCCACAAGCTTGATTAATAAGTGGTTCTGTTGCTGGAGTGGCTGCCAGAGGAAGTGATGAGTGTCCTGTGTCTTACCCAGAGGTCAGGCCTTTCTGGAGGTTTGTTTTAGTCAAAGAAGTGCCCTTTGCTTCAGCTGAGGATGGAATCAGTGCCACGTGGGATCTGGTGTGGATGACTGGACCAGACAAATGCACTTTTGGGTGGAGTTCCCACCTGTGATTTCTTAAAGCTTCCTGAGCAGACTTAGATACCTTCAGTCTCAGCTTTGTTTGTCATTAAAATGATTCCTACTGAGTTTGATGCTGGTGGAGGAAGATTCCACTTCTTTATCTCTTTATTCTGTGGGTCTCATTGATGCTAATAATTATCAAGTTAAATCTGCAGCTGACCACAAGCAGCTGATGGAACATTCCTTTCAGCCATGCACTGTATCCCTGATAGAGACAATCAATAGGTAAAATCCATGCAAATGAGTGGAGTTCAAGTGAGGGCTACCCTGAGCAGGACTTAAGCTATGCACCCGCCTTTGTGCCAAATTTTTCAGGGGTTTTTCTCCTGTAATGAATACATGTATTTTGTGCATTGGAGCATGGCACAGGGCCTTTTGGATGGCAGGCTCTTCGAGAGAGGAAGAGAGTTTTAATCACAAAAGCAGAAACTTCAGTCAGAGGAATGATTCCCCACTTTGTTTCGTTTGTAAATGCTGCATTTTGGCTTTTGTGAAACAGAGCCCGAGTCCAATTCAGGACAGCGCTTCAGGGATTCTTTCCAGGGGCCTTTTGGAGGCTGAAATAGTGCACATGAAAAGGAGATTGAACATAATTTGTTCCAACAGCTAGTCTAAGATTTTTTCCAATCAAGATTCTTTCAGCATATTCCTCTTTGTTGAGCTGTAAGCAGCTTTTAAAATAATGGCATTAGCCTATATTTCAGGGCTTTGCTTGGTGTTTCCAGCTCTGGTGATTAGTTACAAGAAATAGAAATGTATTGTAACCTTTTAATGGCTATGGGAGACTTGTAAACTAAGTTGAGATTTGAGCAATTTGTAGATTTCAAAATGAGCTGTAGAGTTCATTGAGAAAGAAAAATGGGTCATTGAAATTCATGGTGCCACTTTAGTTTTCTTAGCTGAGATTTATCAGTGAAAGCCATATTGCTTTCCCTTTGCCTTTATTTTAAAGCTCTTCAATACATTGTTTTTTAAGGTCCATTTCTTTTACAAGCTTTTCCTTTCAGCTTGCTCAGGGTATTGGGTCCTATGAACATCTGTTTGTGCCTAAAATCAGCCAGGACCTGGACTGTACCCTGCCTCCCTCCTCCCCTTTGTTTCCAGAGCCATTGTTTGCGATTTCATGCTATCAGAGGGGCTGCATGTTTTCCTGTGTGAAGTTGTCAGAGAGATAAAAGCACAGGAGCAGGGTCACATTTCGAGGGATGGGCATGAAAAATTGGTAAAATGTATCTTGAGGGCCACCCACAAGACTTGCCTGAAGAAATTCAGAAGTAGAAAGTGGAATTGTAATTTTAAAATAGTGCAAATTCCAGGGTGGAATAAGTAGGAGCGAAGGACTTGTTTAACTGGCAGAAATCTCTCAGTCAGATTTACACTTGGTTGACTTACTCCTGCTGGGTGGCTTGAGAGTCTCTAGTTGGACTTTGTTACAAAGAAAATACCATCATCTTCATTGTGGTGCCTGCCCATGTCCCTTCAGTGTGACAGTGAGAGGCCAGAAGATTTAAAGCCATCAGAGTGCACTGGGGAAGAGAGAAGCAGTGCTGGAGATCTCTCTGCCTGTCCAAAATTTTCAGTACAGGATCATCATCAGCTTGCATGATACAAGACCTGCAAGGAGTACAGTGAGGAGGATGATGATGATGATGATGATGATGATGATGATGATGATGATGATGATGATGATAGAAAGACAAACAGTGCAGCTTAATTAACCTAATGAAACACATCTTCCAGCAAGGAAGCAAGGTACTGTCCTTGTATCTGTGGCTGTGGTTTGTCGTGCTGCAAACCACGGTCAGCCAGAACACACCTGCTCCTTTTCCTGACAGGAGCTCCAGAAGTGGCCCCCTGGTTTGGGACAAGGCAGAGTGGTTCATGTGGTGGCAGGAGGGCAGAGCAGCCACAGCCACACTCAGCTGGCTCAGGCACTGCAGCTGAGCCTCTGCCCCACTGCAGGAGCACAGCACAGGAGCTCGCAGGTGTCCTCAGGTGCTGCTCTGAAAGGACCAAACAGCCAGGGAGGAGCTGTGCCTGTCCCCAGCTCAGGGCCAGTTTGCTTGGTTTATCATTTTAACTCTTCACTTTAACTCATACTTACCAGGTATGAGATGAAGAAAATGGTTTAACAGGACTGGTTTAGGTCAGGGATTCACTAAGATGGTTACTTTTGTTTTAGAAGCCTGTAATGAGGATTTTGTTAAAGTACAAGATGCGAAAACAAATGCAATATGTAAGTTGTATTTTTTCCAAGGCAATTGATAGATAAGGGATGCCAAGCAAGGTGTTACCTTGCTGCCATATGGCTTCTGAATTACTGAATTATATATGTGATACAAACCAGCCCAATACTGGAATTTTAAGCACATTTATTTCTTCAAAATTTTTTTTTTCCAAAGAGAAGTCAATTATTTTTTCTTAAATGCATAAATTATTTGTAATTTAATATGAGAAACTAAATATACATTGCGAGTGTTGCTGAACTCAGCAGCATTTTTGGCTCTGGAAATTCAGCAGCGGAATACTAACATGCAGGCCATTTTCCATTTTGCTAATATAGCAGAAAAATTACCAAATATGCTTTGTTTATTGTTGAATTTATGTCCTTTGTGGTAGCACTTTTGGATATTAATTTGTTCATAAACAGAAATAGAAGAAAGCAGCAACACTGCAAAGTGTGTATGGTTGTGAAGGTGAGTTTAAAGAAGACCACTCTGAGTATTTTTCACTGACTGACACTCACATTTTAGCTTGCAGTGACTTTGGCCGGGGTTCTGGGTCCCACTGCAGGAGTGGCAGTGGAGGTGACACCCCCTGCATGGCCGGTGGCACAGAGGGACCTGTGAGTCCCCTCTGAGTGGGGGGCCAGGGTCCTGAGAGGTTTCTGTGTGGCCAGGGCTCTCCTGAGGGTCCTGGCAGCCCCCAGGGTGCCCTGGCTCTGTGTCCCCTGTCCATCCTCAGCCAGGCGTGTGCCACCAGCTCTGGGGACACGTCTGGGCAGGGAGTCCCACCAGCACAATTCCAGTTTTGAGGGGAAAAGGAAAATCTGTTGCTTTCTCAGCACGCAGACCGCTGTGTTTTCGTGTCTTTCACCACTTCAGGTCTTACTAGAAGAACTTAAACCCTGCTGATAGCATCCATTGCTGGTCTTAATGGGTATAAATTCTTTTTAAAATCACAGCTTTCTTATGCCAGCTGTTTTCTTTGGCATACCTGTCTAATTTTGTATGGGTTAAAGAATTTACTTTGTTTCACTTTGTGTCAAGAGGGAAAAGGACGAAGGCTAGAGTAAAAATTAATAGCACATCTTAAAATCCATTACAACATCTCCCTTTTTTCTGCCTAAAAGTGAATGAAAAAGGCCTCTCTAGAGGAAATAAAGAAGTTATTACAACTTCTGCTCTTTTTGTAGAGTATGAAAAAGCTTTCTGTATGTTAAACAGTCTTGTGGACATCTGGCATGATTGGTTTTAATCTGCTGACTAAAAAGTCAGGATTAAATCTTGCTTTACACCTCTTTGTATTGCGGTCAGTAAAGTGACAGAGCTGCCCTGAAACAATGGCACTACTTATTCCACCCAATATGCCATGTGGTAGATCACCCCCTTTTTCAGCACCACTTCTCTGCAAAAACAATGAAGCATCTGGTGGGGTTTTCCTGTGTCCAGGATATTTTTTGTCAGTAATTTCACTCAGCCGCTCTGCTTAGCTCTCCCTTGGTGCTACTTTTTGAGATGGGGTTTGCCAAATCCAGTGGCAAGAGGTCAGGAGGCCAAAGTGATGAATTTTTATGTGCCTGTTCCTTGTGTTTCTGCTCAGTCATGATTCTTTGCGCGCTGTGCTGCCTCTGAAAGGGAGGCACAGTGAGCAATTTGTCCTCCTTGGCCGGGGAGAATGGGGAGGCAGATGAGTTAAAGCAGCGTGTATGAGTGCGGGCAGAGCTGTGCACAAATGTGTTCTGATGGCAGAACAGAATCCTCCTGTCACTATTCAGCCCGAGAGGGGCTTGGGAGATTTGTAGCCTGTTGGCTTTCGATCAAGTGACAAATGAATTTAACAGCACTTAAAGATACAGCAGGAAGAATAGCACTTCACAGGCCAGCCCCAGCTGCGAGCTCTAAAATGATGCTGCATTAACACTTCTGTACTCATGTGTCTCACATATTTGCATCTTGGTTTGCTTTGATGAAAAGAATTCCATCTCTGTTTCAGAAACTCTGTAGAATGGACTTCCTGGTTGTTTGGCCCAGGCAGGTCCCATCCCCTTTGAGGGCTCTGTGGTTGTTCCCAGCAGCAGGACCCTGCTTGCCTCGTTTCTTGCAGAGCTTTCTGTGCTCAGTCTGTGGTGCCCTCTAACAGCTGGTGGGGCTGCATGAGCCAGGGATCAGCATTCACTGCAGAGTTAACTCCTTTGGATCCCCAGGCAGTGCTGTGGAGTTGCTGTTCCTCCAGGCTGTTCTCTCTCTGATCAGCTGTGCCCCTGGCTGGCCGAGGGCTGCAGCTCCCAAGCCTTGAACCCGTGAGTGGAGACCTTGTCCTGGGGGTCCTGGACCTTTCTGCCCAGCACTTTACCCTGACACCATCACCAGCCACGCCAGGAGGAGCTCAGAGCTGCCTTCCCAGAGTGCTGAATAAAGCAGTGCATAGAACACAGCACCCTGCTGCCTCTCTCCACGCTGGCTGTTTTACCCCACAGCTGTTTTCATGTGATGCCAGTCTTTACTGGGTGTGTCCAGTGCTGAGCTGTCAGTCCATCTGAGCCTTCATCGAGGAGAGGAGAGCAAACCTTGGGTACACACCTTGCACATTATTTTACAAAGATATCCTTCATTCATTTTATCCAAAACCATTTTTATTAATGTGTGAATATGGGTTTCTGGGGATGGGTGAGCTCTGTGGTGGCCTGGCTCTTGCTGAAGAAGCATCAGGGGTTGGTGGGCAGCTGGTGGTGCCTGGGGACAGCCCAGCAGCTCAGCCTGGGCAGGGGCTGCACAGGCAGGACTTGGCACCTGCACCAGCACAGAGAGGGGAGAGGGGCAGTGCAGCCCTCCCTCCTCGTGGCTCTCTGAGCTGTTTGAACAGAACCAGCTCTAAAGGGTTATTTGAACTTACAGGCTGCTGGACTCATATTCCATTTCAAAAGTGAGTAAAGCACAAAAGTGATGGTGGCCCAGACAGGGAGTGTGCCAGTGAGAAATGGATGAGACACAGCAGGATAAAAAGGAGTTGAGTCGAAGAGGCTGGACAAACAAAACAACAGGGGAAAAATACAGTAAAGAAATGGTTCACATGCTGCATCAGGAAGACATCACCTGGTCAGCAAAGTTTTAGTCTCACCATTGCACCACACAGCATGTTTCAGTTATCAACACAGTGAATTTTGCATTCCTAACTTGTTCAGGTCTGGAAACCAGATGCAGTGACCTGAAAATTATTTTCCTGTCACATTTGTTTCCTTAAAAAGTAAAGTTAACTTGGAGGGGATCTTATTTCCCCATAGACAGAAAACAGTGGAAGAACACGGACATCTCTTCCACTTTGCTGTACGTGTTTGTGACCTTTGTATGAGCTGGAGGGCGTGCATCCATTCTGGGGGAAATGTCCATCCTGAGGGACACA
>VZTZ01037911.1:37365-51619 GCA_013400955.1 Drymodes brunneopygia | reverse complement strand
TTTGTCACCAAGTATAAGTGGGTATAAGTAAGGGTAGGAGCATGCAGACACGGGGAATTGTGAAATTGCTGTCAGAAGGCTCTTTTCAGTGCAAGAGCATGGCTCGTGATTTCCCTGCAAGCCTACAACAGAATTTGGACTCGTGGAAGGCAGATCCTAGGTGAGGCAAAAGTGTATTTGGCACAGCTCGTGCTTCCAAACATACATAAAGGTGGAAGGTTGACTGATAGGGTTCAAGTTTGGGCATATGAGAATATGAGCCCTGCTGATGCGTGGGCATATGCTGAGTGTACAGTGCCTGAAGACAGCTTCTGCACAGGAGATAGCACCAACTAGAGGATCAGAGGGAGGATGAGGGTTTACTGCTTTGAGGTTCTCCAGACTGGTGATACTCCTCAGTGTAAGGATCACACATGTCACTGGATCTTAAAGACTCTGAAAAAGCTTTTACTGCTTAGCCCATTCACAAACAGAAGACAACTCATTTGACTTCTCACCAGCAATCTTCTATGCTTCTGAAGTTTTCTAAATAAGCTGTGGAGCTGTGTTCTTACCAGAGTGATGACAGTTGCTACAGCACATCTCAGAAAAGGACAAACCGCCATGGGAAGGGAGAAAAACACCTCTGAATCAGCACCATAACTGGAAGATAAGTGAAATGACTCAAGGGAACCACTCCTTCTCCTTTCATTCATGTGATTACTGCCAAGCAACTATCCCTATTTAAGGAAACCCTCCAGCACCTTGCCCAGGATATACAGCACATAATTATCAAAGTGTGGCTTCTGAGCATCAGGGAAGGTGGCCCCTTTTAGTCCCCAAAAGCCTTTCTAGTGATGGGAAAGCAGTGAAGTCAGTGGGTCTTATGGGGCCTTTTGATAACATATGAAGTTGATGCTCATTATAATTAGGAAATCAATTTAGAGGCAGTGGTTTGATTTGCCTTAGAAATTGTTGATGCTGTAGCTTTACCTGAAGATGGCAGTGGTAGAAGATTTTATTCTTGTATCACATCTTCCCTCCATCTTCTTGAAAGAGGAATGATGTCTTTTTGATTTGTATGAGTAATTTATCTTAAGTACTGGAAAATATCAAACCACTCTGTATACCCTGAGAAACACCTGAATGGTCTGGTATGAATTCCCTCAGAGTCTATGAAAGCAGAATCTCAGTACATCACTGAGGGGTGATGAAACACAGTCAAAAATCCCTATTTGTTTCCCATATTAACTTGTCTTTCTCTTACCCAGAGAAACCTATTAGAAAAGATCAGACCCAGCTGTGAAGTTAGTGCCCACATTTGATCATTCTCCAGACGGCCTTTTAAGGTCATTGGGATTTCAGGAATTAAAAACTCTTAGTGCAAACTGGTTGGTATCTCATTATCCAGCCTCCTTTTGTACCGACTGATCCTTTTCACCCCTTTATTGCTGTAAATACAAAATGTTTCCTTATTGCTCAGCATTTCTTGACCCAAATGATTCGATCTAGGGGGCAGGGCTCAAAGATGCCATCTGGACAAATGGTTAAAATTTGAACTAATTACTAGAGTTGAATGATTTTTGGAGTAAACCAGGTATGCAAAAGCAGAGCCTTCAGAAGGATCTGATAGTTTTAACAAAACTATTGCTAGAATGTTTTGGGGGCTCAAACAGAACTTCTAGCTGATGAGACATACGCATTCACAAGTAACTGAAAGAGAGAAGCTTGCTGAGGTGCAGGAGAGCAAGTTGGACTAAGGATTTATTTACCTTTTGTCCTACATTTCAGGAAAAGTTCTCTTGAATATCATCCACAAGATGTTCTGAAGCAGGGAATCCCTTAGTCTCTCCTGTGGGAACTGTCCTACCTTAATTATTTACATAAACAGGAAGATAACACATTTCAACAGGAGATGAGAGAGATCTAAACCAGAATTTTTGTCCTTGTTGTTTTAGAAGCTCATTTTGAAGTTGTAGGATTTTCAGAAGTTCCTAGAAACAGAAAAGTATTTTGGAGAAATGGTGACCTTGTTCTTGGGCTGAAGCAGTCTTGCAAAATCTGCAGGTTAACAAAGTGAGTTGGGCCTGTTCTTTGTTGACATAGGAAGGAAAGAGAGTCTTCTAAGCATTTGAGGTGGCTGAGGCCAGCCTTGGAAAATTCTTTAGCATCCTAGATGAGGCTGGCTCCTAGAAGGCAGATATTATGAACCCTGTCCCAAACAAATACTTTGCAGCCAGAGTCCTAGAGCTGCAGCACTGCAATGCTCAGTCTGGGAGGTAAAGAGCTTCCACTCTCCTGAAGTCACCAGAATTCTCTCAAATCAGCCTAAAAGGATGGTCTCCAACAGGAAATACCCTGAAGATTAACAGATGGAGTCTGCACAGTGGATCCTGATGGTTACCAAGAGCTGCAGCAGGCATCTAGCATAGCCACGATTGATGCTGATACCACAGAGACATCGTTAAACCTGCGTGCCAGATGGAAATGCTTGGGAAAGCCATGCACCTGAATCTCCTTGAGAGGCAGGTGCAATCTTGGTGCAATCAGGTTTGCTTGCAGGCAGATCACTGGGTCTAGGATGGGTGCTAGGGCTTCTTTACCCCTCCCTTTGCATTACTGGTAGGGATATGTCCTATTGATAATAGCAGGGGGAGACATTGTCATTGCATATCAGTATGATAGCAGGAAATACATGTCTCTTGTGACTGCAGTGCAGCAGAAGATATCTCCATGATTGGCTGTACAGCTTTGTCTGGTGTATCTTTCCCTGATGGTGTGGCTGTCTGTCCCAGTTCTCCTTTGTCAATGTGGTTGGAGTTTTGGTAGAACAGAGGGATTGTGTTTTATTCGTGGAGAGGGTGGAGCTGTGCTGAAGTGACAGGAGATGGTAGTCAGGACCTATTATTTTCTCTCTGAATATTCACCCATCCTTTTTCAGCCACAGCAAAACTGACAGCGTATAACAAATGTACATCAGAATCCTGCTTTCTTCAGAGAAGCTTGATTTTCAGCAAATTC
The DNA here is from genome assembly GCA_013400955.1 of Drymodes brunneopygia. Taxonomy (NCBI): domain Eukaryota; kingdom Metazoa; phylum Chordata; class Aves; order Passeriformes; family Petroicidae; genus Drymodes; species Drymodes brunneopygia. The sequence continues at coordinate 48,619 of VZTZ01037911.1, read as the reverse complement.
TCTGAAATAAGGCAGATTTGCTCAATCAAGGATCAAATAAGGGCAGTTTTTAAATCATCAGTGAATAATTCAAGACTAAGGCTTTTCAGGTCCATCCCCAGGCACACGTGACTTCTTATCATCAAGTTATTGAAATCTAGGAAGCTCTCCTTAGCCTGAAAGCTATCACAGAGAAAGGATAAAACACCAGAGAAAGGAGGTTCAGGTGGCATTTGAGTCAGAGTCAAAAGCAGCACAAGCTTTTATAAACCAATCTTTAGCAAATCCTAAGTAGACAAATAATGCTGATGTCTTCCTTAGTCAACAATTGCTTTCCATTGCCTCTGTTGCAGAGGAGGTAGGTGTTTTGTTGAGTGAAAACCTATGTGCAATTCTGTTAATGGCAGGAGAGACAATGCTCCCAACAGACATAAAAGACAGAAGGAAATGAAGAAACAAACAAATAAACAGCCACAGGACATGAAAGAACATTAGGAAAGCTTTATTTCCTGGTGCCTGAGCCAGTCCTCAGTGAAGCTGATGGTAAGACTTGCTTCATTGCAGCAGCCTTTGAATGTTGTTAGCTCCATGGAGAACAGGCTGTGTTTGTTTTCTGGTTTTTAGCTGCCACATATGTTTAAAAGAAGCTTATTTAAAAAGATGCCCTGCACCCATAAATTAATTCTCATGGTTTCAGATGGATGTAATTTTTCATCTAGCTACTGTCTGTATGCATGCAAAATTTTGACTGCATGCAGTTAGTAAACTGCTGTATTGCATTCCTGATGTGGTATCTGTAGGTGTAGGTTGTGCATAAGCTGAAATTTATGACATCTTTGGGAATTCCTTAGAAGGAAGACTTCTATAAAAATATAATTTTTCCCTCCCTGTCAGTGAGAGCCTTGCTATCCTGAATAGCCCAACAAAAATTATTACTGGGATAACTTTTTATATGCACTTTTCAGCTCTCAGTCCATCTTCTTTCCCCATCTCTCTACTTGTGCAGGAGAATAATATGAGTTGGCAGGTAATTTGAAACAGAAATCAACCCCCCCAAATGGCAAGTTTTTAGTACATCATTTCAATTTTTTGAAAAAGGGCTGATTTTGCCCCAGTATATACCTCTGCAGCTATTTTAGGTCTTCCCTGTAATGTGATCTATATAGCATTAAAAAAATATTAAAAGTGAAGATACTTTAAAAGGAAATGTAACAAAAGAAAAATATCTTGAGCTCTCTGGGACTGGTGTAAATGTGGTGCATTTATTTTTATTTTATCTGCTTTTTGCATCTGTCTCACCAAACTGAAACCCCTGTTTCCTTATCTATTACAAATGAGCATAATACCTTGGAGCTAAGTTAGTTCACACTATCGGGGGAGTTCATTCCTAGTCACACCATCATGGAGCCTTTGAGTCTGTGTGTGTACAAATGCCTGAGAACAGTGCCTCCTTTCCATGAATGAAGATGGCAAAAAATACCCCTGTCCTTTTCACCACTGCCTGATGATGAATGAAAAGTGTGAGGAGTGTAATGAACTGTTTGAATATGTTGAAAGGCTTTTGAGACTGGAACCTTTTGCTTAGGAGTCCTGCCAACTGCTGGACAGAAGGTCTCTCCCCATTCCTCCGAGTTCTTGTTTTCTCCCTTCTCTTTCTGCAGCAACCTGCTTCTCACTAATGTTAGGAAACAAGGCTTGAGACTGAAACACAAGATTTTTCTGGTTAGCCATGCAGGAAAAATAGATGGTCTTAATGTCTGTCCCTCTGCGCATATGGGTTGGCCTGGTCATGCTCAGCATGTCCACAGCACTTGAAAGGATGACCTTGTTAAGCAACAGCTGTTCTCAGCCACTGGTCTTGAAACAGCATCTGCTAGAAGGAGGCAATTCCTCTTCATGCCATCATGATAATAGGAATGAATTGCAGTTGTTCATTCATTTGGTGGGAGATTCTTTTTTTTAAATGCCATTAACAAGCCTGGACATAATTATACTTCGTTTTCCCCAAATGGTCATCCATTATGAGGCCACTTGCTACCTACCCTATCACCCTGCAGCTGTTGGCTGTACTTGTAAGTGCTCATTACAAAGACCTTCATGCTCAAGAGGGCATTGCCATGCTCCAGTGTCAGTACACGACTAATCAGTGATGCCACTCAGAATTCAACTCTGAATGTGATTCAACAAGATGTTACATTTGCAGCCACTGTCTCTCCACTGGCGGCCTGGCCAGTGAAGCTGAACCTCTTCTATGAGGTGCTATGAGCCGCTATGAGCCATCTCTCGTTTGGCCCAGAGCTACCTACCCCATCATCTATGCACACAGACTGCTGCAGAAAGGCAACTCTGCCCTTCTACCACACATCCACAGAGTGGAGTGACTGACACACTTCCAACTGGCATCATAAGGGGAGCAAGACTGTGGGTATTAGTCCCTCCTTTTTTCCCCACTCCTGGCTAGTCTCAGACAGACGGTGCAGATGCTACCTTTACTTTATACTACCCATGGTCCTGGAGAAGACCTGTAGGAGTTGCAGTGACCTGCCTGTTGCAGAACAGATTGCATAGGAGAATGGGGGCATTTCAGGCATCTCTTTAAAGTAATTTAAAATTCCTTTGACTTGGCTGCTGCCTTCCTGCCTTTGACTCAGGTTGCTAACTCCCAGAACACAGCCTCATTACTGAGCTCATTTATCCTCATCTACAGTTTCTCAGCTATATCCTTTCCTCTGTAAGTCACAGGCCATTCCTGGCTCTGCTGAGTGTGTGCTGCAGGCAGCTTCACACCCCAGTGGCACTTCATCTATTCTCTTGATTCCCACAGGCTACTTATATTCCCCAGAGTAGAAACTGTAATTTTTACAGAGTAAGTATACTATAAATCTGTTTCAAGCAATTGATCCTAGTGCACCAACTCCACCAAGGTGAAACTGTACCTTCAGGTATGTTGTGAAGGTGGTTATGCCCGTTCTTTTTCAGAAATGTTATTTTCAGTGTACACACTATGTGCAGCAGCTGATTGGGGTGCAAAGCTATAGGTATGTTCCTTGTTGATCCACTCAAACTCCCTTAGCTCTGCCAGCACTTGGCAGTTACTCTACCAAGTTAGTTTGGTGGCAGAAAAGATGTACCTGTGCATTGGGTTACTGGTTTATTTTGATGTCGAAGAACTACATAGATTGGACTGCAATTTTCTCTTTCTACATACGTGTTTTGGCTGCTCTAGCACAGCCTGCAGGCCTTTCCTGGGTAGATGTGCAGGTTTGTATCCAATGGCCTTATTCTGAAATTCTGGTAAATGTAATCTATGCTGTATTGTGTGGGCCTTGTATGAACCATTTTATGCATACACTGTAATGATTCCCCTGGAGCTCTAAAGCCTTTGCTTTTTTAAATTGCTCTGAGGTTTGTGTTAGACTCCTCAGGTGCCAATAAAACCCCTCTGCATTCTCTAAGAGACATCGAGGGGAATTCTGTACAGTAGCTCAGGTGGCTACATATCCCATGTGAATGCCACCTTATCTTTAGCAAGGCTGCTGGAAGAGGCAGTGGGTGGCTCAGCAGATGTTCAGTGCTGAACTCTCCAAGCCTCAGCTTGAAGACAAGAATTGAGGTAATTAGCTTGTATTGTTTGAGGAATGTTATGTTGCCTCTGTTCATCTTCATTTTCATGGACTGGAGCACTACATGGTGCCACTTGGAGGGCTCACTTACAAAAAATATCCTCATTGCCTTGAGTTATAATTTTATGCATGGCTTGAATTGCCCCAATTGCATCATCCAGCACAGCACAGAATGTATTACATTTGAGAGCTTTCTCTTAGGATCTACAACTGATCAGCTCCTTATTTTGAAAGGGGCTCAGGCTGTTAGACTGTTTCAGATAATATCTAGCATATGCCCATAGAACCAAAGCCCTCCCAAAATGCAGCACATCGATAGCATTGCCCTCTAGAAGGCAGGAGGCTCAGCGTCTTGCATTGTTGGATGGCATTTCAGCCCACGCTGCCCAGCTGCTAGGCAGTTCCCCTGCCCACCACAAGGCTTTACAGGGAAGTGTTAAAGCCTTGCTCACCAGGGACAGGTAGCTCCTAGGACACTTAAGGGAGGGGAGAGGGTGCAGGGCAGTTTGTACATTTTAACTGTTTAGTGCAAAATGATACAGCTTAAGATGCTTGGAGAATATTTTCATACCCCAAATTAGTTGTTTCTTGATGAGTTGAAATCTTGATATGGATTTGACAGTTGCCTAGAAAAAGCACCCAAACTGTCAGGTCCCATTTCTCCTGCCCATTTGGCTTCAGCTGTGGATAGCTGAACGGTTGTTTCCACCTGACTCTGAAGGTGCCAGCTGGGTCACTCTCAGTTCTTACACAGTCCCCAGAAGAAGCTGCTGCTGTGGCAGACTTGGCTTTCTGTCAGCAGGTGCCGCTCAGTGGAAGCTGCAAGTATGTGCAGCCTTTGCCCAAGTGCCTGAAGTGAGAACAGGTTGCAGGCAATCAAAACTTGTACTTGCTTCAATTTCTGATCTGTAACAGTTAATTGTTTATTTATATCTCCTGTCAGAGTTAGTACATGACCTAGCACAGAGAAGTTCATCCCCTTCAAAAAAAAAAATCCCACTTCTTTGACAGGAAGAAAAAAACCCATGTGAAATCTTGAACTCTAAAAACATCTGAAAAAGGGTTCTGTGAATGGAAACAATGGGTGGTAACAGCATTTAGTGAGTTCATCATTCCAGTGATTGGTTTTCAGTGAAGAATTTCTCTGAAGAGCTGCAGTAAATAGATTTTTCTGTGGCTTCATATGCAGTTGGAAAACACCCACTTCATCTTGTTTGTGCTGTTTTATTTAAACTCAATTGGCTTAATCCCATGGCAGCCAGGTTTATTTGATGTTTCTCCATGATCTAAGCACTGCTGGATGCTCCAGCAGAATATGCTTTATGGCAAGAAGTGAAAAATACAGAAGCAGATTGTAGTGTTGGTAGCATTCCCTGCCATTGTCCTTTTGCTCCTATTGAACATTGTGTTCTGCCATGGAATAGTAATGAGGCTACACGGACAAGAGGTGACATGACAAGCAAGACTGAGGTAAGGGAAACCACTCTGACTTCATCATTATCCTTGAGCTCCACAAATTGCCCTTTGTTGCTTGGTGGCCTGATGCCCACACATCTTCATTCTTTTTCTGGCTCTTCCTTGCCTTGTTGATTCATTCTGGATGATGAAGCTCCTATCAAAAAAAAAGGCAAACATCTCAGCATTGCTTTCACATTGGGAAGTGCTATTTCAGTTGCTAGGGGATCTGCCTAGAAAATAAACCCAACTGTTAAAAACAGTATTTCCATTTCAGACCATCTTAACTTGTGCTGTTCTGTTGTTTCAGCTGATTTTCCAAAGACTCATACTCTGGTTTAGTTGTTCTATTAATATCTGGGAGGAAGTATTTATTAAAACTTTAAACTGCTTGAGAACTAAACTCGCATGCATGCATCACAAGGAGCCTAAACTGAGTAATTTGCTATGCTGGCAATATGTTGCCTAAGTTCCTGAAGAGGAAGAAAGAGGAATGCTACAAAATCTGAGGGAAATTGTAGTGCAATTTGTGACTTTGGCTCAGCTCAAAGTAGTGTAGTGTAGGTCAAAATGTTTGAGTAGAAAACAACAAATACAGTTTTAAACTTCAACAGTATTCTCGTGAAAATTGTCTGATACATCTGGTGAGAAAATCAAATGGATCAGCAAATTTTCTATGAATGAGTCTTAAGCATATGTGGGGAGGTTATCCACTTATAGGCTCAGGCAATAGCTCTAGCAATGGAAACCAGGGGATCTGTATGGAGATAAAAAATTGTTAATAAAGTAATTTTCCCCAGATTAAAAATTTCAAAAATACAGATTCATATAGCTGCGTCTAAGGTTAAGTGGAATGCAGCATTGGTAAGAACTGAAATAGAAGTCCTTGGAGTGTATTAGGTAAAGAACAGTCTATGCTTGCAAGTAATTTTAGCAGCTAAATGGCTCTGCTCATTCTCTGATACCTAATGATAATGTCTCCAATTTCACACATTGATTTTTAAACAATGCATGTCAAAATAAAGTGAGTTCTGTAGTCAAATTAGCACAGTCACAGGTTTGCTGCCTTTTCCACACCTCATTGGAAACTCCACACTGATGGAGCAAGCTAATTCCCTTATGCTCAAGGTGACTGCTGGAGTGGGGCTTGGAATGTTCTGCCTGGGCCATATGCATGAAGGGCCAGCTGCTTGTCAGCCCTAACAGCTGTAACACAGCACAGCCCATCCTCCAGAAAACGTTCCATTCTCCCTGAAAACTTCTTGAAACCTCTAAGCCCTACATTACCTTGCCAATAAGAGACTTCTCACCAAATCGTCTTCTTAGTGGACTCCAGACAAACACCCTTTTAGTTTTTGCAGTACTTAGTATTAAATTAAGTGTAGTTTTAGTCAGAAAAAGGGTGGGAGGAAGAGCAGAGGCAAAAGGTACAGTATGGATAACCCTGGAACCACTAATTCATGTAAATTGTGGGACAAGGTCTGTGGGGTGGAGTTTCCTCTCTGTTTCTCTTGCTCCATGGGAAACAACACAGGGAGGGAAGGAGAATTCAGGCATTATGACTCCTATGGGCTTTACGCTCTAGTATGCTGCTGTAGGGCCCTATACACAGGCAGTATATTTACTAAAGACAGCCTCTTGAGGCATGCCTGCTGATCAGTTCCCCCTGTCTCTTCTGTGTCTGGTAAGGGATAGAGTAAAATGTAAAGGGAAACATACTTTATGTGGTCAAAGCCAGATACAGCTACTAAAATCTGGCACCTGTATGTCTGTGTGGTTAAATGCTACAGAAGAAAGGGTCTGCAGTATGCAGCAAGCTGTCTCATTGTGCTGAATTTGATATAGCCTTGGAAAACAGTATCTGTGCTAGCAGAGTGTAATCCAAATCGGTGGCAGGAGTATCTATGATGGAATATAGATATTTAGAATGTAGGTTGGGGATTTTTTAGTTGCTTTTATCCCCCATATTAGGAAATACCATATGAGGAGAAATTAAAGGGTGGTATGGTAGGACAGGAAAAGGACCCCAAGATACTTTAAATTGACTGAATCACTGTGTCAACCCAAGGAAGAAAAGAGAGCAACAAGAACATCTTCTCAGGCATCTCCATCTACCTAGTCATACTCAGCTTCTGGGCTCCTCAAGGTCTGGCCAGCAACAACTTAAATATTTTCCCAACATTTTTGAGCTACTTGGAAAAGGAATGTTGTTGTCTTGGTTGAGAAGCTCCAGCAGGTCTGTCCTTTTACCCATAGACTGCCTAGAGAACAGAGTCACCAGAGACATTAAAGGTCATGCATTGTTTTTCCTGGTCTCTGTTACGATGCTGACAGGGGCTATGGCTGTGGGGTCCCTGTGCATGTCGGGCAGTTGTGTGGACATTGGCACTTACAGCTGTTTCTGACTGCAGGGGATGCTCCGTTCTGTTCCGAACAGCAGGGAATTTGCCCTGCTGAGGTGGTGGTGCAGATGGGGATGACATTGCTTCTACACATCTTTTGGTACTATTAACCATGCTCCTTTTCGCTTTACTCCACAGATATTATGTGGGAAAGAGATCCCTCGCTGGGTGAACCGCCTGGCCTACTTCAGCTCATGCATCCCCTTCCTCCAGAGTTGCCTCCCCAAGGAATGGTTGACCCCAGCAGCCCTGCAGAGCCACATCAGCCTTGGCCTCCACAAGGAGGAACAAGGGGACTCAATGGATGAGGAGTCCCCCTCCACCTCTGCAGCCCCCTCAGCCTCGGGCACATCGCGAACCTGTAGACATACCCGGGTCTAAACTGCCCCCAAAAATCCCTGCTCTCTTCTTCTATTTATTTCTCACACCCTTTCGCACACATTGGTTTCTCTATTCAACAGACAACACAGGAGAGGGAAGACCCTTTCTGCTTCAGTCCCTTTTCCAAGGACTGCCACTACAGTTGCTTGGCAAAATGACTGTGAACCCCAACACAGACCTGAGGATTGTGATGACTAAACTGTATTCTTCTCCAGGGGCCTCCATGATCCTTGATCTACAGAGAACTGCTGACTCTCTCAGGCATGAGAGTCTGTGTATGGGCAGAGTGCACATACTGTGATGTTCCTTCTCTGGAACTGTTTTATCTTTTTATCGCTCCCTCTACCCATCTAAGCCCAGCAGTCTCTTCTCTCTTTTGGCTGGGTTTTCCCTTCCCCTATGACAAATCACCTGCCCACATCCAGTGAAGGAACCAGAGCTAAAACCCAACCTTCTCATCTCTTAGACCAGCAACAAACTCCACTCAGATCCATCCCTTTTGTAATTATCAGGTTTCTAACTCATGTGAAGGACAAATGAAAGGTGCTCCTGTTCTACAACCACCGGTTTTCAGTACTCAAATTTAAGAGCTTGAATGACTGTCCTGCTCTTGACAATAATAACAAAGAATCTAGAAAATGAATGTGTTACTGTCGCTTTTCTTTGGGGTAAAAAAGAGGATGGGGCTGTGATTAGAGGCAGCTACTAAGTAGATGCAGAGATGACTCTTGACCATATTGGTGCTTTTTGGCACAGACCCCTCTGAGTTTTCCTAATTCTAGACAGTGTTCCTGGTTTCCTTTTTTTCCCCCAGATTCCCTGGGGAATCTCTCTTCTAGCTGACATTTGCTGGCTGTATTTGGGGAAATGGCTTTCCTGAGCACAAGGAAGAGGAGAGTGAATCTGTTTGGAAGGTCAGTATTTCCTTCAGATTTTCCTCCTGCACTCACAGACATAAAACATGGCTTCAGAGCCATCCTCCCCTGGCCTATTTTTGAGTCAACCCAAGAAGGTAAAAAACAAATGGTGAACCCAAAGAATGGCAACCTGTTCCTGTCCCCTCCCTTTTTGGAGGTGGAGGGGGAAACTTAGGGAAACATCTGGAAAGCACAGATGACCCTTCTAATGCGTGGGCCACCATGGTGCCTTCCGCTGTGCGCACTGTTTCAGTGGAATGAAAAATGAGCACAGCTGGCTCAATGACCTCTTCCAAGCTGGCTCCTGACAAGAATCTGGTCCTTGGATGTATTTATACTAATTCTGACAGCTGATGAGAAAGCACAGGATGAGGAAAGGACAAGTACACTAACTCTTCCACTCTATGACCTCACTAGGAATTCTAGTGAGAAGCTGTAGGAAAGAATCAGAGGGGAAATACAGGCCCCCTCTCTCCCTTGCAACCTCTCTTGGCTACACAAAGGAGGATGAAAAAGGAAGGTGCTGTGTTGAGAGGGAGTTGCCATTTTAGAAATGCTGTTCTCAACAGCTACTCCCATGTCAGGACTTCCACCCTGCACCCAGAGAGAACTACAAGCCCTTAAGATGGTGGTTGTTTCCTTTTTTTTGGTCGCAAATGCGTGCTAAGTCCAACCAGCTGTTTCTTTAGCTCAGGTATACAGGAGTGTGTGCTTTCAGGGCTGCAGGTCTCAGCTAAGATGTACATCATGTCTGCACAGAGAAGGTTTAATGGTTTGTTATATGTACATGCCCTCAGGGAAGCAGGAGGCTCTGGAGGTATCTACTGGATGGAAATGTAGCTCACAGGATGGCCTCGCTCCACTGCCTCCTGAAGTGATGTGTGTATAGGCAACAAAACCTTTACAACATGCCTCTCATTTTCATCCTCTGTACAAACTGCTGCAAGTTCTGTACTGAGCTAAAGCCATGTTCCTTACTAACCTTGGCTACCCACAGCCAATGCTGCATTGTGAGCAATTCTGCAGCTCCTGGTAACCAGCCCAATACCAATCTTGATTAGTCTGGCTTGTCCAGGGACGTTTAATAAGATTTCCATCATGATCTCCATGCCACTGCCCAGAAACCATGTTGCACAATGTACTGCTTCACTCTGTATTCCCCTGCAGTCATGGTCATTGCAGCCTAAACCATTGCAGCATTGCAAGCTTCATTTATCTGAAGTTCGCAGGGTTTCTGCCAACAGCCAGCAGCACATTACGTGCAGTGAAATTTAAAGGTCCTTCTCAGGGGGAAAGTGAGAAGAGGCTTTCCCAGAGCTTTTGTCTAGGCCAGGGAAACTGCAGTCAGAAACACCTTGTTCCTGTTGTTGTGACAAAAGTCAGCCTGCCATCACCCTTGTGTTTCTGCTCTGCACCTGACCTCCAGATGAAGCATCATTTATACATCTAGGAGATGGGCTCCAGAGGCACATTTCACACAGAAAACCCTTTTACAACACTTCACAAAGTAAAAAATGCTTAACTGGCTATATGGTAACCTGGACAAGAAAACCACATTTAGCCTACTTGGGAACATAAATACGTGCTTGAAGTATTTGGAACAACATTTGGGGCAAGCTGTGAATATCATAAAACCCCCAGACGTTTGTTTACCCATTTTTATGTTTGTCTATCTGTTTATGACAGTAGGAGTCACATCAAGGAGGCATCAAACCTCTGCTGTAAATCAAACCCAGAATATACTCCAGTCTTCAAAACTGTGTCTCCCTACCCCTCTCTGTTCAAGGTGACTGATCAACCAATAATGAAAAGAACAAAGTGACACTGTGGAAATAAAATAAATATATATATAGCTTAACCTCTGTAATTTAACAGCATTTTAGATTATTAAACATGAAGACATTTTAAAATCCTAATTTACTGTTCATCTCTGGCATAGTATGTTTGTTTTAGGCATTTCTATTATTCTTCCAATTATTACAAATTTTTTGTTGTTATTACTACATAATATCATATTTGTATTTAGTCACACATTTACTTTCTCTGCATAACACCATGTGGAAAATTTTAAATATCAACAGCAGTTATCAATGAAAACAAACGAACACCTTATGAATCTTAACAATAGCACCCCATAGCAATGGAACAAACTCTTCTTACAGCCAGGACTTTTGGTGTCCTTTTAAAAGTTGGGATGAGAGGGCATCAATTCTCCAGGTATGAAGGACTATTGGCTTGAAATATCAGTCAGGCTGTCCACTAGCACTGTTGTAGCCAATGTTAAAAACGGGTCCAGGAACAAAAATTTTAGTAAAATAATATTGAACATTTATTAGTGGAACAAAGGCAAAAACAGCGCTGGGTGCATAGCATATCTGCTAGAGGCACACTTTCGTTCATTTTACAATGGGTTAAGTACCCTTAGCTGCTACATATTCATTAAGCTCAGAAGAAAGTTTACATTTCAAACAACTCTTTCCCCCTGGTCTCTGCCCCC
>VZTZ01037911.1:0-37106 GCA_013400955.1 Drymodes brunneopygia | reverse complement strand
TGTTCGCAGAGGGGCGCTCTGCTGTCCCCTCCTCGGCGGGAGCTGCGGGGGGGCGGACAGGGAGCCTGCGCTGCCCGGAGGCCTTCGGGGTTCAGGGACACCGTTATAAAACATTCTCCTAAAGATACTCCTAACTGGAAGCTGAGGAACATGCATTTTGCTGGTGGTTTTGTTTTGTTTTGTTTTGTTTTGCTTTTCCCTTCTGAAACATCGCTTGTGTTTCTTATCTTACTTTCTTTAGCTTTTCATTGGATTTTGAACTGCAGTGACACTGTTGGTCTGATAATTTGTACATCTAAATAAGTGGAAAGATTTTGAGTGAAGTGAGTTGATGGGTTACAGGCAGCAGCTGTGCTCAAAGTGGTGCGTGAGACAACTTTTTAGAGTAGTCGAGCTTAGGAAAGATCAGTAATGTCGAATGAATAAAACAAAATTAAAAGACTCTTACACACATTACCTCTGTAGATGGTGCACATTATCTTGCACTTCCCTATCATAAGTGCCTGTGTTCATTAGGGGAAAAATGAAAAAACTCAGATGCACTTATGGATAAAAATTCAGGAAGAAAGGCAAAGCAGCACCAAGGCCAGTGTGGTTTCTGTTTGTGCAATTCATCTCTCTTTATCCATCTATACAATTGATTTGCGAAAAGTAGGCAAATTTCAAGGTGGATAAAGAATAAGGCAATGGATAATTCCAACACTTTTATAAAGCTACTGGAGAAATCAGTGTCGTCTTCCTCAAATATTCAGCAGCATGCCTTGGAAAAAAGGAGTGGACCAAAGAAGGACATTGACACTTGTTAGAGTCAAAAAAAGTTTAAGGCCATTATTTGAAAGAGATATTACAGAGGTTCTAGAGTAAGGACTTTCAGGGAGATTATTAATGCAATTGAATACATTGAAGTATCTTTTCTCAAAGTATTGATGAAGGCATTTTTCAGAAATGGAAACAGTTAAACCAACCAAACAAAACAGTGTGAGAATACCACAGCTGCATGAAATCATTTGCATCAGCAACTCAACTCCCTGCTGTTGCACACAAACTCTGCCTACAACACCTTTCTGGAAGTGATCAAGCACAGTGTTACAGCTCATTAGGTATCCTGCTTGCATGCATGTGTACCTGAGAGGCTGTCCAGAACTGTTCTGCTTTCATGCTTAGACCAGATTTATTTTGTTTTCGTATTTTTCCTGTATGATAGTATATTCTTCAGTTTAATAGCACCTTGCTTAGATGTTAAAAGTTGGTTATAGTTTTAGCTTATGGTGCTTTCGTTTTTGTAATTATTTGAGGCTTGCTACTTTTCTTCCAGAATCAGGGAAGACCAGGCAGTTTAGTGTTCTTCAGCTCAATTTTAGCTCTGTGGAAGGCCTGGGGAAGATACTATGTGGTTAAATAATAGAGACTTAGAGGTGGTGACCTAGTGGAGGAAAAAAAACCACCACTGCTTTTTAATAATAAATATATCAGATTAACTGGTGTAGTAGGTGAGGAGATGCAACTGATACACAAGATTCTGATTGTGATAAAACTTTCTACATTATCTCCCCTGTAAGAATTGCATTTCAGAGAAGTAGGGCAAAGATATGCTTCTTATCCTTTTAGTTCTCAAAAGGATTAAAAAGATACTATAAAATGTAGTTACCATGTGATTGCCAAATTAAAAGGTACCTTTGAAAGTAAGGGGGGTCCTGCAGAAATAATGTGGGCTGTAGTATTGTGAAAAAACAGAAATGTCATTACAAGACGGAGAAAATTGTCAAAAGTAGAGTAAAACATGAAACAGGACTCTTCCTGTGTACTCAGTCCTCGGGTGAAATAACTTTTCAGCTCTGTGATGCCATTCTGGAGATGGTGAAGATGAACTGTAAGGTCTAGAGGAAAGCAACATGAAAGGTAAAGCCGACATTCCACCTTTAAGGAATGCTTGAAGGAATGTCTGCGAAGTTCTGTACATTGACANCCTTTAAGGAATGCTTGAAGGAATTGACTTCGTTTATTTCAGAATGTCTGCGAAGTTCTGTATATTGAGGGTGGTGATTGCCCTTCATCACTTGGGAAAGTACCCCCAAAATAAATGATCCTGTGTTAGGAAAATACTGCTCTTTTTTAGCGAAGAGCACCCTGATAGGTAACTAGGGTTTTTAGGATGAGCTTGAGCAACCACCTGACAGCAGTGTCATAGATTGTCTCAGTTCTGCTTCAGAGCTGGAGCCAGGACTTCAGCATCCCAGGCCAGGCCTGTGGTTGTCCTTTTGGCCATGCCCAGTGTTTTTGCAAGATTTTCCAGAGGTCGTAGCAGGACTTTTTAATACTGGTTTCTTTGACTTTGTACTGCCTAATTTCATTCTGTTCCTGTTATGACAGAGCACTTTCCTCCAGACACAATGTTATATAGAGAAATATTCTATCGTATTTTGTTCCAGGGTTTCACATCTCCCTGCCTTAAAATTTTTCTCCCTTGTGAATACTTCAGAATGTTTCTATCTTGCTGCCCAAAGGCTTCCCAGGGAGTAAGAAAAAGGAAAATTCATGCAATTGTCAGTTACCCAGCTGTCTATGGAACTAAACATGAATCTCTGAAGCTGAACAGAATTGTGCTAAAAGATCAATTACAACAAAAATGACAGTGAATCTAGTCAAAGAATCAGAAGGAGCATGCCTTTGCAATCCTTTAAATTCTGCTGAATTTGTTAATAATACTGAAACCAAAGGTTTCTGTTAGATTATTACATTCTGTGTGTAATTTTTTTCTCTCTAGACAGATGCAGGATTATGCTTCAGGATTATTCTGCTGAACTTTTCATCAGTACCGTATTTGCTTTTTTGGCAGAAAAAAAATCAAATGGCTTTCATATCTTGCCTTTTTATACTGCACATTTGAATGAAAAATCCCTGTGCCAAAATCGCTAAAGCTCCAAAGTTAAAGAGATCCTAATTCAAAGGAAGATGAGTGCCTCATTATATACCCTATGCACAAATACATCTTTTAAATATTTCTTACATTTTAGTGTAAATTGTCCTGATAGTTTTTTATTTGTTCATTTGGTCTTGGGGCTGTTAGATTATTTCAGTGGAGAAGGAATTTTCTTGGTTGATCTTTAGACCCCATACTGACTATAGCTTTCAGAGTAAGACGTGTAAATCACAGTTTTCAGTCATTCTTTGTCAGTAGCTGAAAGTGTTTCTTTGTGAGCACCAACGAAACTGTAGGGGGTAGGACTTAAACCTGCCGGATGCCTTGATTTGTGAATTTTCCTGTAACTTTGTAAACTTTGCAGACGCAGTATCTCTCTGTGGCATAAAACAGTAAGCATGTAGGAGTGAGTGGTGTAACCTGATGGAATGTCCCAACAGCTTGAATGCGATCAAGTGAGTAGTCCCAAAGCATTCCTGAAGATGGTTACATCTCTGTAGATGTTGGGATGGACTTCAGCAACCTTACTGGTGTATCTAAAATTTGCTGTTGCAGTAGAGGGCTGTGTCACCTCTGTGGTAAACTAAACATCTTTGTCACCTATTTTAGCATCTCTGTTTCCTATCTTGATAATGGGAATTCTTTCCTTATCACATGAGGCTTAACTTACAAGTCTTCAGCATTCATGACTCTATTATAAAAGGAGCGCTTCAGTCTCTGCTGCTTTATATTCCACAACCAACTCTACCTGACCAAAAGGGATGTGTCTGTCAATATCATATTGCTGCAGTGCTGCTTCTGTCAGATCCTGAGAGAGCAGGGCTCCTTGCTCTTGCAGCTGGTGCATTCAGCACCAGACCTTCCTTATGGGACACTGAACATTTAAGGTCACTTTTCTGGTACACTTGGAATATTTGAAGTCTGCTGGAAGTTATTTTTTTCCAACAGGTTTAAATGATGACTCTATTTCACTAAGGAAACAAGTTTGGAATTCAAAATTGCAAAGTAGTAAGAAATGTAAAACACATGTTAAAAGCCCTTATATTGTTTGATATGCTCACAGCACTTCCCAAGACTTGCCTTTGTGGTTGTGTCTCCATCTGATTCTAGGCAAGGATTTTTCAAACTCTCTAAGCTGCAAAATGAATGTATGGATGCATTTCCAGTTCTGTCAGTATGTTGCAAGGGGAAAAATATGTTCTGAGTATCTGAAGTGACATTCTAGCTGAAAGAAAATATAGTCTGTGGTTCATTTGAAGATTTTTATTGCACACTTAAAATAAGTATATTGCACTGTGTATGTAGTAATGCAGATGTTCAGATTTTTCACTATGTTGCAACATTCTCCATACCGATTGCTGTAGATTTTGACTTCCTTCCATTTTTCTGGCGTTTTGTGGGTTGTTTTTTCCCTCATCCTGTAATGACTTCTTTTACAAGTACTTTGCTTCTCCTTCTGGATCTTGTCTTTGGTGTTTTAGATGGCGTGCCTAGTATTGCCAAAGGACAAGGCACAGGTAGCTTGGAGCAGTGAAAGATTTTTCTATGAGTAAATATGTTTCTAAAATCCATCTCCACTGGTGATTATTAGCACAGACTGTACTACAATGCCATCTATGCTGCTGCCTTGAACAGTGCAAGTTTACTTTGATAAACACTTTGTCAAGAGACGCCAAGAATGCATGTCATGTAAAGGACTAGAAAAATGGTCAGATTAGATTAGAACAAGTCCCTAACAATGCTGCAGCAATGTGGCCAGTGCTTCCAGGCACCGTTTGAGAAGGTCAGTGGCATCTCAGGCCCTCATTAATGAGCCAGTTGTTTTGACAAACAAAACCAAGACAACTTTTCCAGACATCAGGACATGAAATTACATGCCCATGAATCAGTTTTGTTCACTGGTGTGAAGTCAGGGTCATCTGGGAGCCAGGACTGATGTTTTGCAGATATATGGAATGATGTTTTGTTATCCTGTGAGTTTTTAAAGTGAAAGTTTAGAAAGTTAATGGGTTAAATTTTCATAGATTTGTTTAAATTCAACATTTCTAGTTAATTTCATAAAAAAACTGCTCAATTAGGAGTCCTGGGGTATGCTAAATACAAGGCATGCTTTTCCCCACAGATTCTGGAGGATCTGCCTGTAGAAAGATGATACGAACACTGGAAATATGGAAAATTTTTCTTGGGAGTAATCACAGTTCTGAGATCTTATTGCTGCCATCAGTGTCTATGAGTAGAAACTATTATTACATTATCTTCTGATATTGTTTAAAGAAGGATTACTGCTATCAGCATTTTTCACTTTTAGATATGTCAGTGTTATTGCTAACATCTTTCACATTAGTGCCTTGAACAATTTATAATACTGAATTGCAAAACTTTTATTAATGTCTATTACTTCATGTAACTTTACAATAAAATTTGACATATGCAGAACAGTTGATTTAAATGTTAATACATTTTTGAGAGATGAATAGAAGTTAACATTCACCCATGAGAAGATAATCCTGACTTCTAGTATTTGTAGATAAATTGTGATTGCCTGTAAAAGTCACAATATTGCATTTGCAGCCTAGAAGAGCAATAAATACAAAACTGTTTTTAGAATTTAAAAGTTGTTACTCCCAATCAGTGAATAACAGAGTGTTGTTTTTATGCTTCAGTGACTTGTATAATACATGTTGGGTCTCTAGGCCTATGATGAGATGTGTCTTCAACTTCTGTTGTGCATCTGCTTTGCGTCTCCTGCTCATCTGTGTGTGTTTGAATCCACAGTGTGGAGCTGTTCCAGACAAAACCAGCCCTGGGAATGTTTGTGCTGGTGTGGAAGCCAGAGTGTTCAGGCTGAATGGGCTTCTGTGGAGTCCAGTTTGTGCAGTCTGAATTAGCTGACTTCCATCTTTCAATTGACTGTTAGGTCTTAAAACTTCTGAGTTCTCCTTTTGCATCAATGCCTTAAGCTTTTCATTTTTAATCCTTGAGAACAGTTTTCCAGATATGCATGACAAACACATAGGCACTCTTTAGTACTTCAGATTTCCCCTCTGTTTCATTTCAAAATCTAAAGAGTGTATTTGTATTGTTTAATGCTGTTAGAATGGACTAATCTGGCACTTGGGAGAACTGAGGTTCTCTGTTGAGCCTCGGAACAGAAAGAGAAGTACAGACTTGTCTGTTTTTACTGAGTGTTTAGTCCTGTCCTGGGTCTCCAACTTCTTCAAGGGATTGTGATGGTAAAAGTGTAAGATTCATGTGTACTCTGCAAAACATTTAATCTTCATTCCTTGTCCAAGATTAGCAGTAGGGAAATAACACTTCTTGTAGTTTCTTTTTATGTTCTTTCATGCAGGTTTCAGTTTATTGTAGTTTTGAGCAGGGCCTAACACATCACAAGAACACCAGCTCACCATAAAATGTAAACACTTTCTCATTGTAGTTTACCTTGGCTAGATTTGAACCTGTGCAAATTATAATTTTAATAAGGAATTGAAATTTTGGTTTTTAGAAGCTTATGGAGGAAATGAAGGTGGTGTTCAGAAACTGCAGCTTGACCACCAGGGCAGACTTGGATTTCAAGCAGCTACAGCTGCAGAGTGAAATTCTTTTGCTGTCTGACCAGCCCAAGCAATGTGTGTAATGCAAAATGACAATGCTGTGGCTGAAAATGCCCTTTTTTGCTCATGCTCACATTGAGGAACATGTGGATTTCTATCTCTTCTGCATTATTCTTAGATTGGTTTCTATTACATGCATTTTCTTTGGCTTAAAATCTATTACGAATCGGACATTTTAACAAACAAAAGTTTTGTTTTCTCATATGACATTGAAAAGTAAGATTGAAAGGTTATGGACAGGGTTTGTTGTTTTTTGTTTTTTTTTTTCCCTCTGGCCTGTAGCCATTCATATTTTAAATCTTTAAAATCATTGCTTTGAACATTCTCTTACTGAGGCAATTAACCTGATACCTTGGGCCAAGTTTAATATTCTGCACATGTTCTACATGCTGTGCAAACTGCACTCTGCTTTATCAGTCAGTTACAATTGGCTCCAGTTTATACCAGCTGCTGTTCCTGAATGCCAGCATGGTATCCATGTGGTCATCTACTGCTATATTTCATTCATTTTTGAGTGTAATGCAGTTCAGCCTTTCTACAATGTGTGATTCTAGCATGTGCATTAAGTCAGAGCATTCACTTACTTGAATGAAAGAACTCCTGATGGATGCATGGGTTTGGTTTCTGTTTTCCCCCAAAGGAGAGCTCTGGTGTGAACTGAAAGTTATTTCTGTTTTTTTGCAGACAGGAAGTAAAGGTAGACCGTCTTTTGCTTCCATTGAGGGTGAGGAGAGGATTTACTAAATTTCTGAGAAGACTTTGCACTGTTTTTCTCTCTTCTCCGCAGTTTCAGCATTAGAGCCAAGTGCAGGAATGGCTGTGGGAAATAAACTTCTGAGAGTTAGAGCTGGCAGAGGGGGGCGCTTCAGGTTAAGATGACTTGCCAGGTCTTTTCTGGGACTGGCAATATGCCCTGCTACTTTATTCAGGGAAAAGAAAAGATACTTCAGTCTTCTGGACTGCCAAATTGCCCTCTTTCACCAGTCTTGCACTGCACATCTGACAGTTCTTTTAAAAGGAACCCCCAAAACTCTCTTAGCTGTGATCACTGCAAACTAAACTAAAATAATTCACTACTGCTCTGGTTTTGAAGCTCCTGATGAATAGCTGGAGAGTTCTGTAGCAGCAGTCTTGAAGAAGAGGTTAGAAAATTACCATGTTCCTTCTTTGTATATGTATCATAACATTTTCTACCACCCCATGATCTGCGTTGCCAGCACTAAACTTTGTGATTTGGTTAATTTAGGGATTTATGACTTTGTAATAATCTCTTTCAGAACTGGTACTGTAGTAGGAATGGATTTCTCTAACAACAGGGATGCCTATAACGTGGCAAATTGCTGGTGCTGCTGGAGAAGCAGTTTCTAATTATTTTGTTAACCCAATGAAGTGAAGTTGGTTGCTTTAGATTATGCAGGAAACTAAAAACTGTATCTGTTGAAAGTCCTGAGTTCTGCTGTTAGGAGCCCTCAGTGACCACCTACTGTAGTTGGTGACAAATACAAGTATTTCAAATCTCAAGATGCGGTTCGCGGGATCAGTCTGATGCCATCTCTAACTGATTGCATAACATACTTCCCAATGGAGACGTGAACAAATAGAATTTTTAAAAGAATGTTATTAAAGAGATTTTTATGTCATTTTTTTACATAAAATGTTTATTGAGGTTGCTGAGTGTATGTGACAGATGGTGCTCTTATGTCACATCCTATCTTTCATTTTGTTTTGGAACATGCAAGTCTTCCATGCATGCATAATTGCATTACAACATTGTAGGGGGTTTTTGGTGTACTCACTGAAACATAAAGGAATAATCCAATGTGGGATCTTTAATGGGGGGTGTACTAGCAGTGCTGTTAAGCTGTTTGTTTTGGTGTTAAGTGCTGGCTAACTAGTGTGGTAAATGATCTTTGCCTCCCTAAGTTAAACTTCAGGCATAAAGGAAAAAATGAGAAGTTACTATCATTTCATCAATCTGCTGAGAGCATTCAAGTAACGAGATGGATGATGTTCACTAGATAATGGTTTTTTTCTGCATTGTGAAGCACATAAAATGAGTAGTTCCCTTACAATAAAAGAATGCAGGTATATATGAACTTTCCTTCAGTATCCTTCAGTATTTCCTTGAGTATCCTTCAGATGCCAGTGCCTTAATATTTTGTCATGTACATTAAGTATCTGTATGATTCTAAAAATGTAATTTAAAAAAATTTAATTTTTATTATATGTGACATTACTTTCCACCCCTTCAGTTTACAGAAGAGTGAACTTGATCCTGACTTCATTAGAATGTTGCCAACCTAACTTATATTTAAATGGCATCCTGAGTAGCTTCTACTGTCTTTTTATGCCTGGACTAGTGGATGGAACATACTGGACTTCACTGTTGCCTTTGGATTACATTGGGCAAATTTGTCCATTGTAGTGCTTTTTTAACGGAAGAGTATTTTGCAAGGAATGTAGAGATTATCTCTGTTTTACACCTTGGGGAACTAGAAAAGTACGTGAGACATACAGAATATGCAAAGCCAGCAAACCAATAGTAGTGCTGGAAATTTTGAGTCTTATCCTGCTTCTAATTATTTTGACTGGTGATTCTTGCTGGTTCACTTTGTCTGTAAATGCAGGTAACTGAAAATAGGGTAGCGAGAGCACCTTCCCTCATCATGCAACAGATGAGAAAGGAAACAGTTAAAGCCAAGACTACTATTTCTACTCTATGTATTGTCAGTCACTGAGTCCTTTGCTACCTTTAATGGTATTACAGTTGCATAAATTCATCTATACCTTCTTTTATTGGCTTTTGAACACGGTTTTCAAAAAGGTAATTGAATAGCTGTCCTTTGCTGCTCTGGCTTGTGTAGATGAATGCGGTTCATGCTCAGGGCTGTCAGCTGACTATATTGACATGCTGTTGGTTGATTAAATAAGGGCTGAATATGACTGATTCTGGTCTGGTTTTGCAATGAAGTCAGACATCATCTTTGGTTCTTTAGAACATTGGTCAAGTGGACTTGTAAACATATTATTTATGTTCTTGGTGTGTATTCTTTACTTTGCAAAATTGTTTAATCTTAGTGCTAACCTTCCTGCATTACACTGTGTAATATTTCAGCAGCACTTGTACTTTCTTACAGCATCAATGTGCTTTGTGTCTGATGGAGCTTAACTCATGTTTCATGGTAAGATAAATCAGCCATTGCAGTAAAGGTAACTGTACTGATAATGCCTGATAAGCCAAATGTGCCAATTTGCCAGCCTTATTATGCTGCTTCTGCTGTATGAAGAACAAAAGTGCATCACAAACCAAGTGGGTTTTTTCCTCTTAGCAGTACCAAGGTATTGTGAGTAAAACTGCAGTGTCAGGCCAAAACCTGAATTCAAAACAGAAAATGAGAGGGGTGTGTGTATCAACTTCTTTACTGTGTGTAGCTGCAAATGTAAAATGCACTGTGTCATGGATGGTTGCTGTCAAACAAGTGATAGGATGTGATGAGACAGAATCAGTAGCATGTGACTTACTTCATGCAACAGCCTTCAACTTGATTTTCCTTAGTTGCAGTGTACATTACAGAGTTTTAAAGCTAAAGAATGTAATATTTTTCTTTAGCTTGTAGCATGGATTTGTAAGCCAAGGTCTTCCAATTGTTCATATTGCATCTCATAACAGGATATACTCCATGCAAGTTTATTGTTGGGTAAATTAATTTTTAATTGATGTCACAAGTAATTGCTGCTTTCTGCATAGTTTAACAACTGAACCATTTCTAGTGCAGTTGCTTTTGCCTTGCCATAGACATTCTTTGACAACATACCAGTATGAAAAAAAAAAGGCAATAAGCTTTGGTTTGTAAACCAGAGCTCTAGCCATAAATTTGTCTATAGCATTTCAGATTTGTTTATTAGGACTTAAAGTTTATCAACACAGTGGCTGTAAATTAACATAATACTTGTTAGGAATTAAAGAAGATCAGCTAATGAAAATTTATGCTGAGGCGTCAACCATGTTAAAATTCAATTACAGTCTGATCCTTGAGATTTTCAGCATTATGTGCTACCATATCTTCATCTGACAAATATTCTGATTTGGTTGAATAAATCTTGAATAATGTTCAGGTTCTTTTTAGCCATTTTGAACACTTTGTTTTCTGTTTTCTGTTATTTTTTTTTACCAAAATACTGACACAAGGAAGACTTTTCTTTCAGTTTTTTTTTTTTCTACTGAGTATTTTGATGATTCAGTATCTGCAAGATCGTCATTGAAACATTTATGGCACAAGTATGATGCCATCCAGTTTTTGGTCACTCATATATCTGGTTGCTGGACTTGGCACCATATGAAGATTTTCTGATTGGCTTTCTGAAATCAGAGATCTGTGGCCTAGCAACTGGGTGTTTATATTGCAAAATTTGTGTCTATTTGTTTTTGTTATCAGCTAGATTTTAAGGCTTATCGAAAGGGCTGGAAAGAGGCTCTGGAGCCTTTAACTCCTGACTACTGGTGAAGGGTTTCTTCTTTGGACAGAGTAGATCAGTTCTGGGGTACCATTCTGTACATTATCAGCATCTAGGGGTGTGTGTGGAGAGAGTTTTCATGTGATTGTGAGTAGTTCTACCTGCTTGGTGGGAAATAATGCAGTTCTGCAACTTCAAGAATGAATAAATGTAGAAGGCAGGTTTTTATTTCCAATTTCTAATTCTTTATGGCCACAGTGACATGAACTTCTCCTTTCTGGAAAGAACATGCACTTTGACTACCTGTGCAGCATAATTATAACAATTCTTGGACACAGGCCATTGCTGCAAACCTAGTATGTAGTAAGAAATCAGCCAGCAGTGTGTAGAAAACAGCAGTTCAGCAACAGCCTTTAATGAAGGACTGTAACAGCAAAGTTGCATCATGAAAGAGTGTGGTGGTGGTGGGTTTTGTTTGGGTTTTTTTTACCTTCACTCAGGTCCTTAGAGCTTCCTCATGCTTCCACCTTCCTTAGATGTGTGTCTCTAGATGTGAAGCCTTTTGGCCTCCTATCACCTGCATTAATAGAGAACAACAGACACTGTCAGGTCAGAGCAGTAGCAAGGGACCTGACTCTTACACAAAGTAGCTAGATTTCTAAGCTAATTTTCAAGTCTCTTCTGTTTTTTTAAACAATACTTGATCTTTGGATCGTCTATCCATTTATAATGGTAAAAATGCATACAGAGTTTCATGATATCCCTCTGTCATAAGAAAGAATAATATAATGATGTCTTATGTGGATATGAAGCCCCCCCTATTTCTCCCTTTATTATTCTAGCATTATCATGCTTCACAGGCATGGAGGAAATTGCAGGAAAACTAAGGAGTAATAAAAGGCTAGGTGTGCTGGATATGATTTTTTAGCCTGGGTGATAATATATTATTGAACTATAGCTACAGTCATGGTCTGTTCAGAAGCTTAATTAGCTCTGTTACCCACAGACATCAGAGTAAGTCAGTGTGGCATTGTTACTTCCCCACAGAGTTTGAAAATTTATGAGAATAAAACTGGTGGCAGTGAGGTAAAGGTTTCTTTGCTGCCGTTATGTCAGGAAACCACATGGGGAGGAAAAAGAAGGGGTAAGAGGAGAGGAAGTCCCTAGAAAGTCTGAGTCATGTAGCGGCTGTCTTTGTATGAAGGAGGAAATGTGTGAATTCCAGGCCAAGAGAGTGGAAGAAGGCACCTGTACTTACTTTCCAACATACTGTTTTCTTTAACTCCTGGTGTTTCTATTGGAACAATAGCAGAGTGCCTTGGTAAATGAATCGGGTCAGTGTGCACAATGGTTTTTGTTGGTGTGCAAAGTGTTCTTTTCTGTAACAGTCCTAACGCATCTGTTTTCATTCTGTTTGCAGCTCTATCTCATTGGAGGATCTTTTGGACTCCGTGAATTTGCTCAGATAAGATACGATGTTCACAAATTACATGGCAAGGTATTTCAAATGGTTTTCTTTACTTTTTGTTTCATTATGTCTGCATGCTGCTTTCTGAAGAATTGACAGGACAAGCAAACTAGGTGTACAGGATTTGCCTTTCACTGCTTGGCCCTGAGCTACAGCTGAGTCTCACGGGCAGTAGGCAGGGTAGGTAACAATAAAGGGGCTGACATGATGTTGAATCCTTTCACCATCTGTGAAAAAATCAACATAAATAATAGAAACATTTTGTTCCTTTGGTTGATTGTAAGTGGCAATTGTGAATCCTGAGAAGGAAGTGTAGCACATCTAGAAGGAGGTTATTACAAGGGTACTGTATCAAATTTAGACTAAGAAAACTGATATTTTAAAAGGTTCGGTTTTCAAACAATACTTGGCAGTGAGCATATAATGTTAGATGGTTTCTGGGGCTTGGCTTTGCATTGACTGAGACAATCAGATACCTTTGACATTGTGCTACATCCTGTTCTTTAAGCCCTGTGAAAGATCCACCCATTGTGTCAGAATATACTGTATATAAGAAGCCTTTCTTTAAGTGAACCTGAAACCTTCTGTCTGATAAAAATAGCATATTTATTAATGCTACTTACACCTCCAAGTGTAACACTAGTTCTAAATTGCACATGAAATGTGCGAGGAATATGTCAGTTCAGCAGAAAGTAGTATTGACTTGCTTTCCTTGGTTTGGAAATATGCAGGTCTGCTATTGCAATGCAGAGAGACTTTCTGGTCTCAGGTGCTGACTTGCAGGTTGCACAAAGCTTTTTTAAAGACTCTGTGCTACTTTATATACAAAAAAACAATTGGTCAAGACTCTGGATGCTGTGACTTTCTACTGTGGTGAAATCTTTGAGATCCTGAGTTGTTGAGAGTTTGGAGACTCCTGTTAGACACCTGTGGACCATGTAAATTACTTTCTTCATTCCTCATTGTTCTCTGTGTTGCATACCCTGGCTGTGGCCTTCCATGCACCCTATGGCCCACTCCTGCTCAGAACTGTATATTACAAATCTTTTCTCCAGTGCTGTCTGGGTATCTTTTTTTTCTGTCATTTCTAGCCTTTTAGGACCACTTGAAGCCTTTTAACTTTTTCTCCAACCAGACGGATCACAATGGGGCAAGATTTTGCCTGTTGAGTTTCTGTTAGTTTTTGGTTCAGATTCATACTCAGTGTATTGCATTTGACCCCCATGATCTACACTGTGACCACAGCCCAGGGAAAAACACTGTTAATAGTTGTGATAATTCAGATCTATGAGACTCTGGCCCAGCATTTAAAATCAAGGGAAGCATCACTGAATTAGTCAGTAGTACATGAAAGCTCTGGGTGGAAGCTACTTCACCCTGGAGTTTTTAAACTCCAAAAAGCTAAAACAGGACTTCTGAGTTATGCTCTAACCAGTATTACTTAAGTCTGTAGCATCTCTTTGGTGTTTTCTTTTCCTTGGAATTTTATTCAGAAGTAGATGACATTTAAGTAAAGAACAGTGCAGTGTTGCCTCAGAACTAGCAACACCAACTTTGGGCTTGTTTGTAGATGGGCAAATCAAAGCAATGTGTTTCATTTCTGTTTCTGTCTCCATAAAAATAGAGTTGAAAGCCATTCTGATTCACTAAATAAGACAGCAAAGGAGATTAGAATATATTTTAATGGATAAAAAAATCTAGTTTAAAATGTATATGGAACTCAGGAAACGAACATTAGTATGAGTAAGTTAAAAGTACTGTTAAAATCCTGTTGCTTTTCTCATATACCACAGTTGGACTATTGTAAATCCTTATCAGAGCAGGGGCAGATGGACTAGTGCTCTTATTGAAAAGTGGACAGTTACATGCAAAATGCAATCGGCAATAAAAGAAAGATTTTTTTTTTTATTTTGTTACAGCTGGTCCTTCAGAATAGTGAGAATATTTAAGTAAATAACACTGTCCACACAAGGAGCTCAAAAGACTTTCACAGAATTTAAATTAATTAAGCTTCGTAGTCTTACTGCCAGAAAAGGTAGGATTGTTATTTACATTTTACTGGTGAAAAAATGGAGGTTGCACAAATTTAAGCACCCATCCTAAAGTAGGCTAGGATTCATAATACCCAAGTGCCTATCTTTTTTGATTATCTTTTAAGGATGTGCAAATTCCAGTGTGTCACCTTTTGTAAGCATGATTCCTGAATTTGTTTTCTTGCTAATTCAACTGCTAAAAAGACAGAACTTAAACAATCATTTTGTGGTAAATCTCTAATACATTTCAGATGCCAAACTATGATCCTTTGCCTTCAAAAGTACCTGTTCTTTTTCTTTATCACTCTTACCTTCACACTGTGCTTAGAGGGAAACCACATTAAGAAGCAGCTTCTTAGTGTACAGTGATGTTCAAAGGCAGCACTACATTAGAACTTCTACTCTGTAGTCTGTGTTTCAGTGGCTGAGGGGCTACCTGCCATTTTGAATTCTTGTGGCTTAATGAAAAAAGCTGCATTAGTAATAATGACTATATTATTAATGTCAAAATGACTTTTGAAGAACAATCCCCGACAAAGGTATTAAAATTCAAAAGAAAATGGTGATTTGGACCTTTGAGGGAGTATGATTTTGTTGAGATGCATTGGGCTGGGGCTAGCATTAGGTTTGGGAGAGAGACAGAGCCTAGAGCTGTATATAGAGTGGGGCTGAGAAGGGGCTGCCAAAGGGATTGTGTCCTCTTGTTTATTTGGGCTGTATCTTGGAATCTTGGACTGCAGCTCAGCCAATGCATAGGATAGAGAGACAGAGCCTAGAACTGCAGTTGAAGAGGAGCTATGAGTATCTAAAGAGCAGATAGTTCATCCATTTAGTTCATCTTTGGATATCAGGGCCTCGGATATGCCCATCCCTTGCAAAAGCAAAAAACCGTTTTGGCTACACTTTTATCTTCTCAGGATACCTCAATCAGTCATATTCCCTCAACACAACAAATGTCCTGCATTTAAAGGAAGCTTGCTGAGGCTCTTACTGATGTAATGACTGTTTATGCTAGTTAGAATTCTCCTGAAACTAATCAAGGATTTCTCCATTATCTATTGTTGCCAAAATGCCCATTAATGGAGAAATCATTACGTTAGGTAAGTGTTCACTTTCTGGGAAGACTTTATGCAAATCAAAATTGGTTACAGAAAACCAGGTATGCTTATGGGAAAACCATGTGGAATTAATAGAGAAGAAATTAGTACATATAGGCATTGTTCCAGATGCCTTTATTCATAAATGGAAGACTAGGCCCTTTCTTTGTCTTTCTTCTTGTGTATGCAATTGGAGATGCTTATTCAATTAATTTTTTTTACAGAAAATGTTATTTCTATTAAATATACAGAAAGTGTTTTTTCAACTATATAGCAATCAACTATTTTTATATTCTGTGCACCCATTATTGTCATTCCAGGTGTTGTAGAGACTCGCTGATTCAGATTTAGTTTTGGATATAAGAATCTTGGAAGATGTGGTGTGGTCTGTACTGTTGGCTAATAACTGCTGCAGAGAATTGAACGGAAGTGACATATTAACTGTCTGAAAAGTTTATGCTTTCTCCTGTCAGCAAGGTACATTTTAGAGTAAGAGAGTTTGTAGGCTTCAAGGCTTCAAATTAACTCTATTGAAGAAGTGTCATTGCAAGGCAGGTTCTCTGACTTTTGGGATGGGATAGGACTGAGTGAGTTCCTCCAGGGTAATGTGCAGCAGAAGCACTTCTCAGAAAGCTGGGATCTCTATGCCATTTTGTTAGGAATACAAAACATCAATTAGCCTTTGAAGTCTGCAAATATTTCCTGCTGTGCGTTATGTACAATTATTTTACATACTTATCTCTTTACAAACTATGAAGATCCTGTTTGCTTTTCCTTTGTCCTGTGTAAAGTGAGTGCACCCCAAAAGTAGAATGCTAAGAAGTAATACCGATGTTGTCTTACTCAGGTAGAAAGTAGAGGCAGTAAAGAGTCAAAATGATAGAATTTCAATTTCTCCTCCATGAGTTTTACCTTCAAATCAGTTGTTGTGCATTTAAATGTATGACTGTTGCATTGCATTCCAGGAGTTAAAATCCAGATGGAAATTAAAAGTTCCTCACCTATTCTTTTACTATTCTCTATGAGCAATAAAACTGCAAGCCAAGAAAGAGTATTAAAGGAGTGTTAGTGGTGGTTGGAAGCATACTCAGTAAGCACGCTAGGAATGTAAAGCCTGCTTCATGCAGATTGAAGATTGCCTTTAAAATTTCTTAGCTAGGGTTTTTACCAATTGACTGGCATGTAGTTACTCATAAGGCATTGCTTATTGACACCTGTAGAGTGTTAGTGTTGCCGTTGTGAATCTTCTTTTATTGTATATTTGCTTTGTCATAAGGTCCTAATTCAAGAAATTATGTAACTGTGAGGATCTCAGCTTTTGTTTTACAATCCTGGACCTTGACTTGAGAAAAAGAGCACATGTGGTGTGCAGAAGATTATTCTGGAAACCTTGCTGTCCTTTGAAAAGAAGGTTGACATGTTCACTTATGGCACTCTGACTTTTCTGGTTTACATCATTTCTCATGGTGGAGCTTGATAGTGATGTAAACGCATTGACTGTGCTTTTGGTTATACTCAGTATTACAGGTTTAGAATATTGCTGGTTTGTCCCTAGTGCTGTTCCTTAACACCATGTCTTTAATCTCATGAGTGGGTGTCAGGGGACCCTCAGCAGCATGTGATTTAAATAACACCCACTGATCTCACTGGAAATTTTATATCCATCTTGTTCAGGTTCTTTCTTCGGTTACCTCTCACACCACAGGGCTCCTCTCTGCCTATCTCACTTTCTTAGTCTGTAGAATATAGGTAATTAATGCTGCTCTACTTTACATAGGAAATAGGATAGTTAATTAATTCAAATAAAAGGAATTATTTAAATTCATATGAGTATTAAAAAATTTCCTCAGGTGAGATCCAATAATTTAAGTGTTCTGGGTCAGGGTGAAATAGCTTGGAAGAAATAGGAGCAGAGAACTGACTGGTTTCCATGAGACCTTTATGTCAAGCAAGAACACATCTGACATGTGCCTCAGAAAGGTGTAGGAAGTCAGTCCAGCATTTTCTCATTGTTATAAATAGATATTTGAGAGGTGGTATCTGCCTATTAGACTGCTTTTGTGTGCTGTGAAAACAATGCTCTGTTCACACACACTCTGCAATGAGTTTCACACTGTTGAGTTGAGATGGTTGCAGCTGCAGCAGCACAGTGTTTAAATGAGGTTCAGCATCCACCCAAAAAGGGAATACATCTGCGAGTGACTGGACAAGGCCGTGCCTTGTTGCTGGCTGGCACATTCATGTTGCTGTCCTTAGGTAAACTGCCTCAGGTATGTCTGCGGGAGCCGCATATGTGGGCATGTCCTGGAGTAGTGCAGTGGAAATTGTCTGTTGGTTATTGAATCCATTTTACCTGCCTGTAAAGCCCATCTGGACAGGATTTCTGTGCCCTAGCAGAAGTGTGATTTGTTTCTTTAGTTTATTCTCTTGTTTGTTTGTTTTCAGAAAAAAGAAACATTACGGAATAAAATGTAATTTCAATATCTAGTGTAATGTTAGTATGGTTTATGAATAATGTCATGTTTCTATATGTTGCATCATTTTTTCCTTTAAATAGTATGTTTCATATGAGGTGAAAATTTTAAAACAAGAACACTTAAACCCCTGAATATGTCTTTAGTGTTTAAAGTTACACAAATAGTATGATTTTTTTACTTAGATTTGTGGAATGTCACTACACATACTACAAGCTACTAGATGAAGCTGGTTTGCTGGAAGCTGACTTGTTTATCTTACTTGAGGACCTGCTTCTGTGTTAAAAACCAGTATTTGCTCTATTTGAAAGGCTATCAAAGATACTAAGAATTCAACCTCTTTTAGAAATAGGTAGCAAGATGAAATGGTGTGGTTTTAATTTTCTTTCACAAACTTTTCTGTTGACTGGAAACTGCAAGATATACTATTGCAGTTCTTAGTGGATAAACATCCGTGTTTGAAATCCTGTTACACCTTGGTGTTCCCCAAGATCCTCAGTCTGACCAAAACTTGATGGACTTCACGATTTCAAGGAGCAATGTGGATAGGCCAAGTCACTGTAATTGGACTGGACTGGCGAAGTCCACAGTGTTCTAATGACAATTAATGGACTTAACACTGCTGCTTGCCAGCCCAGATTGTCCCATGCACTCAATTACCTTATGCGCTCTGCAGGCTTTCTACTTTATTTTATTCCAAATGGATTTAGATGGATTTAGACTCATCCTCTAGGCTTCCTGGTGTGCAAATAGCCCCTACCAATGTTAAGGTCAATTTAAATTACCACCGTTAATACTCAAAATACTCTAAATGGATTCTTTGTATTATTAAAGGTTGGGAAGTGAAATTTCAGTATCTGCTCAGCTAAACCTAAATGTATGTTTGTGGTGCTGTGCACTAAGTCAGGGTTTCATCTGGCTCATTTTTCCATTGTCTTAAATTAAATGCCTGGTTTGAGCTATCCAGGTAGTCCATAAAGGAGGTTTGAGAAGAAATGCCCCAGCACAGGTTTCATTCAATTTTAAAATAGAAACTTGAGAAATATGTTGTACTCTTTTGATGGATTGAAAAGTAGAGAGATTGATTATGAGATCTTATTATTACCCCATTGCAGTGAGGCAATTACCTTCCTTAGTGTATGAATACAGTTATATTTTATTTGACCAATGAATAACCTCTACCTAACTTCAAGGTGCAGACAATTTATGTTTTTGGATATGTATCTTGAAGTGGGATTTTCTCAAGGAATGCCCATTTACAGTTGACTGGAGGAAGAGTCTAAACAGAGACTTTATGCTTCGAGTCAAAAGTTTAGATGAATAAAATTAGGTGAGATGAGGCCTGCCTGGAGCTTCATTGGCAAACTAACAGATGGCTTGAAGGTAGAGGAACTCTTATTTAATCTGTTGTTTGTGCCTGAGGTATTCCTGTATTCTAGAGAATCTGATTCCATAGGAGTTTGTATTAAAAACATCCTGTTTGATTTAAATGTGAACAAAATCAGAATATCTTCAGTTGGTGTCTGGTGGAATATTTTGGGTGGGAAAGGTATCCTTTCTAAACCTGTCAGCCAAGGAATGTGAAATTGTTTTAGTGTCTGTCACTGAACTTGGCAGAATAATCAAGTCTTCTCATCTAGCATTTTAGCATTTATTTATTTATAACTGCATCTTCCTGTATTTAATTGGTTTCAGTAAGCTAATTACACAAGTGCAGCATGGCAAGGAATTGATATCGGTGATTATTGTTTTCTTCTTTTTCTTTTCCTTAAGCAAGTCAGGTTGGCCTGAGTCTCAAGTTTAATGATAAACTGGCTAATTTCCTTGTGTAAGTAGATTTAGTTGATTTTTGAAGACTAAATTCATTACTGAGCTTGGCCTTAGGTCCTCCAAAAATTAAGAAAATAATACACTGAAATGTTGTTTGGTGCTGTAGAGAATGTGAGAGGCATACATTTAGGCTTGCTTATAGGTGAGAAAAAATGTCTTCATCAGTCAGTTAACTTTATCATGAAGCATATTTTACTAAATGAAAGCAGACCTTGCTTTCAGGCATGGCCTGCTTAGTGGGAGTGGTTTGGAATTGTATATTAATCAGGCAGCTTGGCTCCTTGTTGATTGCTAAACAGGTACGCTTACAATGACTTTGTTTCTGTTTGCAGGCGGAATTTGGAACTTGTTGCATCTTTTGACCATGGTTCAGAACTATCCAAGATAGTAATTTCAGTCCTGCAATGTGGTACAAAAATGAAAGGGTAGCAAGAGCTTTTCATACCCAGTATTGTGGTGGTACCAGATGTTCTCTCTCTCATTTCAGTTCAGTCCAGAAGGACTGTACAGAAGTGAGCTCTTTATCCATGTTATTCTTGAAGATTTTGTGGTTCAGCTGCTAGTGTTCAGTTCATGTTTTTGCACCAATTTCAGCAAAAGCTAATCCATTTTACCTGAGCTCAGATGACTTCTCTACATTGTCTGTGAAGAGTTGTTTACTGAATTTGCTATGATACCAGGCAGAGGTGTGTGTTTTCTTTTTTCAGACATCCTTTCAGTTTAGCATATGAACCACCATTTTTCTGTAAAAGGCAAAACCAGAGTCAACTCTGGGAATCAGCAAGATTTTTGTTGCCACATTCTGAGGCTGACACTGTGTGGATACTTTTGAATGGTTTCTGGTGATTGGATCTGCCTAGACCCAGTGCTTATTGTCACCACAGACAGCTTACAGCACTGTAGGATGACCTGGAGTTAAGATATTACCTCGTATTATTGAGCCTCTCTGTGATGAGGTACAATATACAGTGCTAACATTAAGAGTTCCTTGTTTTAAACAGAAGCAATTTTCCCATTTTTTACCTCTTTATGGAGATTTTGTTGTCAAGATTAGATTCAGATGAAGAGGAGGTTATTAATGGGAGAAACTCATTCTGATGCCGTTGCAAGTGGAACTGATTTCAGTACATAAAATGTTGATAACTTTCAGATATTTACATTTTATATGCTACCAAGAATTCTATTTGATTTATTTAAATTCTGTCACATTGCCAAAATTAATTACTGGTATTTTTGCCTTGCAATTGAAGTGATTACAAGTGTGTAACTTAGCTTCAGGCAGCTTTTAGCCAAAACATAATTTAATATCCAGCTGTTTTTCCCAACACCTCCCTCAAGCACCACAAAACATCTAGTTTTCCAGACTCATCTTGAGAAGCCAATAGTCATGATGTCAGCAGATTGAAGCTCAAACAGAAGTGCTGGGGTCCCAGTCCCTAGGATTTTCTGGACTTCTAGATCACTACCATTTTTACAAAAAAAGTGTTGAAAACCTTTTGCCCAGGCATGTTTCCATTTTAAGTGCAATGTCTTTCTAAAGGGACCTTCCCTTTCTTTTCCTTTGTGTTTTGAGGCTTGAAGCCTCATTTGAAGCCAAATGGTGCTGTTGCAAACTGCAGCTATATGGCAATCTGAACAAGCAGAGTCCAAACTCTTACCTAGAGTATCAACTAATGAGAGGGGGGAAGGCATTATCTGTCTCTTTTCAAGTATCTGTCACTGCAGAAAGCATTTATTGGTTTGCTTGTCATTCAATAGATGTTGCATCTTCCCCAGAGTCAGCACTGAGCCTCCTGTATGTTATGTCTGGCAGTGCTTAACTGCCTTTTTTTTGATGAGGCATGAAAATGAGACTTTGCCTTTAGAACCTTAGTCAGTTCTGAAATGAATGTTGTAGCTGGTAGAGCATTATGTCTTGCCTCTCTGGAGCACAGCTCAAGGAGGGTAGAAGGTATCTGAGTTGTATCTTGTCCCTGTGTGAGGGAATAGCAGCTCTGGGCTCAAGGAATTCACATACTGTCCCTGCAGTCCCTCCACTTCTGCACTCTCAAAGACTCTGTGTGCGTCTGTGCAGCCTACCAAGCCGAAGCTCTGGGATGATTCAGGGCAGCAGGCTAATTAGATGTTCCCAGAGGAACCTTTCTTTCTTCATTGATTACAGAGAGGATGTAGGAATACAGGCTTTTTGGATACTGCTTAGACAAGAGAGATGACTTGTCTTATTAATATCTAAAAAGTATGAATTAAAATATTTTGCATTCATAATTCCCACTGATTTTAGTAGAATTGTTTTGTTGGATGTTAAGTCCTTATAAGGAAAACACTAACTTTGCTATTCATGTTTTAAACTTAATTACACCAGATATTCCTGTAGTAACTTTCTCTAATATACCCATGAGAATGTCTGATCCTTTGACAGGTAAAGGTGTTATTTATTAAAAATAATGCCAAAATATCTTTCAAAAGAAAGTAGTATGTGATGTACAAGTGTGTTGCAAATTCTAGTGACTTAAAATATAAGTAATTTGGGAAATCAAAAGCTTTTTGTAAGTGCAGAGTATTAGAATATGATTTTTCTTCTTACTGTAGAACTTCACTAGATGTCAGTGTGGAAAGTATTTTCACTTAAATGCAATAGGAACTGTAGGATAAGAAGTGTTAATTCCTTCAATATATGCAGATTTTAAGATGACAGTTATTAGAATTTGGTGGTAATTTATTTGTAGAAATGCATTTTCAGAGCACTGAAAACAATTCTGATAAGCTCACACTGGATTATAAAAATTGTTTCTGTTCAAAAAGACATTAAAAAGTCAAAATTTGCTTCAGTGCTCAACAAATTTTTGTAAAAAACAGGTATGTACTGTAAATCAAAATGATATTTTAAAACATAATTTAAACTGTTTTTAGGGTTAAGAACTGAAGACTTTTTGGTTTCATTTTATACTCTTGATTATTTTCAGTGAGAAAAAATGTTAATGTGTATTTTCTTGCTGCTGGTTTCTGGAAACTGGAGTTGTTTGTATGGGGGGGTAGCAAGTGTATTTTCACACAGCTCAAGATGGGGCTTAGGCATTAACTTACACACATAGAGAAGAAAAAAATGCATATATATCTATAGATGTTTAACTCTGATTAAGAAAAGCATTCCTAATCTGTTAGTGTGCTTGTGCATTGTTTTAACTGTGTTATGTTTTTGTATTATGTTTGAGGGGTCAGACCATCTCTCTTCCCACATGAGAAGGTTGATTGTTCGGAGGTTTTTGGGAGGTGGGTTTTTTGAGCATTTTTTGGTGTTATTTTACTGAAGCTTCAGTGCTTTTATTGATGGTTTAGTCTCCTATGAGTTAGATTTTTCCCTTTAAAATAATTCCTTTGTGTTTCTGGACTGACACACCAGGCAAAAAATAGTGGTTTAGATATTGCACGGTGCCTTTGGTTTCACTGTGTTGTTCAAGTGAGCTGCTGCCAGGACCACTTTATAGATGAGCCCAGTTGAACACCAGTGATCACCTGAACACAGGTATTCCTGCTGATGCACAGACCTAACGAGGACACCCTCTCTAATCATGTTCTGTCTGATAGTACAGCGCTGAAAAGATTCAGAGGAGACAAACGCAGACTGCTTCCATGATGCCTTCAGCTGCCAATTCACGATTTCTCTCTTGAAGTTACTTGCTTTGAACAGAAACTTAAGTGACCTTCATGTTTTTCAGAGCTACCACAAAGAGGTTGATTCTGTGTAAAGTTAGGGTATGACTAAGGAAGCCTTAAGGGGAAAAAAGTCCCTATATTTACTCTAGTTTTCCAGTTTTAACTTGCATAGTAGGTACACAGCCATTAAAAAGGAATCTTCAAAAAATACATCTCTGCTGGAGTTGCATCCAAAGTTGCATTTTTGACTGTTTCTAGCTTGTTTGGATTATTATATTCTATTTAGAGGCAAAAAGGGTGGTTTTTTTTCTAAATACTGGCATCACAAATTTACACCTTTTTTTTATACTAAAAGGAGCATTTTTTGTACTGAAATTTACTGTGAAAATAAATTTATGCTGCCGTACTCGGAGCCAAGGTTTACAGCACTAATTTGGTATAAATCATATAAATAAATGTGCAACTGAAAATCAAACTGGATGTGAAAGCATACCAAAATTAATTAAATGATGAGTACTTTCTTCTCAGAACTGAAAATTCTAGAATCCTTGTTAGTTTTGTTGACCTTATATGACCTTATATTTAGGCATCTAGATATGCCTAAATGTTTGCTGAAGTATGAGATAGTTTGGTCATCATATTAGCCTTTAACTCAATTGCATTTCCCATGACATTACTGCATGAAAAAGTCTGGTCCAGAGTTTGAGATTTTAGGTCTTTTTTTGATCAATCTGGAAGCAAGTACAAGGTTTGGATTTTGAGACATCACTGGTGCACCGTGTACTGTAACTCTGGGAACTGCTGCTGTAACAACAATTTATATTGCTCCTTTGGAAATGTCTGCATCGATTTCTGTCAGAGGCTGGATGAAATGTTTTTTTTTTTTTTTTATTTAACTGTCTGTATTCTATGCACATCATGGGAAAAAGTCAAAGGACACAGAGCTAGGGTTTACATCTAGTCTCAGCTGTCTCCCTGCTGTTCTTAAGCATTCTCATCCAGTCGATATCCTTGGATCCTATCTTATGCAGTATAGAACCACAGAGTCACGGAGTTGTTTCGGTTGGAAGGGACCTTAAAGATCACCTGATTTCAGCCCCCTGCCATGGGCAGGGGCACCTTCCACCAGACCAGGCTGCTCAAAGCTCCATCCAACCTGGCTTCAAGCAATTACAGGGATGGGGCATCCACAGGTTCTCTGGCAACCTATTCCAGTGCCTCAACACCCTCACAGGGAAGAAAGTAGCCTTATATAAGTGTTTTTTGTGTATTAAATATTTAAGTAATACAGTTGAAGGATTGTTGTGAATGAAGTTGCACAAAAATGGTATGTTTTGCCTTGCTCTTCTCTGTTACCTAAGACTGTATGCCAAAGAGCTTGGCATAAGTACAACCCTTGTTGTACCTTACAACCTCTACAAGCTTTGTTCCTTTAATTTCTTAAGTAGAACAGCACTCAGCTTGGCTGTAGTTTACACTGCATTTCCTGAGTCCTGGGATTTATCCTCTCCTGTCTACAGCTTCTCGCTCTGCTCATAAACCACAACTTAGAATATTTATGACACAGACTTTTGTAGCAATTTATGGGAGTCTTCTCAGGGAAGATTAAAGTTGACTGATCCACTCAAGATTGCTGATTTTCCATTTAGAGGAGTTAGGCATATGATAAATGTTTTTAAAGAAGATAAGCTATGGAAGAGATAGAATTGGTGTTTCTGGTTTCCTCTAAGTTTAAAATATGGGTGGGGAGACCAAATTGAAAAATTTCGTATAAACAGTAATTTTGTGGACCTTCTGTATTGTGGATACTACAGGAAAATTGTGTCCCATCTATTTATGCTGGGAGGGGCAGATGGAAAAATAAAAATCTGAATCTCAATTCACGTTCATTAAATTCAGACCACTGTATTCTTCCATTTCCAAAGCTGAAATCATTTTCAGAGGGATATTATTTTGTGGAGGATAGGGTAGGAACAGGAACTCATATTTTAGTGAAAATAACAAACTAGTTTCAGAGTAGAAATATCTTCTACTGTTTTCTGGAAATGCATGCGAGAGGGAAAGTTCTGTAAGACTTTGGCATACAAATATTTGGTCAGTACATGCCAGGACACAAGTATACAAGGACTGCACTGACTTATGTGAGAGGAGATTGTTAAAAGCACAATCATCTTCTCACGATGTGGCTGTCTCCTGGCAGTTTCCTTGTGTAGTAACTGAACCCCATCATTTTAGAAGATGTAATATATTCAAGTCTTGGTTTGCTCTAAAGCCCATGGCCACAAATAGTACATGGACGAATAAATAGCAATGTTTAGAGCATAGAAAGACTGCTTGTGAAGATGGGCTGTTTGAGTTACGGATGCAGGCATATGTGTTCTGTGGACAATTGGGGTGTTACCTTGAAAATGAGAATGTGAGTGAACTTGGTGGTCCTCCCTGACTGCTGGACAGGGGTGCCACTGCTATTCTGCTTTGTCTTCCTGTGTTTCACAGAATCATATAATAATTTGGGTTGGAAGGGACTTTCAAAGGTCTTCTAGTTCAACAGTCCTGCCAGGAGCAGGGAGATCTTCAAGTAGATCAGGTTGGGCAGAGCCCTATCCAGCCTGACCTTGAATGTTCCCAGGGATGGGGTGTTCACTACCTTTCTGGGCAACCTGGGCTGGTGTCTCACCACGCTCACTACAAAAAGCTTCTTTCTTATACCTAGCCTGAATCTACCCTCTTTTAGTTCAAAACCATCAGCCGTTGTCCTGTTGCTACGGGCTTTGATAAAAGGTTTGTCTGTATCTTTCTTTTAAGTCCCCCTTATTGAAAGGCCACAATCAGGTTTTCCCAAAGCCTTCTCTTCACCAGAATGAACAAACCTCGTGCTCTTAGCCTGTCCCCATATGGAGAGGTGTTCCGTGCCTCTAAACTTCATAAGGGGTAGTGATGGTCTTCTTGGGGTTCCCTTGTGGAAGATCTATTCCTTTCCTTATCCTGGAGCTAAACTTAGTGGCATTCACAGATTTCTCAGTCACTCTCTGCCCATATTATTTGTTTCTGAGCCAAAACGAACTGTGGTCAATGAGTATCAACACAAAACTATTAGCTGGAGGATTTTTTTAGTAGCAGCAGTTTTGGGCTTATAACTAGAAATACTTGTGTCACAAATCAAAAATTCCCTTTTCTGAGATGAGTGCATTTTTCACAGGGCACTGCAGGACTCCCTGGTTTGGCAGGGGCTGCAGCACCAGGTATTCCTGCTTTGCTATGTAATGATTCCCCCTGTCTGCACCCTGAGGTGCACCATTTTTGACACCTAGAAATGCTGTCCAGGTTCTGATTGAAAAACTGAAATGTCTACCTTAAAATGAGAAGTGTCAGCCTCATTTAAAAAGGTTTTTAGTTACTTACAGCCTCAAGTAGCTGCCTGCTAAGATTTTTAAGAATGTTTCTGTGCTTAACCTCTATTACTTTTAGCCATCTAAGAATCTTTTTAAAGTCTGTTTCTTTGGGAACCTTTTGAAGTTGAGTAAGGGTAAATCTGAAGGAATGGTGGGAGTGTGAAATGGGACAAAATTCTAATTTGAAACCTGGATTCTTAAACCTTCTCTGAGATTTTTCTATATTGTGCTTGCCCTTGCCCTTTCAGTTGATGTAATATGAGATAAGCCTGTATAATGC
Organism: Drymodes brunneopygia; assembly: GCA_013400955.1. Classification (NCBI taxonomy): domain Eukaryota; kingdom Metazoa; phylum Chordata; class Aves; order Passeriformes; family Petroicidae; genus Drymodes; species Drymodes brunneopygia. Next base: position 9,889 of record VZTZ01037911.1, on the reverse strand, counting down.
AAAGTACTGAGAATGTTTTATTCATTTTTGCTGCAAGTGCGAAAAAGGAAAAAAAATACCCCAGAAAAAGAAAATAAGTAAAGCCTTTAAAAATTGTATTTATAGTATTGGTTTCAAAGTCTTGCAGACAGCATTTCATGAAGATTGTCTAAATACTTGCATCAAGTATTTCAGTAGCCTTTCAGGAAGAATTTAATGTGAAGTTATGCTGTAATTATACATTCACACATCTTTAAATTCTACATTTAGAGACAAAGTTTGAATTTAAATGGATCTTAAAGGAGCAGCTGAGATTTTGCTGAACAAGAAGAGTCCTCTGGTGTAAAGGAATATCTTTCTTGCTCTTTCCTGCCTCCTAAATAATGGTGGAGAGGACACTGTCAGATTGTTATGACATTTGGGCTTTGTCTACTGCCATCATCATATTTACTAATACAGATTTGTATCCATAATTTAGCTGAAGATCCACTTGCCAGTGCATAGCTGAATACTTCTAGCTCATTTGGCAGTGTGTGTTGGCATAGCAGTCATCATGGAAGCAAAATGTATGTTTGTATTTGGATCTTGTGGCAGATGTGTTATACAATGGAGCTACTGCTTTGGCATGGGCACTTTCCTGGCTCTGCCTCCATTTGAAGTGTTCCCTGGTTATGATCTGTGATTGTGGCTCATATTGATATTTATCTGCCTTTTCAGAATGAAAATAGCATCATTCTGTTTTCCTTTTTTTATTGCTGTCTTGTGATGTTTCAAAGATAGCATAGCATTGTACAAACACAGTGGAAACAAAACTTTACAATACACTTTCTCGACTTCTGTGTGGGTTCCATCTCATTTGGTAGCTGAAAAGCAGGGGTTTGCATTAAAGGCATTAGAAGGTGCAGGTGACTGAACTGCTGTGCAGGCTCAAGTGTGTCTAAATTATTCTATGCGAGTAAGTATGTATGTAGGGAACAAGAAAGGTAAAGAGAAGAGGAAAAACATACTTGCTCCTCTTTTTTACTTTTTTTTTGGTAGAACTTGGGTTTTTCAGAGTGAGCTTGAGATGTGTATGTAGTTTGACCTCAAAACAGGGTTTAACTAGTCTTTTTGGGTAAATTAATTTGATGAATAAAATTCCTGCTTCCTAAGAAGCAGCACTCTGTTCATTTTGCATTTACAGGGTATTTTTTAAAAAGAAATTTAATCTAAGCTCCTTCATTTCTTCATTTTTGTTAATATTAAAGCTACAGCATCAAACTGGAAGGATTTGTCTCAGTATTAGCTGTCTTCATGCTGGCAGAGGAGAATGAAGACAGGAGAAAGTCTGAGGACGGAAAGGGCTGGAAGGAAGGAGAAGCAGCAGTAGCTTAACTGATTATTTGCCTTTGCCTTACACAAATGTGGCCATACAAACACCACACATTAAACAAACACACTAAAAATTGATAAAATAAAACTTGATAATGGGGATATTGAACTGTATTTATAAGTTTAATTTTGGCTGTGGTTAATTAGCTAAAAATGATGTTTCAACCATGACACTTTGTCCGCCTTATTATTAAATGAAGAGAAAATGTAGGGTGAAATAAAACTGTTGCTGCCTTACTTACTGGAGCTTTTATTTCCCCTTGTCCATATGTGTATTGTGAGAACACAAAGCATAACAAACAGTGTTTGCATTTAGTTCTGAATACAGTGAGGTCCACGATCACTCTTCTTTCTATGAAAGCAAGCTTCAAAGCCTGTCTGGCTGCCCAAAGACTTTGCATTTCTGCACATGTGATGGATGGGTTCGTTGTTCTAATGAAGCATGGCTGTTGTTGGAGGTCGTGGTCACGGGAGAGGCGCAATCCATCTTGAATGAGGGGCAGTTCTACAGAGGCCTTGAATGCCAAGACAGAGATGGAGCATTTCATTTTTTATTTGATGTACAGAGTCAGTGCAGAGACACTATCTTGTTTTACAATTTTTTTTTTAATTACCAAGAAGGTGGGGGCTGTATCCGGTACAAACATTAACTATTTTAGATATTTTGGCTTAGTTCCCAAGTATAATGAGTCTGGAGGTTGCAAATGTGTGTATTTCTATGGCCAGATCGCTGATGAGATAGGGAAATCAAACCTCTGGCCATGCACAGATGGTGTTAGACTTGCCTGTCTGAGCATCCGTCGTTGGGAACTGAGGTCTCACAGGCTCCATGCTAACTAGCAGACAGTGTCTATAATCAAGGGGGACATTATGGCCTAGAGAAATTCTTCAGAGCAATTCCCATCCATACAGATTGAAGATGTGTATTTTAAGAACCTCTGATGAGTAGGAACTTGTGTTGGGGGAGAATGTGAAGGTGGATCTTCTCATTGGCCAGGCATATTCTGTTATGTGTATGCCCTCCTTTTTGTTTTCTAGACTATGTGTAGATGTTTGAAGTTGGTTGTGAGAAGGGTTGCTGAGCCCTTTTCATTCATATCAAGAAGCAACAAATTAAGAATAACAACCGTTCTTCACTGAATCAGTTGTAGTTGGATTAGTGTACGAGGGATGTAGAACTACATGCATTACCTGTCTCCTTACACATCTATTTTGGTGTTTAAGCTCTAAAAATGAGCTTGTTCTCTCATGGTGGGTTTATTTGGTATTTTAATTAGTTTGCCTAAAGGCTATGTCTGAATACTGCATATGTGGCTGTTTGAGAAGAAGGTAAAATGCTTTCTCTAAGTGTGAAGAACGCTAATTATATTTTTCCCCTTTGCTTCTGCTCTTAGACCCGTCGGAGACAGATGTTATTTAGCAAAGGGANAAGGGAGGGATGAACATCACTTCTTCCAGGCTCAGAAGTTAAAACGTGAAATGTGTCTGCTGTGGTTCATTGACATGTCTGTTCTTAGATTTCTTCTTTCAATCAGCCTCTATGAAAGGTGGCAGGAAACACCAGCATTGTCAGTACAGAATCAAAACTGGGGAAGAACTGTGTGTTCACCAGAAGACTGGAAATTCAGCTCATGCTTAGACTTTGAAAACCAAGATACATTCATTGAACTCAGCATTCAGGAGTATAATATGTTACATGATCACAATTTTATCTTTCTTGTGCTCGTTTCATTTATTTAAGCTTTGTTTAGTTTAACAGTTTTAATCTAAACAGGTACAGATTAAAGTATCTAAGGTAATGCAAGTGCAGGGCTATAGTTAAAAATGTGTTTTCCTTTGGAGTTTAATAATTTGGCAGTTGACCTGTTTCTTTTCAGCCCAATTCTTGTGCTGTGTTCATCATCCTGGTATCTGAACAAATGGCACATAAACTCTTTTAGAGGAGAGGAGGGTTTGCAGGTACCAATATTCAGTTTATTTTGAGGTTAAGATTTCTTTAAAAATATTCTTAAAAGCAAACATTTTTACTGTATTTTTGTTTGTCTTTCCAGTTGATCCAGCTTTGAAAGAAAAATTGAAACAGAGCACTGTGACACTGGGATCTGAATATGAGGTAAAATAAATTTGTTGCTCGGGGCCCATAACCTTGGCTACCCTTGATTACCCTGGCTGCTGGTGGGTTGTATCTGTCCCTAACTAAAATTAGATCAACCATCTGCATTTGACTCACTGATGTCCAATAAAAACAAGGTTTTATGTAAAGAAAGGTTCTTGAACACATAGTGCTTCTTTCTGAACACAGCTTTACTTTGATTTCCAGGCATCAAGTACAGTGGTACAAATAAATTCACTATTTCCGTGGTTAACCTAATTTATAAATGTAGAGCTGATGTTGGCCTTAGAAGGAGTGTGTGCGAATGTAAGTCAGCACTTCTACTGCATGAGTCTGGATGATCTTTAGACCAAATTACAGAACAATGGGCACGATGTACTTTATGTTATTTCTTCCTTCTGAAATTTATGTGTGTTTTTGAAACAGCTGTAATTCCTTTTACATGGTTTCAAAAAAATTTGTAGAAAAATAGTTCACTCTTCCATCAACATTGCATTTTCTTCAAATATTACTGAGCTCTAAAATGTCTCTTTTGACCAGGTCAGTATCCAGAGTTTCATGGTTTTCAGGCCTACAAAAAGCCATGTTAGAACTGGAAAAAGCCTCCCTGTGACCAGAAGCAAAGGATAAAGCTATTTAAGATTATTCCTAATGTTTTAAAATTAATTGAATTGAATGTCCAACTAACACTTCATCTATCTCTGTGGCCTTTATGCTGAACACAGGTTTTTGTTTTCTTCCCACACTGTATTTCTGTCACAAACCTTTGAAGATCTCAATTGCACCCATTGTTCTCATACTTAGGTGTCCAAGTGGCAGTACATTATCTTGATCATAAAACTTTACTATTCTATTACTCTTTTGTGATTTGTCTGAAATAAAAATAAAACTTACCTTTTGTATTTTCACAGGCCTAATTTCACAAAATATCTGCTAGTTTTTACCATTATTGCAAATAGTTTTGGGCTCTCTCCCGCTATAAAGAATTGTGATTTCTGGTGCAGGGAATAATAATATGGAAAGTTCCAATGGAGACTCAAAACTTGCAAATCCATTAAGTTCTGGCTGCCTCTGGGATTACTGTCTCTCAGTTTCCATTCAATATACTGTATGGCTGCTCTGATTTATTTACGTGGAAGAAAAAGTAAAAAGAACCACAAGCAGTAAAAAGAACCACATCTCAAACTCAGTACCTAACTTCAAAATCAACCAGTCTGTGTTCAGATATGCCTTACTTTTTCTTCAGAAGATGAGTAAATAGCTGAAGGATAATATTTAAGTAGCCATAATTGCATTATCTTTATGGATAAATCAATGGTAATAAAATACATCTGGCATAACAATATATTACAAGCCTACTTGGGTAATGAGTCTCTTTTTGAGGTTAAGATTTCTTTAGAAGCAATATTTTTTTCTTATCTTTTTTTCTTATTTTTTTCTTAATCTAAAGTGTAGAGAGTTCCTAGACTGAAATTCTTCCAGAGTAGCATTTGAGTGTTACAGAGGGCAGATCAGTTCAACAAAACAAATGAATTTGCATAAAGAAAATAGATTTGGATTATTGTTTTGAACTCTAATATGGGCACCAACTTGCAAGCACATATTAATTTCTTGCTTCAATAAAACTTGTGAAACTACCAGCAGTCATGCACATACTTTGCAGGCTCCACGCTGAGTATGTGACAATTTAAAGTCACTGTTACCTCTGTATTCTGGTGGACGAAATCTAACCAATCACCAAGTTACAGCTGACATTTAGGAAAGTAGTTTTATGTGGACCCCATCTGTTCCAGACCAGAGGGGTTTGGGTGGATGTTTTTCTCTTTTCTTTATTTTTTACTTGTCCAAAATACAACTCTTAGGAACACCTTCTAATTCAATATATAGGTCACATTGAAGGATTACACTGGTGGCTGTTACTAAATATGGTGTGATAAGAGATCAAGGGCAGTTTAAAAAAAGTTGCTGTTTTGATATGTAAAGCCTTATTTTTCAATATTATTAGCATTATATCTGCAGCTGTTACTGAGGATACCATGCCAGCTCTTCTGAAGCATGGTTGCCTGATATATGAAAATGTCCTTTGGTCCTCCCCAAGATTTTTAAAAATATCTTACTGTCCTTACAGAAATGTACATATTGCATACATATTGAATTCTTTTAGAATGTCATAATTGCTTCTATAAGCATACATATATGCCCTTATGGGCATATTGCAAAAATTATTTCAAACATGTGGTGGTCGTGGTGATGTAAAAAGTTATAATCACAGACCTAATTCATTGTGAAGACATTTTCTTACCTTCTAATTTACTAAATTATGTCTTCTCAAACTATAACAAGTTTATTTCATACAGGAATGTTTCTGGTCAGGGTACTATTTTGAGGAAGGAAGAATTTACATGTGTAATTCATACTGCATTTCTTGTATCTCAGATCTATTAATAAAGGCATTTATCTTGTGCCTTGGAACATGCCAGAGGAGCAAGCTACCTTTGCATACACTCTCCATTGTTTATGCATTCCTCTCACACACTTTTGTGTCCTCATATGACCAATTAGTCCCTTCTGCTCCCCTTTGCCTAATAAATCACAGCTTTGTCCACCAGTGATGCTGCTACTAATGTGAATGTAGTTCTGCTGCTGAGCTGGGCCTTGTAGAACAGACTGTAAAAAATGTCAAGTGTTTGACCTGTGACAAAAGCCTAGAGTATTTTATTTGAAAGGACAAAAATGCTGTTTGAAAAAGGGAGATAAAAAACCTGATTAATGTGAGTGAAAACCATTCTTGTGGCTGTTTAGCAATCATAGTACATTCCTCTTCATGTGTTTAATGCAGTCTCAAAATAACATTCCTTATTCTGGCACTTGGTTTCTGTACTTCTGTGAAATTAATGGTCTAACAAACACGAAAAAATCTAGCCTCAGTTACATCAGACCCCAGAATATAGAATTGTTGTTAAGGGTTTTTTCTAGCAAATAAAAGCTTCCTTAAGTGATTACTAACAATTTGTCATGAAAAAGATCATTTAAGTTTGAATCAAATATGTGATATTCAGCGGGAATCAATAGCAATTGAAAGTAGAGGAAAAAATATCACAATAAATAAAAACGTGAAGGATTGCTATGGAAACAGTAAATGAGTTAGTTATAAAGCAGGGAAGACTGATTAAAAATGCTAAGGGCATCAGTGCTGTCTGATAAGTAAGCTGACAAGGATAGGGGTAAAAGGATGGTGTTGCAGCAAAGCAAGAATAAAATAATGAGGATGTAAAATCATGAGTAACCATGTTGGCAAAGTGGCAACATTCAAAAAACATATCTGTATTTTTTTTAGAGAAAAAAGTCCTTTGTATTTGAATCAGATGTGCTTCCAAACCCCTTAATCAAACAAGATGTTATTTAATACCTACTAGACTCTGGTGGTTTATAGCCATGTTCTAAGAATGGGCTTGGAAGACTTCAGTGTCTGCTGAAAATTTCAGTCTGGGATTGATTATGGCTCTCTGGGAATCATCACTGGGCAGGAAAGTGATAGTATTAAAAGAGTTCTGTGAGATTTGGGACATAGAGGCAATATTGAGTACTTTTTTCAGTGATGTGATAGAAATGATGAATTCTTTACTAACGTGCAAGTGATACGAAAATATTGCAATAGTTAAAGCATGGCAAGGCAGGGATAGAGCTGTTCATATTACTGGCTAAGAGGGGCCTGTTAAAAGTGCAAAGTACCTTTTAGAGTAGCCAAAGTTATTTGTTTAAAAAACTGAAAATGCATGCCAGAGTGGACAGCAATTCTGAAAAGCAGCAACTCTGGAAAAGATTTCGGAGTCAGTGAATAAATAATTCAGCTTGATCTTCTAGTGTGATCACGTGGCACAAAGAACTAATTCAGTGTGTGAATATAAACAGGAATGGTAGATGTAGGAACAGGTGATTTTACTTCTGAGAATTCTGGTTCTCCTTCTGGTATCTGGGCTTTAAGAATGATTGGTTTAAGAATGGATTAGGTTGCAGAACAGGCTGACAGTACTAACTTAGGGCTTTAAAAAATGCCTTAAAAGAAACATAAAGATTTAAGTAATATTAAAGGTACTGAGAAGAATCGTGCTTTCATATAAATACTTGATAGGAAGAAAGTGATGGTGATTGAACATTTTTTTATCGCAGAAAATACAGTAAAATTAGAAGTAAAATCTGTTCTTAATAGCTGGGAACATCATTTGAACACAACAGCAAGAAAAATGAGTCCTTTGTGTTTCAGAATATTAAAACTGTAAAACTTTACAAAGTTTTCCTTCAACTGCTTGCAAGGATGACATAACTGATGTAATATGCTGGTCTGCAAACAGTCAGGCTAGAGAATGTTACTTTCTTCACTTAAAGAGTATGAATACTGAGCAGATTTCATTCCTTATAATTTGATAAATCACAAGAAATCAACATTATCTCTGGACAGAAGTTTCTTAATTGTTTATCCTGAGAATTACAGCAAAAGTCTTGTAATTGCAGTATTAAAATGTATATTGAGGACAATTCAAAAGTTAAAAGTAGGTATATGGAGAGGTGTCTTGGGACTATAACCTATATATTTACTGTCTTAAAAGAAGAATTTGAATAAGCTCTTCTGAAAAAGACTCAGACCGCTTATTGCTCATTTGACTTAACTTCAGGGATTGTGGTTCCAGCAGAATGGATAAAATGTTTTCTTTTCAGGAAGTGACTGTAGTAACATAGTAATTGCATCCAAGTGTGTGGACATCAAGCACACTAGAAAGAAATTCCTGGATGCTAGTCATTGAAATCTGCAAGTATCTTGTTGCTGTCATTATCAGTTCCAGAGGATTACTGATTTTGTTCCTGATTAAGAATTAACAGATTAGTGTACTGAACTGATTTGCCTCAATGCCTCTAAAGATACTAGTGGCTAAATACCTTGAGCTGTTTGAGAGCTGACAAAGACGTTGGGAAAATATCCCTCCTTAGTGACTTATGACAATAAATAGGTTGAGATAAATGAAGAGGTTGAGATACTTTTCTTCCCCCTTTAATCACTCTATTCCTTCCATGCAGTTTTCTTTCTTGTTGTACTGTCCAGCCTAGCCATTAGATTCTGACATGTTGTGTCTGGGACAAGCTGAATTTCTTGCATTTCAGTTTATTCACACGTATAATGTTCTTTTATGTTTTTATTTCATTGTGAGTCTTCAACACAATGTTTTGTAGAGAAGTACAAAGTCATGTTATTTTATTATTAATAGAAACTGCCGTGGGAAAGGATTTTAGGTTAAATAGTTTATGTTAGGCATTTTATTCTGAGTGGATGTACAGTCTAGCCAACCTATAGTTTTGACCTTCTTGACATCTCAGGAGTTTCCTGTACCATAGTTCAATCTGTTCAAACTATAAAAAATGTTCATAGTTTTTCTCAGAGAAACACAAGAAGGTGGAATTTGGTGATGGGTATGGCACAGGAAGAATTCTGGTGGAAAAACCTCTTGCAGGAAGAAAGACACTCCAGAATAAGGTTCATAGGGTATCACTTTTTACAGGTGTTATTTCTGGAATGCATCTCCATTTAATAGTCCAGCAAATTCTTTCCTGGTCATCTCTCAGCACAGGATTTTCCTTAACTGAGAGCAGTTTCTTTCATATATGTTGCATTTGCACTTATCCAATAAGAAGACAGTGATGTCTCATAGATGGAAAACAAGGTGAATGATCACCAGTCAGACAGCAAACATTGTTGGGACTGTTATAAATAATCTCATCACCCTTTTTCCTCTCTCCAAAATAGGATCCCTAGTACCTGCTTGCATTCCATGTATGTTTTCTTGGTTTTTAATGCCACATGAATTGACCAACTCTTACCATGCTAGAGCCAACACTGTGTGTTGCTTCAGTCACAAAAAAACCTCAAAAGTTTGAGTAGGGCAAATCATATGCACACACCATGGCTGAATTCTTTCATTTACTGTGTTAAGGAATGCTGCTAGGTTCTGCCAGGCAGCCAGTATGGGGAACACTTTCTTGTGCAGCTGGCTAGGTGGAAATGTTAAGCACTTCTGCCATACTAATGGGCCTCCAGTGGGGAATTGTTGGACCTTTGGTATGAAATATCTCTGAAGTAACTTTAATGTAGCGTGTGGGAATTTAGCATCACAGCTGAAGCCATGTATGTTTCTCTCATTGTCTCCTTCTGAAGATGATGCAGCAAAAAATAAATAATTTTGAAGCAACTTTTTGTCTCAGCAACAAGGCAAAGTGACTTTTTTCACGAAAATCCTCCTGTTTGTTTTTCTTAGATTTTTTTCTCTGGTTTTGGCCAATTTCAAAAACACTATCTGGAATATTTTGTGATTGCCAGTGTACTTCCAGATGATGTCCACATGGACAATCATATCTAAATGTGAAATGCTCTAAAAA
>VZTZ01037908.1:2674-14685 GCA_013400955.1 Drymodes brunneopygia | reverse complement strand
GCTGGCACTGGCCGGGATGGGCAGGAACCGGCGGGCAGCAGCCCGGGGATGCACAGAGTCCTGTCCATGGATGCAACGCTCGCCCCGAGAGACCCCCGAGCTCCCGGCCAGTTCGGACACCCTGTTGCAGTCCCTGACGATAAAAAAGAGGAAGCAAAAAGCAGATGGAAAGAAGGCAACTTTAACGTCTACCTCAGCGATCTGATCCCCGTGGATCGGGCCATCGCAGACACCAGGCCTGCCGGGTAAGACCCTCTCCCCTGGCACAAACCCCTGTGCCGCACGCTGGGAGCGGCTCCGTGGCTCTGGGCAGGGCTCTGGGGCACAGCGAGCCCTCCACCCCGGCCGTGCTGCCTCCCAGAGGGCTTTGACCTGTCCAGGTCAGAGCAGCTCCTTGTTAAACATAGAACTGGGTACAGCAGGGAAGGGGGGAGACAGCCAGGGCTGCTTCCCGATGCCACCTACAGAAGCCACCTGTGCACAGGACCGGNGTGGTGGCACAGGCCGTGGTGGCACAGGCCGTGGTGGCACACAGCCGTGGTGGCACACAGCCGTGGTGGCACAGACCGTGGTGGCACACAGCCGTGGTGGCACAGGCGGTGGGGACACACAGCCGTGGTGGCACAGGCGATGGTGGCACAGAGCCATGGTGGCACAGGCGGTGGTGACACACAGCCGTGGTGGCACAGAGCCGTGGTGGCACAGAGCCATGGTGGCACAGGCGGTGGTGGCACAGGCCGCGATGGCACACAGCCGTGGGGGCACAGAGCCGTGGTGGCACAGAGCCATGGTGGCACAGGCGGTGGTGGCACAGGCCGCGATGGCACACAGCCGTGGTGGCACAGAGCCAGCACTGGGGTTGGGCAGGACAGCAAAGCCCCGGGGCTGCGGAGCAGGAAGCACCTCCGGGCAGTGACGCACCTGCCCGGGAGGAGGCTCTGCCGTCCCGGGAACACCTTGGCCAAACAGGGCACGCCCCTGGGTGTGTGAGCTGCTGCCCCGGGGCACGGAGCTGCCCTGGGCACCCTGGTTGTGTGCAGGCTCTGCCCCCAGCCCGTTGGCACAGCAGATGCCAGGCTGTAAGGGCAGCTCAGGGCTGTGGCTGTCGGCAGCTCTTGACAGCCAACGATTAGTTTGTGATGTATTCCAGTCTCTCCCAGTTTAGACTCCAGTTCCTCTTGTGGTTCTTCCTGGAGCACTGAAACCTGGCCAATCCATGCCTCTCCGTGCACAATGCTCTCTGCTTTTGGAGCTTTACTGACGGTGCTGGTGCTGACGGGGGCTGTCCCTGCAGCTGGTGTGAGGGAGAGGCCCTGAGGAGGAGTGGGATGGGCAGGAGCCTTGTGGGGAGTGCTCCTTGCACAGCCCGGATCAGGAGTCCTGGGGCTGAGAGAGTGAGGGAAGAGAAGGCTCCAGGGAGACCTTAGAGCTCCTTCCAGTGCATAAAGGGGCTCCAGGAGGGATGAAAAGGGACTTTGGACAAGGGCCTGGAGTGCCAGGATAAGGAGCAGTGGTTTCCCAGTGCCAGAGGGCAGGGATGGATGGGATACTGGGAGGGAATTCTTCCCTGTGAAGGGGTGAGGCCCTGGCACAGGGTGCCCAGAGCAGCTGTGGCTGCCCCTGGATCCCTGGAAGTTTGAGGCCAGGCTGAATGGGGTTCTGAGGAGCCTGGTTTAGTGGAAGGTGTCCATGCCCGTGGGAGTGGTTGGAAGGAGAAGGGCTTTAAATTCCCTTCCAAGCCAAACTATTCCAGGATTCTGTGGTGGAGGACAAAGGGAGCATGACCCAGTTCTGCTCACCAGATTCCCAGCAAGGGGCTTGTGGAGGCAGGACTGGATCCACAATGGACTTTTCAGTGTTTTCTGCCCACTGATCTCCCTGAGACAGACAGACTCATCTCAAGGTTTGTGACAGAGAGTAATTCTGGGGTGAATTTCATTTAGCCAGAGCACTTCTGATTGATTGTGAAGCCCTGAAATTCCTCTAAATTTGCTTCAGAAGAGGTTCCTGTCAGAGCCAAGCGAGCACATCCTGTCCCACGGGGCTGTCCACAAGAGGGGCCTGGGGCTGTGTGTGGGGTCCCCCCTCAGCCCTCCGTTCCCCTCCCAACACTGCAGGGTATTTCACCCTGGGCGTTTCCCCCTTGACATTTCCCCCTTCCCTGCACATTTTCCCCAGAAACACCAGGCCAGTAGGTGCTCAGGAGTGTGAGTGGCCATCACCTGTGAGCCCGTGTGTTGCTGTTGCAGGTGCTCCGAGCAGCAGGTCCACGATGACCTCCCCACCACCTCCATCATCATGTGCTTTGTGGACGAGGTGTGGTCCACCCTGCTGCGCTCCGTGCACAGCGTCCTCAGCCGCTCCCCGCCGCGCCTCCTGCACGAGCTCATCCTGGTGGACGACTGCAGCACCAGGGGTAGGTGGAGCTTCTGCTGCCTTCGTGGAACTCGTGTGGCTGAAGGGCAAAATGCGACTTGTTCTCTGCAGTTCCGTTCTAAGTAGGAGAGAAATCACATTTTCTCCCCCCGCTGTATTGAAGTGCATCCCTGGCCTGTGCTGGGGCTGAGGGGGATCAGAGGCCAGGGGGTGCTGGGGCTGGCTGTGGGGGATGAAGGCAGAAGCTGCCAGAGGCTCCAGGAGCCCCAGGGAGCTGGGTCCTGCCCAGCCCATTCTTTGGGGTGTCGTGGCTGCAATCAGGAGATGCTCTCACCCCTCAGTGCAGCTGCCAGGCAGGTGTCCCGTGTTCCCAGTGTAGGGGACACACTCCCAGCTGGCTCAGAGGGCAGGGAGCTGCACTGGGAGCAGTGCTGAGCCAGGGTCTGCTCTGCTCCGTGCCTTCCACTGGCATTTCAGCTGGTACCCAGCCCCTGTGCTGTGCTGCTTCCACTCTCTGCTGACTTCAGCCCTTAAAGTTTAGGAATGGTGCCATTTCCCCCGAGCTGGCTCTCCAGGGAAGGTTCTGTCTCAGATGGGCTTCAGAGCTCACACCACGCACACGAGGAGCTGCTCACCGTGCCCACCCCAGCCCTGAGGGCCTGGTGAGCCTGGAGGTGCTTCCAGGGGAAACGTGCTCGTGGCTTTTCCCGCTGTGCGTGGGTGGCAGCGGGTCAGTCACACTCGCTGTCCCCTCTGCAGGGTACCTGAAGGAGCAGCTGGACACGTACATGTCACAGTTCCCCAAGGTGAAGATCCTGCGCCTCAGGGAGAGGCACGGCCTGATCCGGGCCCGGCTGGCGGGAGCTGAGATTGCCAAAGGTAGGACAGGAGCCGTGTGCCAGCCGTGTGCCAGCTGTGTGCCAGCCGTGTGCCAGCTGCGTGCCAGCCGTGTGCCAGCTCTGTGCCAGCCGTGTGCCAGCCGTGTGCCAGCCATGTGCCAGCTGTGTGCCAGCTCTGTGCCAGCTCTGTGCCAGCCGTGTGCCAGCTGTGTGCCAGCTCTGTACCAGCTGTGTGCCAGCCGTGTGCCAGCCGTGTGTGAGCCGTGTGCCAGCCGTGTGCCAGCTGTGTGCCAGCTGTGTGCCAGCCGTGTGCCAGCTGTGTGCCAGCCGTGTGCCAGCTGTGTGCCAGCTGTGTGCCAGCTGTGTTCCAGCCGTGTCAGACCCCCAGAGGTGCTGGGCATCCTCCTCCAGCACGGCCTTTGTCCCTCCCCGTGGCCCAAGGATGTCCTTCTGTCGGGATCTGCTGCCCCAGCTGCACCCCCTGCCCCAGCCAGGCCGTGTCAGCACCGAAATGGCCATTTCTGTCAGGAGCTGCCCTCCCGAGCAGGGGAAAAGCACTCCTGGCTGTGCCCGGGCAGCTCTGGGGAGCCACATGGGCTTGGGGCACGATTGGAGCCCGCAGGGTGCCCGGGGAGGCGGCTCTGCAGGGGCTGGGTTGGGGTGCCCGAGGTCTGACCCTCCCTGGCCGTGCTGCAGGGGCTGGGTTGGGGTGCCTGAGGTCTGACCCTCCCTGGCCGTGCTGCAGGGGCTGTCCTGACCTTCCTGGACTCGCACGTGGAGTGCAACGTGGGGTGGCTGGAGCCGCTGCTGGCCAGGGTCCGCCTGCGCCGCACCAAGGTGGCCTGTCCTGTCATCGAGGTCATCAGCGACAAGGACATGAGGTGAGGCTGCTCCTCCCTGGGAATCCCCAGCCCAGGCTGTCCTGAGAGACGCCTCTGGCTGGGACCACAGCGGCTCCGTGGCTGCAGAGCCCCTGACCAGCCTCCAGAGGCACACGGAATATTGCTGTGCACCAGAAATCCCCATTAGCTGTGCATGTGGCCCGTGTTTATCACACGTCTTTTTGCTTCTTCACAACTTTTAGTGCATGAAGAGGATTCCTGATGAAATTCGTTAAAACCCTGGTTTAATTACCCACAGATATTCATCTTCACTCATTAGGGGTGACATTTCAATCAGGAATGTGACTCAGAATTAGCCAGCCCGATCTTCTCTCTGTTTAGTTACATGACCGTGGACAACTTCCAGCGTGGGATTTTTACTTGGCCAATGAATTTTGGATGGAGGCAGATTCCACAAGAGGTCATTGAGAAAAATAAAATCAAGGAGACTGATATAATAAGGTAAAAAAAAAGCAAACTCTTGAGCTGTGCAAACCAGCCTGTTCCTTTGGTTTAGTGGAAGGTGTCCAGGCTCCTTTGAGGCCAAACATTGTTCCTTTGTGGCCAAACGTTGTTCCTTTGTGGCCCAGTGTTGTTCTGTGCTTGCCAGGACAGCTGAGGCAAGGGTTAGGCAGCATTCCACTGCCTTTTCCCCTTCCCTGCCCCATTCCAGCTTTCAGGCCATCCAAATGCCCTCTCTGTCACAGCCACTGACACACAGTGTGGCCTCTCTGTCCCCAGGTGCCCTGTCATGGCAGGTGGCCTGTTCTCCATCGACAAGAAGTATTTTTTTGAGTTGGGAATGTACGACCCAGGGCTGGATGTCTGGGGAGGGGAAAACATGGAGATTTCATTCAAGGTAGGTGACTGTCACACACCTGTACCCCTGCCAGCCTGGGTGGGCGATGGGGCTCGGGCAGGGGCTCCCCAGGGACAGCTCTGTGCTGGACACCCCCTCTCCCCTGGCACCTGCTGCCTCTCTCCTGGCTGGCACAAAGCCAGCGCCCACCACCAGCTCGTGTCTCTATCAGTGGCCTCTCTTTCCAGGTCTGGATGTGCGGAGGAGAGATCGAGATAGTTCCATGCTCCAGAGTTGGGCACATTTTCAGGAATGACAATCCTTATTCCTTCCCAAAAGACCGTGTGAGGACGGTGGAGAGGAACCTGGCCCGCGTGGCAGAGGTGTGGCTGGACGAGTACAAGGAGCTCTTCTATGGCCACGCTTACCACCTGGTGCTGAGCAAGGTGGACGTGGGAGACCTGAGCCAGCAAATCCAGCTGCGGGAGAAGCTCCGGTGCAAAAGCTTCCGGTGGTACCTGGAGAACGTCTACCCGGATCTGGAAGCTCCCCTGGTCAAAGCCAGTGGGCTGGTACGTACCCTCAGGATTCACTGGTCACAGTCAGGGGGCTGGTACCCTCAGGATTCACTGGTCACAGCCAGGGGGCTGGTGTGTACCCACAGGATTCACTGGTCACAGCCAGGGGGCTGGTGTGTACCCACAGGATTCACTGGTCACAGCCATGGGGCTGGTGTGTACCCACAGGATTCACTGGTCACAGTCAGGGGCTGGTACCCACAGGATTCACTGGTCACAGCCAGAGGGCTGGTACGTGCCCACAGGATTCACTGGTCACAGCCAGAGGGCTGGTACCCACAGGATTCACTGGTCACAGCCAGGGGCTGGTACCCACAGGATTCACTGGTCACAGCCAGAGGGCTGGTACGTGCCCACAGGATTCTCTGTTCTTGGGAGCAGCATCCTGGATCCCTGGGCAGCATCCCCCACGCTGCTGCTGCTGCTGCTGTTGCTGCTGCTGCTGCTGCTGCTGTTGCTCAGCTGCCTGGCCTTTGGCTGCATTTTGGGTATTGGACAGAGCACAGAGGTCTGGATCGCACAGCATTTCTGTAAAGAAAGAGGTCACAGGTAGATGGGATGATTTCCCTCTAGAGATAGTTGGGGGTTTGGATGGTTGAGTTGGACACATGGCAGTGCCAGGACGGGATATGCCCCTGGGGTAGGATGTGCCCCTGGGGTAGGATGTGCCTCAGGGCTGGGTGTGCCCCCGGGGTGAGAAATCCCTTCCTGGNGCCTTTGGCTGCATTTTGGGTATTGGACAGAGCACAGAGGTCTGGATCGCACAGCATTTCTGTAAAGAAAGAGGTCACAGGTAGATGGGATGATTTCCCTCTAGAGATAGTTGGGGGTTTGGATGGGTGAGTTGGACACATGGCAGTGCCAGGACGGGATGTGCCCCTGGGGTAGGATGTGCCCCTGGGACAGGATGTGCCCCTGGGACAGGATGTGCCCCTGGGGTAGGATGTGCCTCAGGGCTGGGTGTGCCCCCGGGGTGAGAAATCCCTTCCTGGTGGGAAGTCTCACATCGAAGGGGGTGCTGGGGGATCCTGCCCTCACTCCCTGCCCCAGCTCAGGGGTCACAGTGCAGTCCGGGGTCTGTAGGTTCGGGGTCTGTAGGTTCAGGGTCTGTAGGTTCAGGGTCTGTAGGTTTGGGGTCTGTAGGTTTGGATTCTGTAGGTTCAGGNGGTCTGTGGGTTCAGGCTCTGTAGGATCAGGGTCTGTAGGTTTGGGGTCTGTAGGTTCAGGCTCTGTAGGTCCAGGGTCTGTGGATTCGGGGTCTGTGGGTTCAGGCTCTGTAGGTTCAGGGTCTGTGGGTTCAGGCTCTGTAGGATCAGGGTCTGTAGGTTTGGGGTCTGTAGGTTCAGGCTCTGTAGGTCCAGGGTCTGTGGATTCGGGGTCTGTGGGTTCAGGCTCTGTAGGTTCAGGGTCTGTGGGTTCAGGCTCTGTAGGATCAGGGTCTGTAGGTTTGGGGTCTGTAGGTTCAGGCTCTGTAGGTCCAGGGTCTGTGGATTCGGGGTCTGTGGGTTCAGGCTCTGTAGGTTCAGGGTCTGTGGGTTCAGGCTCTGTAGGATCAGGGTCTGTAGGATCGGGGTCTGTAGGATCAGGGTCTGTAGGTTCAGGGTCTGTAGGTTCAGGGTCTGTGGGTTCGGGGTCTGTGGGTTCAGGCTCTGTAGGATCAGGTCTGTAGCACGGCTCCGCCGCCAGCAGAGCGCAGCAGCCGCTCGCGTTCCCGGCGCTGCGGGGCCGGGAGGAGGGACCGGCACCGCTCCGGGCACGGAGCCCGCGCCTCGCCGGGAGCAGCGGGCAGAGAACGCCTCAAAGCCGGTTTGGATTCTGTGCAGTCTCCACAAGCCCCTTGCTTGGCGCCTGGTGAGACAAGCGAGGTCAGGCTCCCCTTCTCCTCCACCACAGAATCCCAGAATGGTTTAAGTGGAAAGGGGCCTTTACGCTCAGCTTATTCCATCCCCAGCCATGGCAAGGACACCTTTCACGAGACCGCGTTGCCCCAAGCCCAGTCCGGAGCTTGAACCCCCATTCAAGTGGCCTGGAACACTTTGCCTCCTTTAGTTCTGTGACCAGCATTAATCAGAGTCCTGTGAGCCCAGCAGGTTCAGTGCAGTGTAACATCCTCCACCCCTTCTTGGGAATCTGTGTCTAAATGTGCATTTTGTTGCTGTTTCCCAGCTCACTAACGTGGCCCTGGCAGGGTGCATCGCTGTGGAAGGCACCACTCTGGCTTTTGAGGAGTGTGATGTTAACAGCACGGTAAGGACACACCCCGGGGGTGTCACACTGCTCGTGGTGTTTGGCGTGGGGCTCCTGTGCCTCCCCTCGGTGACCTGTCCCCTCCCCGGGAGCGAACGCAGCCCTGCCCGCCCGGGGACACGGCCGGGGGATGCCTGGGAGCAGCAAGGGGCAGGAATTGCCTGTTGGCACAGCCTGTAGCCAAACAACAGTGTCAGAAACAGCAAATTCAGCTGGTTGGGAAGGTTTGATAAAGCTGTGAGCTTGCACGTGAAAACGGAGACGCATTTAAATACCAGCCTGTGATTTGTGTGCTGGTGCTGAACACCAGCTGTGCTTAGAGCCCCTTCCAGTGCCTGGGCTCCGAGAGGGCCAGAGAAGGACTTTGGACAAGGGATGGAGGGACAGGACACGGGGAATGGCTTCCCACTGCCAGAGGGCAGGGCTGGATGGGAGGTGGGGAAGGAATTCCTGGCTGTGAGGCTGGTGAGGCCCTGGCACAGGGTGCCCAGAGGAGCTGTGGCTGTCCCCAGCCAGCCCTGCCATGGAGCCTGACAGGTCCGTGTCTCTTCCTGCTCTCTCCCCACAGAACCAGCAGTTCAACTACACCTGGCTGAGGCTGATCCAGCACGGAGAGCTCTGCCTTGCCCCGTCTGGTGTCGTGGGAGCCGTGGGCCTGCGCCCCTGCCAGGGCAGGAGCCGCAGCCTGGCCTGGCTCCACAGGTCGCTGGCCACTGTCCAGCCAGGGCTGGTGAGTGATGCCCTCCCGGGGTGGGTCAGTGTGCCAGGACAGCAGTGACAGGGGGACAGCTGGGCACAGGGAAAGCCCCCCCTGCTGCCCCCTTTGCCAAGGCCACCTGTCCCCCTCAGAGAGGAGTTGGTGCCCAGCCCCCACGTTCCTGTGTCCATCCCAGTGCCCAGCACCCCGACACGGCCAGGCAGGCTGGGGGACACTGGGGGACACTGGGGGACGTGCCAGGCACTGCCAGAGCCACAGCAGCAGTAACAAAACAGCCTGGTTTTCCACAGAAACCGTCGATAGCACTTAGGGGGAGATGAGTCAGTATCGACTGGCGCTCAGCTCGCAGGGGCTGTTAAAGACAGCATTTATGGCAAGGAGAAGAATGGACACTTACACTAATTGCCTGCTCTGCACAAAGAGTCATGGCTGAACCTCTGTCAGCCTGGTGGAAGCAGCTGTCCCAAATGCTCTGAAATGGCACAGTTTGTTGTAGAGAAAGAAACACTCTTCACTTAAGAAAGAAAAAATGCAGTTGAGCTACACATTCAATTTACAGACAATTTCCTGTTCCCCTTGGGTTTTTTCAGCCTAAGGTGTTGAATGCCCGAATGCCACAGGCTCACCTTGGGTGTTTAGGGAACAATACAGGAAAATTCTTATCCATTTACTGAAGATTGTGAAATTGTCATTCCACTTTGTGAAGAATATGCAGAAATGCCCAGGGAGCTGTATGGGGCACGGGCAGGTCTTGTCTCCTGTTCCAGCCTGATTTCTCAGCTGAGGGTGAGATGGATTTGGTGGTGCTCTTTTACTGGTGCCAGCAACTGGAGTCTGAGGAGAGCTCAGTGCTGGCTGAAGGAGTTCCAGGCTTTACCCTCTCCAGGGTTCCAGGAGTGGCACAGAAATGTCCCTTGCCTGTCCCTGCAGCATCACCTGGCTGGCCACAGGGTTAGAGAGGGATGGGGAAGGATGGAGATCACTCAGGCTGTTGCTTCTTTCACAGTCCAAGGTACTGCCCCAGCCCTTGAGCTCCAGGGCTGAGTTACCCGATGTCCTTTTCAGTGCAGGAGCTGCTGAGTCCATCAGCCAACAAAATAAACACAAAAATCAGTCTCCTGCTGCACCTTCCCTGTGCAGCAAACGCCATCTGAGTGACTCCCTCGGCATGGCAATTGCCACGCAGACAGTGAGAGAGCCTCTCTCTATTCCCAGCAAAGGAAAACCCAGGAAGCACAGCAGGTGTGGTGTGATCCTGGCCCCAGCTACAGCTGCAGGCTTGGATCCCACTCCAAAATCCCTGTAAGTCAGCAAAGGTATCTCAGGAATTGGGGACAAAGGACACACTGTAGGGAGCTGGGCTTTCTCAGAGGGGGAGCAGAGCTGCTGCTGCTGCTGCTGCAGGAGCCCTACAGCCTGAACGCCCCCTAAGCCTGAGCCCCGCAAAGCCCAGCCCCCCTAAGCCCTCCCTCTGTCCCCTGCAGACCGAGCACATCATCTCGGAGCACCAGCACCTCCCGCAGCCAGCCTGCTTGGCAGTGGATCCCTCCTACAGAGCCCTGAGGCTGACGGGCTGTGACTCCACCAGCCCTCACCAGAAGTGGCACTTTGGCACTTACCACGCGGACTGAGGGCCGCCCAGGGGCACCAGGACTGCCACGGTGTCACTGTGGGCCCAGCGAGGACATGGCTGTGGCTGGCACAGCCAGCGAACGGGAGCAGCATTTCCAAATGACAACTGAAATCTGGGATTTGACACCAGCACGTCGAGGGATCCGAGCACTGGGAGCAGCACGTCTGGTGTGACAGTGCCTGAACAGATCAACCTCATTTTCCCTCGCAGGAAGAAAGTAGGAGACTTTGGGAAAAACTCATTTGCTGTATTATTAAATGGACATTTTTTTTAAGTCCGCATCCTGCTGTAAGCAAACATCCCTCAGTTTCCCCCCACAGCAGCATAAGCTACAGAAATACTTCCAGGGCCCTGTAAGTCTGTAAGCAGCAAACTGGGCTGCTGATTCCTCCACAGAAACTGGAAGTTTGTTGACCAATGCATCACAAAAAATCCAACACCGTGTCCACGCTGGATCTGGCCGCAGGGTCCCTCCCTGTGGGACCTGTTGTGTGACAGGTGAGGATCAGGGTTCTGTGTGGATTCAATGGCACATTGATAAAGGCCCTGTTTGATAGTGGCAGGGGGATGGGGCTCAGCCCCTCCAGGGGCTGCAGGAGAGGCCTGGAGCAGCCCTCCCCTGTGCTGGGACAGCGAGGACACGCGTGCTGTGCTTTGCTTTGCTTTGCTTTGCTTTCCTTTGCTTTGCTTTGCTTTGCTTTGCTTTGCTTTGCTTTGCTTGCTGGGCAGAGGAGCTCCTGGAGCAGGGAACCAGAGGTTTATCCTGCTCCTGGCTCCAGGGGCCAGCCTGGAAGCTCCTTATCCCAAGACAGCCAGGTTGTCCCACCCTGGGGCTGCCAGGACCCCAGCCATGTCCCCAAGCCCCTGTGGCTTTTTGGGGGCTCTCCAGGGGCACTGCTGCTCCCCTCAGCCCAGGCACAGCCAGGCTCTGCTGACCAAACTCCCTCTGGACTCACTGGCACGGGCAAGTGTTGTCATCTCCAAAATCCATCACCGGTCACCGATGGGACGGATTTGATGGGAGAATAAATGGTGTGTGCCAGGGCAGTGAGATCCAGAGTACGTAACACCAGGCAGGGTTTGTACCCCATTCCCACTGGAATTCCTGCTGCTCCCCGTGCCCTGGGGGGTTGCAGTGGGAGGCAGCGCTTCTCCTCCTGCCCCCTGCCCTGTGCTGAGCTGAGGGGCTGCTCCAGCACAAGCCCTGGGGGTGGCTGGGCTGAGCATGGCACCCCCTGCTCAGGGCAGGGGTGAGCACGGTGAGCCCCCAGCCCTGCCTCACCCCTTTCCTCTCCTTTGGGTGTGCAGAAGGCCCCAGAAAAACGCTGCCTCTGACGTGGTGGATGAGTGCTGACAGCATCTGACAGGCTCAGTCTGCCAAAATATTGACTGGCCCAACAGATTTTCCCCAGTTGACTCCTATTCCAGCTGTCTTCCTGATTTTCTCTCCCTCCTTCAGCACAGCTAGCCCGCAGTCACCATCAGAAAAATGACACAGACATTGTTTGGGCAGTCAGCTCGTATCAGGAGCATGAATTTCATCAAATCCTGTTCGCTGACATTCAATCACTTGTCACTGAGCAGGCACCAGGCGGTCGCATGTCACGGTCACATCCCATCGGCAGCGCTGTCACTCGCACGGCGCTGCCCCGCTCGGGTAAATGCTCCCTTCCCTGTTGGATCTTTGCTCCGAGAGCGGAGCGTGCCCGGGGGCTGCTGGCGGTGAGCTGGGGCCCTGCTGCTGCTCGGCGCTGAGAACATTCCCACGGCACCAGTCAGCCCAGTCTTCCAGAAACGAGAGCATTTTTCCGGCAGGCTGGGCAGGTGCTCCTCCCCACGGACACTCGGGATGGACACTCGGGGCGGACACTCGGGATGGACACTCGGGATGGGCACTCGGGATGGGCACTCGGGGCGGACACTCGGGATGGACACTCGGG
>VZTZ01037905.1:0-10965 GCA_013400955.1 Drymodes brunneopygia | reverse complement strand
GCAGAATCAAAAAGTCCATGGAGATTGAAAAGTTAATTTCAAATCTGTTAATTAAAGCAAAGTAAAAAAGTGTGTTGCCGATGGGAAAATCTGTGTCGCCTTCACATCTACCATCATGCAGGTTAAGGAAAATAGAGAAATTACATATTCCATCTAAGGTCTTTTCATGCCAGTGTGCTGTGTTGCCATATGAGGTAAACACAAATCCAGTCATTAGTTTTCTTTGACAGCATAAAATAATTTTACTAAAAAGAAAAAAAATCATAGTATTCCAGTAAAGCTGCTTATGTTAGTTCTGTATCCCCTGATCAACAAAACTGAATAATTATGACACAGCACAAGGGAGATGGCTTTAGAGGGTGAGATTTCAGGTTCATCTGAAATCCTGTTCCCTGTCATGAGTATCATGTAGCAACACCGTTCCTTGGAAAACATATCAGAAAATATACAATTGTGCACAGCCTGTTGTGTGGGTAACATCCCTTCTGTTAGAACCAATTTACAAGGATGAGTTCCTTCAGGGCTCCTGTGGGGCTTTAGAAAAGCGGGCTGCTGAATATCTTATGTTTCTTTGTTCAATAAACATTACTACCATTACTTTTATGTAACATTTCGCTTTTTATTACAGCACTACATCTGTTAGCAGAAAGCAAATAGACATTGTTTTTCATAAAGAATCAGATCATTCTTTAAAATATAAAAAAGCTTAATTTCCCATTTTTGATTCCAAGTGACTGGCTTACCATAACCAAAATTTAATATATTCCTTGGCTCCATTTTTACACCAGGTGACACTTTATTAAGTACTCCTGTTTGCAGGCCAGCTGAGGACAAGAAAGCAGAGGTGTGATTGTAAATTCAGGATGGACTTCAGGGCACATGGCGCAGCTAGTTAGTAGTGACAACTACTACATGTTTTGGGAGTTGTGTTAGACACTCTCCAATTCCCAAATAAAGGGAATAGGAGTGTTCCCTCCTAAATGTGAGTTTTATTCTAGATTCAAAAGCACGAAACAAATGTCAAGCAAAGCCTGGTGCGCTGGTGCATTTAAACTTCACTTGCAGAAAGGCAGCACTCTCCTGGGTATTTCTAGTTGAGTAGCAGTGGCCACTTCTTTTATTGATAAACTTCATTATCACAGGATCATCTAATAATTAGCCTGGAAAAGATAATTTGGTACAACATTCCACTCACAGCTGGAACACCTGCAAGGTTATAACCATCTTGGATGGTAGATCATGTTGCTCAAGACTTTGTCAAGCTAACTTTGAGAATCTACAATGATATGCAGTCTTTCTGGGGCACCTGTTCCAGTGCTTGATTACTTCTGATGTAATTTTTTTCCCATCTTAATATTTTAATTGATAGTGTTTGCTACTTTTTCTTTCTGTATACTTGGCATAATTAGGGGAGAATTTAGGCTATGCAAATTAATTCCCCACTCATTCTTGGATGTCTCTTAATAAAACCACTGTATTATTAGTAGATCCAGTTTCAGTTGGAAGCAGTGGATTTTTTTAAGTGAAGGAAGAGTGACTGGAGAGTGACAGTTAGAAGTTTGCTTGTGTAAAATATTTGAGATTGGTCACCAGTCCTTGATCAGCACTGAGAAGGTTTTAAACTCTGGGACTGGAAATCCCTGAGATCTAAGTATGCAAGATAAGTGTCATGTCTCTTCCAGAGACTATCATTTATCCCTGGATGGATGGAGGTATGCTGTCCATAATATTGGAAGCTGGTGCTTCTGTGTCTGTCTCTTCCAGTTACCTACCTTTGATGAGAGGCAGCTTGAGGAAGAGGAGTACACTATCCAAAAATGAATGTGGCAATACATGTGTAGCTAAAATCATCACTAACTTCATGCTGAATTCATAGAGTCATAAGTTCTACAGCCAGAGGGGATCATTATGTTCACCTTGTCTGACCTCCTGTGTTACATAAAGGATAGAGTTCTTTGACCATTTTTAACAATTATAAAAATTCCTATGAAAATAACCTTAAAGGTACACAGAATCTACTACGTAATAATAATTAAATTGTTCATTAGCCTCAATATTAAAAACATACACCCTTTTCTAGTCTCAGTGCATGAACACTCACCTTCTAGCTACTAGATAGATCATGGTACTAAACATTTTATGAAGCACATAATTTTTAATTAAACTGAATTCCTGCTTTAAAAATATTGTATAATTGGAGACATCAATCACTCTTCCATAACTTAAAATTTGAAATTTTAATTAAATTCTTCCATTGTGAGATCCTAGAACATACATGCTTTGGACCTGCATCTGATTTCATTCATATTTCTGTTATGTATTTATACTCTACCTGCTGCATCAGAGTCAACATATTATGAGTTCATTTGCTTTATGTGTGTTTAAATGTGTTCCTACAATAGCACAAAATCTTCAGGGCAAAATCCTCAGGGACTCTGGGATCATTTGGATAAAGAATGTGTATGCAATTCTTGTATTTTTCTTTCTGTTCCCTAATGGCTAGTACATTTATTTATAGTAAATAACTATTCATCAGGTTTTCCTGTACCTGTGTTGTTATTACCAAAATGCAGTTAGCAAATTTAAGTACGACTGATGTACGTTTCAGCTTTTGCAACATTGGGAGTCTCAACTTTTTCAAGAAAGAAAAACAATGAGAGAACATTTATGTCACTCAGTTTTATTTCGATAGAAGGGCAGTCATAAATACTATTAAAATGTCCAACAGTATAAACTCAAGACTGTCATCAAAAAACACACATCTACATAGCAACATCCAAGATTAGAGAACCCAAGAATGAAGATATATCCACACTGCTATAAAACAAGGTTTTCTGGGATATTTCAGCATGGGGTGATAACAGAAAACTTGGTGTTGTATATTTGTTCTCCATTCTTGTGTCTTCCTACTGTGGATACATTGGAAAGACCTTAGCATCAATTACATTTCATCTTAAGAGATTTTCTTTCAGCTTTTTCTTCTTTGGGAGAAATGAATTTCATGACACTCAGTAAAACACATACGCTATTGAGATGGCCACCATACAAAACCAATTTCTTCTGCAATACTAATTGCTTTATCTTTCTACCATTTTCTCTGTGAAGTCTGCTGCTTCTTCCAAACACTTTGTCTTGTCTACATTTTAGTTAGAGGGCACATTTGTGGATCTCATACAGTTTACCTATTCTTTTTTAAATAACAACAGCCCACAAAACCTCTACACCAGAATCCATGAAGGTTTAACAGGTGATACAGTGGTGCTCTGTGATATTAGAGAACTAATTCACCTGCAGTGAATTCCTTGACTTTATTGCATTCTATGATAGAAAAAGCAGCAGTAAGAGAGAGATTGTTATTTATTACAAAATTTTAGATTTAAATTAATATTAAAGTATGAGGCAATTGTAATATGTGATTTATAAGCTTGATTTCAATTACATGAATTTTTTTAAAGCCACAGATCAGCTCCTTGGCTGGTATAAATCAATGAAATTGCTGTTATTTATGCTAGTTGCAGGTATGGTTATATATTGTTAGTTTCTTCATAACTCAGTTCTTCCCTTCAGGTATTTCACAAGAAAAGCCCCACAGTCATACTTCAGAATGTCAGGAGCTGTAGAATTGATTCTCATGGGAGATTTGCATCAGCTGAGCCCACTTAACTTGAACGTTCTTTATTTGTAGCTGATCAAAAATTCAACAGCCTGTATTGTGCCTTTACCTTCTTATCTAGTGGCAGTTTGGGACTGCTCTGAAAAGACAAGAGATCAGTATATATTTATTTACAACTTGTTTTACATTACAGGAAAAAATTGTGAAAGAGATACAGAACTTAGGTAGCTAATAGATCATTTCAGATAGGAATATAACATACTCCCTCTAGTGATTGATAGATCACTTCCAAAATCTTCATAAGTTTATAAGATGACATTCAAAATGTTGTTGACTAGTAAAACTTGTAAGCAATTGTTCATGTTCTGGTGGTACATGGTATGAATATGCTTTACTGCATACATATTTTTAATATCTCAACAAGATGAAATGTTTCATTAGATGTACTTGAATGCAATATTTCTGGACATATATCATCATCATTAGTTCCATTTTTTTAAGCTTCTGTGAGTTACAGAACCTATCAGTAGTGAATTAATTTTTCTCTATGCAGGAAAAATAAAGAACAACTGTGAGTTAAATAATAAATAGGCCAATTTGCACTCATAATTCTTACATCTTTAATCTTCATAAAGTGTCATTAAAATTCAATGTTCCTTATACAGATTGATGTGCAATCAATACATATTGCAAAAATTAGATTCAGTGGATATGGGAGGGGGTGGGTTTATGCAGTAATTATGGCATTACTTCATTTATAATTATTATCTTTATTAGATGTAATTTAGCCAACCAGTATAATTTAGATACACACATGCATCTACAACTTTAATAAAAATATGCTTGTTGCCCTTGACAGCTTCATGCCTTAAGCAAACACAGTGAATTGAAAATTCTCTTCTTTTAAGTTTTCTTCCTGTGGAGTTCAGCAAACATAAAACTCTGTTATTGCTGCTGTGGTTCATTCTAGTTTCAGAAGCTGTTTACTATAGCTAAAAGAAAAAAGGCTTTGGCTCTCATAATTTTTCTTCCTCAAGGTCAACTGATGTAGCCACTAGTTCTTGACTAGGTTTTCAAAACCTAAAAAAAGTGTTATTCGATTTATTATTTTTTAATTCAGGGAGCCTTTTATACTTGAATTCAAATTAAATTATTTGAAACACATTCTTTTAAAACAGAAATAAAACTAAAACAAAGTAAACATTTTAAAAACAAACAAAACAGTTTAAAAAATCAGTGAGCTTAGTGTTAAACTATAGGGATTAGACATTAAAGTCACAGCTTTATGTGAGCTGTATTTACTTGGTCATTGATGATACACTATTTTTGTCAAGTGGTTGACAAAGATGCTCCACCAGTGGCATATCTGTGTTTCCCATGGGCTAATAGTTTTGTCTGCATAATTTCTTGAGTTCCATGCCTGTTCGTGGTAAACTAGTCCTACAAAGTGGGAGTTGAAATTGGAGTTCAGTCTGGTAACTCATCAGAGAAAGTTC
Organism: Drymodes brunneopygia; assembly: GCA_013400955.1. NCBI lineage: Eukaryota > Metazoa > Chordata > Aves > Passeriformes > Petroicidae > Drymodes > Drymodes brunneopygia. The sequence goes on along the minus strand of VZTZ01037905.1, from coordinate 5,856 downwards.
ATGATTTGAGTGTTACTCCCTGTGAGCTGGATCAACAGCTGTATGGAAAAAGTCCTACTGAGTGGCAAACCTGAGGCTTGTTGGTAAATGAGGAGAAAAGTCACTTCCCATGGTGTAAATGACTCCTTCCTTCTGCTGAGCATGGTGGCACAAGAGTTGATGTTGGTAGTGTTGATGTGTTTATGTGTTGTTGTTCCCATAAAAACTGCAGCAATGGCTTGTCCTTCCAGAGCTCACTGTTGTTCTCCCCCGGAGAAATAATTGTAGCAGCAGAATTAGCTGAGGTCTGGCAAGTCTGAACACAGCAGTATATCCTGACTAGTACCAAGTGAGCACAGCAGTACTTGTGTTTGAACAGCTGAGTGACAAATGTCATGTGCTGCAAAAACACCAGGAAGGAGCCTGAGCCAAAATAAACTCCCTGTCTCCATGTTCTCCACCACAGCACCCATAGCAGCAAGGCAGCCCTGCAGTGTCAGTGTGGGGACACCACCTTTTCCTGGAAGGGGTCACCATGCTAAAAGGTGTCCCAAAGGAGAAGACTATCCCCCACACATTATTTGAGGTAAAAACCTGTTCAGCTAAAGATTGATCTCTGCTCAGATAAGGAGAAGCTTGGCTAGTGTGACAGTTCCTAGAACTGAAGTGTCTGAACTTGAGCCACACTTCATGACAAGCACATATTTGTGCATTTGACAAGCACAGAGTGAGCCAAGGAGCAGGCAATGTATGTATGCCATGTACACCACTTGAAGTAAATTGACAAGTTATAAATTCATCTCAAATTTTACAGATGTTGAATGCAGGGACATTTTTACCTAGTGGGGTGAAGGGACCACTGTATGAATGGCATGTGGTGCTAGAAAAAAACCCCATCCAAATAAACAAAAACCAACCCACAACACATCAGGATTTGGATCAGAGAGATGGTTAATGTGAAAAAGCCATAATGATACTCTATGCAGGTATACAGAGCTCTGGAACTGAACTTTGAAGAAGCAGAAATGCTAAGATGCTTAAAAGAAAAGAAAGAGTATCACTAAAAATACAGAATATTCATGTTCTCTGATAGCTGGGGAGCTAGAATCATTGACCCTCACTTTTCAGGGAATTTGGTTTTCTAATACTAACTATTAGAACTCAGATTCCTAAATAGTAATTAATTGCTTATATAAAAATAAGAAAAGGATAATTAGATCTGCCTGTATTTGATACAGGTACTTTTCATTTGCTCAGTTATCATCAGTAGGAACAGATGCTAGTTCTAGCTAACTGTTTGGAGCTAAAATAACTGCTCTCTAGTGACTGGAATATTGCAAGGTTGATTATTACAACTCATCATATCAGAAAAGGAAGCCTCACTGTATATGAAAAGCATCAATTTTTGTTATCCAACTAGAGTAACACTTGATACTCACCAACAACTTTTCATTCAGCTTTGTCAAATACAAGAAAAACATCAAGGTCACACCTGGGATTGAAATTTTTCAGGTTGTTTCAAGCCCTTCTTTATTCAGACATAACATTTATGTTCTCCTGGAAAAAGGAATTTGTCCATTAGTTGGACCATGCAGTTCTCATGAAACAACCTTCACCTGTGCTATAGTTACACCTCAGAAATAAATCCTGTTGGAGGTAAGAATAGCAATGAGCTCCCTGCTTTCAGAATTATGTGACATTTATTTCCTCAATGTCACTGTATTTGACTCCTTTGAAGTTAAATGCAAGCTTATTTTTTTTCTCTACATTCAAAAGAAGAATGAACAAGGTTTTTAAATTTCTTTTTAAAAACTGAAGATAGGCATAATATCTAAGTTTGCATCATGCACTTTTAAATTTGTGAGTAAGCTATAAAATAATGACTTCTGTATAAATAATTTATTCAACTTGTTACTGAGGAATGTTGTGGGGTTTTTTTTATTAATGTGAGTTAAACTGAAAATACTTTTTAACCTAAAAACAGATGGGAAAAAAAATCTATTTCAAATACTTGCATTTTATGAGAAGTAATATTTTTAGGGAAAATAATTTTATATAAAAACTAAGAGGGTTTCAAAATAATAGATTTGTTTTCTGAATACCATGGTAGAAGTGTTCCATGATGCATTCATTGATGTGAAGGAATAGATTTTCTCTTCTATTATCTTAAACTGGACTTGGTAGAACAGAAAAATAAAACGTTGTGTTTCCTTGCAACTGCATAAGGTCATAGTTCAATGCAAACTTTATTCTCTGTGAGGAACAGTGGAAGACAAAGAGAAACAAAAGGGGTTTTTTAGGGGCTGTTACCCAGGTGACATGGGTAAGCCATGTTCTTAATAGATCCCTTGTGGTGGATTAGAGTGAAACAACACTGAATGATCTGAGGTTGTGAATATATATAAACACATAGGGTTTATTTTAGCACAAGTCCATCCTTTGGTGGTTTTAACAATGTTTAAGCCATTAACCATAACATTTCACTCTCTCACAGGGGTTCACACCTTTACTGTGGATATCCTACTTTTGCTGTTTGTACTGGAAAGCAAGAGGAGGAAAGAGGGAACGAGGTGTTTTGTCTTTCTCTAGAAGCAGACAGCACGTGTGCTTGCTCTGCCAGTGTGGCTGAGAGGTGCAGCCTTTGACAGTCTGTACCCTTCAGATGAGAAATGTGCTTCCACAGGGACAGAGCAGTGCTGCCACAGGAAGCAGTCCCACAGCTTCCCGACTTCCCCTCCTGCTGAAAGCCCTTCACGGCATGTGGTGGCATCCCACAGTAAGAAATCCTGTCTAGCACTGATGGGATCCCTACTGAGGGAATAGCATTCCCTGTGTCTCAGCTGAGCATTTGCTCTGCTGTCTGGATAGCAGTTGACCACCAGGGATTTCAGCTGGGAATGTCACACACAGTATTGCACAGCCACTCATTTTCTGCTTCGAACTTTTTCAGTAAAAATGACTGCAGCAGTATCTGCTGTTATGTCTGAGCATCCTTTTATCACCAAACCAAGGTCTAGTCCAGTGTCTGGTGAATAGTACAGAGTTTTGTAGTATTCTGGTGAATAGTACAGTACTTTTGGGCTTAAAGCCAAGGAATACAACCATTGGAATAAGATATAAACAGGAACATATGAAGTGCATGTAACATGCAACTCTCTTCTACTAACTACAATCATCCATTGTAGTTTTTCAAAATACTTTTTGATTCAGAATAAGAGAAGTGCTCTGGATTGGGTCTTGCTGCCATGCTTTGTGGACAGATACTGTTCAGAGGTGCAGTACAACATTAATCTGAAGACTACAGAGAGAGAACAGACNGGCATTGCAGAACCTTTCCAGGAACAACTTAAGAGAGTTCTTTAGCTCTGTGTAGTAATAAGTACAAGCTACATAACAGAAGTCATCCGTAACAGTTTATTTATAATGTTAATAAAATCAAGTGGTAAAAAAGCAGGTTCTGTTTTTGATAGCAGAAGTGTTGTCCATTACACTGGAAGTGGTGTGTTTCCAGGATTTCTGGAAGTATATTTGAATGATGTGCAGTATAAATAGACATTTTGGCATCACAGTTGAACAGATCATCCCAAATCTCACTTAATAATATTCCACTGATGATCCAACCCATTGAACAGGAATAACAAACTTGCTAATACTGGTCAAAATTTCATCTGTAATATCTGTTAGCAGAGCTACCCATGCCAACTGACTACTATGCAAGTATTTCTCTATATCATCTATCCTCTTGAGGAGCTGCAAAAATCAGACATTTCCCAGAAAAGACTATGTTCTTCTAAAGACCTTAAGAAACCATTTTCTAATTAAGATTTTCTAGTAGAAGAAAGCATTTTGCATGTAATTAGGTGAATTTTTACTTTATTAGCAACATCAAGAGTTTCTGTCAGGTTCTCATTAGCAGGTGATTTTTATCTGTGTGGAAACATGAATGTTCATACATACATACGTGATTCACTCATCATGATGCCCTAATGTATGTCTTCATTATTCAGATAGTTCTCTTGTGCACATATATTCATTTTCATGTAAAATCTATTCTTTATAGTTGTAATAAAGATTTATGGAGGTGTAAACAACTATGTGCCATAGGAATCAAAGTCTTAATGTACAAAAGAGGTAGAAGTTTGTCATCATGTTTTAGTTTATATCTTTACCTCAAAGAGTGAAAATCCATGAAGGAAGATCAGTGACTTTCTAAAGCAAGCACAAAAAATAATCCTGGACTCTTATTAATTATTTATTAGCTCAACGAGTTCCTAGTTAACAAAAATAAAACTCCAGACTTCATAAACCACTCATTAATCATCAGATTTTCAAAGTTTTGTTCTCAAGTGTTTCTTTATAGCAGTTCACTGCTTTCTTTCATATCTGTTTGGAAAGCTGATATGGAATTTTCGTTTTCTAATAGGCATAAAACTTACTGGGATATATTGCTGGGGTATTTGCTAAGACATTGACATGTTTTATGAATAAAATCCTGGTGTCATCTGGAGCTTCCTAGCTGGTACCAAATTTACCTTAAAAAAAACAACCTACCAACCAATCAAACAAAACACAAAAACCTCTTGAGGCAATAATATGGAATCCAAAGTTATTCATAGCTGATTTTCCTTCTTTTGATCTTTTCCACTTTTTGAGCATTGAAAATCAGATTCCTTTAGGGACTTGGCTAACCCCTGTAAGGTCTATACTTCCAAATGCCTGAAGAGCCAATTTCACATTTTGGCGTTTTCCAGAAATTATCCAGATTATAATTTAAGTGTTTAAGATATCTACATTAGCAACAGCTTTTGTGATTTTTTTTACAAGTATTTCCTGCAGTCGTCTGTGCCTAACTTTACACAAAGTATTAACACTTCTCTGTTATTAGCTTTTATCTTTGAAGCATATTGTTAACATTTTGAAAATTACTCTTGGCAAAGATAATGAAAAAGAAGTTACTTTATTTGCTCAAATGCTGTATTGGCAATGAAACTTGGATATCTGGCTTAATACTGAGTCAGAGTTCTTCTCAAAAGAAAGTACCCTGCAGACTTTGTAAGAATTCACCAACTTCAGCAAAGTGACCCAATTTTTGCCACAATAGTCACATACCCTTGAAGAGGGAATGCCCAATGTATCAGTGCCTCACACAGGACAAGAGCTCAAAGTGCAATACTCCAACCCTTGCACTGTGTAATGGGTAACTCTGGATATGCCACATTTTAAAGAAAAGTCTCCAAGTATCTGTCTCAGTGCACAGCTGTTGTTCTTCTCTGGGTTCTTCTGCTGGTTCCAGTGGTTTTCTCATAATGAACCAAATAAATAAACAAATATATAATGTTCCTACCCACAGTCCTTAGCAAGAACTACTGTCACTCACATCTCTCAGTTTTACTTTTCTGTTCAGCTCCAATATGACTTAATTTTACAGTGCATAAATTATCTTAGGGCTGTTCGCTGTCTGTCACATTGCACGAAACCAAAAGAACAAATAGAAAACCAGGCTGCGTTTAATCAGAGGCTCCTGAATGCATATTGAGTCTAAAAATAATTTTTAAAAAGGTATTTGAAAGGATGTAGGCATCTGGAATCTAATAATCCTGCTAACCATCAGGTAGGAGCTTATCTAGCTTACCTAATGCATATGTTTCAAGTTTAGAAATAATGAAGATCTAAAGAATCATTCAAAGAATGCATATTCCATAAAGGACATGCTTATCTGTTCCTACGTGCATTATAAATCTCAAATTCAGGAACTCGTTTCTGTTATAGACTATAAATATAAAATATTTGTCCTAAGAATTATGTGGTGTTGTAGAATGTGTGCACTACAACCTAGTGCACAGTCCCTTAAGACTGCTTTTCAGTCTTATATGTTTT
>VZTZ01037903.1:0-86061 GCA_013400955.1 Drymodes brunneopygia | reverse complement strand
AAAAAAAAAAAAGAAGCTGTATAGTTTGGGGTTATTTTTTCAGAGTTCTCTTTCTGATCCAGGAAAGAGAGTTTTACCACGTGCGAAACTGATTAACCATATAGAGATTACAGTGTCTCATTCTGGCATTGTTATATTTCCATTGGTTCTTATCTTGATTTCTCTAAAATCATTTGAAAGTACATCATGATTGTAAGAGGAATTTACTTTGCCAGACTCAGCAGCTCTTTTGGATTCTGGTCTCTTTTTAACAAAACTGTAGAGGTACAAATTGAAACCTCAATACCAACACACCAGAGCAGTTGTCTTGAAAAATACTAAAAAATACAATGCTATCTTCCTCCCAAAAAATTAGAAATTTCAAAGTATGAAGTCAATTCAGAAGAGAGGCTAAACCTGTACTGTGCAATGCACAAACTTTTCTGACTTACATTGATAACACAGTGTGGCACAAAATCTCCCTGTTTTCAATGCATTAGTGAAGATTAATTATATATTGAATAGAACTTCAGTATCATAAAAAACAGGTTTCTACATCACAATATTAAACTTAGATTATAGAGTCTGATTCCTTCCCAAAGTTCTGTGTCAACACTTTAGAAAAGGTCTGGGCATTACATTCCTATCTGAGTACATTTTAATATGTTCATATCATAAAGTTGAAGGGTGATTCAGCTGTACTTTTTTTTCTAAATTATTGAATAAAAATGACTACAACATTTCAATTGCAGTAAGCACATGTAACAAACGTGCTTTAAACATGTGCTTTAAACTGCAGTCTATAAAATAATGAACACCTATTTCTAATCGTAAAAATTCTGACTAAAAATCACTAAGTTAACTTTCAAAAAAAAAACTCATAAAAGTAAAATGGAATTTCACATATATTAAACATATCCCACTTTCTTTACAGTCAATAATTACAGAGGAGCAGATGTTCACATGCTAATGAACAAACCTGTAGGTGAGGCAAACAGATCTGCACCATCTTGCATCTTTTAAGGACTACGTAACTGTTTATCTCCACATAGAAAGAGAATTTTAAAGAGGGGTAGATACCAGGTTTTTTGTTACTAAGAAAACTGGTTCATAGGAGTTACTTATGAACACCCATTATATGCTTACAATCACTCAAATGCTAATAGTTTATACTTGGGAAAATGCACAGTATTCAAATCACAGAAGGCTTTGTTCACCTTCCATGGAACAGTAAAAAGGAAGCATTGCTGAAGGAAGTAAATAAAGTAAATCCTAGGAATATTTCCTTGTTTCAAGTTGTAGGAGAGTGAGTACCCAAAGCACGAGAAGTTTATAATAAGAGCAGTACCTCTCTCAAAGAAAGGAGTAAGGTACAGAACAGAACAGAAAAGTAAACGCATAGTTGCTACAGAGGTAAATTGAATGGAGAGAAAATAGGAATTGGGCAAGCCCCTTGGATGCTTTTACTGCTTTCATAGACATGTGCATAATGTAATCCTTACATGAACACAACACAGTCCCTTTTCAGCCAGCTTCAGGGTATGTGTAAACGACTTAATAACATTTGTGGGAGCAATTTTGTTCTACCTCAAGCTGCCTTGTACCAAACCAAAGAAGCAACTTCTTTTATGTACTCTTTTAACATTATCTTTATATGTCCTATTAACCTCTACTGAATTCAGTCTTAACTACTTTTATCAAAATGAATTACCAGATTTGTAAATAGTATTCCAGTAATGTCTTATTCTTGTCTAGTGANGTTTTTTATGAAAATTCATGAAAAGTTTTCAAAAGCTTCCCAGATACTGGTGTGGAATAATCCAAAATATTTTTACTAATTTTCATGAGCAACAATTTAAAGAATATAAGCATTTTGGAATGAAACAATAGTTTAAAAATAATTGGAAGAATGAATAAGATAAAGATCAAATAACATGAAATGAGTGACAGGAACACATGTTTTGGACATATTTTCTGTTAGACAATTTACAGAATTATTCTGACTGGAAATCCTGAACATTTATCCATCAATATTTCCTTTATATCCTGTTTCACTCTCAAGCAGCTTTTAGTGAAAAGTCAGGAAGGATAAAGAAGTGTTATTTAACTTTTACCTAAAAAAGGAGAGAAGGTCTTTGATTTTCAAGAACATCACTAAGGATTCAAACTCTCCCCCACTTTTATAAAACTCAATTGAATTCCTGCCAATATGAGTAAAATAACAGAAAATAAACAATTTCTTCATTTTGCTTGCAATAATTTAACGTGCATGCTTAATATCACCAGGCAGACAACCATTTTCTGTAAAGCATTTGGAGGAAGCATGGTCTGGGAAAGCTCTGATTTGGTGCTGGAGGCCAGAATAACAGCACACAAGAATGAAATGGAGGCTGGACTACTACTGGTTGTGTCCTTATAACAAACACCTGAGTTACCTTCACTTAGAACCACAATGTTTTCTGTTATTTGCCAATTTTCTAACACTATATCCTTTTCAAACAATGTTTATATCCCTGTACCATAACTGATATATTCGTTTCCATATATTGCTATTCTGTAGGAATAAATATCAGAATTTTAAAAAAATCATCTTTAACTGGATGAAAATTATGTCCTTTTCCAAATGCCAACATGTTCCAAGTTTTTGGTTTTTAAAAGTTGAAAGCACAGTCTTAGAGGGGAAAAAACAGACCCAGGAAAAAAAAGTCCTAAACAGTTGCCAAGAGGTACCACGTCCTGCAACAGATTTTGCCATAAGCAACAATTCTCAAACTTTTCAATCTATATGTGTCTTCTCTCTAGTATTTACTCTTTAATACATTTTTTAAAAAGTTAATTAATTTTTGTCAGGAACAATAGTATAGCATACCTGTCAGGATATTTTACCTATTTCTTCTACCTATATGGGCTTTCTGAAGGGTGGTGAAAGGAGATTTAGAGAAAGTATATACCTTACACCATTGGGTAGCACAGTCAGGAACAGATTTGGAATGTAAATTAAATAAAAAACCCCTCTACTACTAACAATGCTGACTTGTCAAGTAAACAATATCACCACAGACCATGAAGAAAGAGCAAATGCTTATTAACTCCTGTAAAATCTGGAATTCGCATGAAAGACACCAAGAAGTTAGAAAAGTGAAATAAAACAATTTAAATCCTGTTACAGAAATTGTGATAACAGGTGCTTCAAGTGTACTTTGAGGAACTGGAGAATAAAACAAATGCTCATGAACATCAAAAACAGTATTCTTATATTCACCTTTCAGGATACTTCAATACTTTTATCTTTCAGTCACCAAATCTTTATTCTAGGTAGTATCCTGACATGGTTTTCTGCTTAATATGAGTTGCAGTTCTGTAATCCCCATCTCCAGATTTTCTTCCCCAACCAGGCTCAAGTTATCTCACCCCTGAGTCCTCTTCTCTCCTTTCTTGGTGCACTATCCTAATAAATCCTTACCAGGTCTCTCCATGGTGATAATTAGTGCCTTTTTTTATGACTCTGCAGGGAATGACTTTATTTTTATTTCTGCTGTTCATGTATTTTAGGCTATGCCTCCCAGTGCACTCAGCCACAGCCCCTCCTCAGCACTACAGGGCAGAAGCCTCCAAGACTTTGCTGCTGGACCCCCTGCAGCCATGCCCTCCAACAAAGCACTGCCTCCCGTTAACCAACCTGTGTTGCCCAACAGTAGTGAATCCTGATCAATTAATAAAAAAATAATTGTTATGAATGATGTGTCCAAAAGTCAGGAAGCCGAAATGTTGTTGTGCCAGTTCTCACTTACATTAGACTCAGAGTTTCCAGTTAGGTTAATTGCCTTTTGCAGACATAAGAACAGTTGTGAAATATTCTCTACTGACCTGAGTTAAATAATTTACTGAGATGAGATTGTGATTTCTTTTTATCTTTAATTTGGAAAGAAATAGCCAAGAAAGTCCAAGGGAAATGGATCCCACCCAAAATCCAGTGGCTGGAGAGAATTGTCATGCAATATGTATGCTCTTGTCTCTCTGGCTGGGGATTAGGCTCTTTTGAATTTATTTCTTAAGTGAGAAGGCTAGTGGAAAAGTGATTGTATCTCTCCTTACAACCATAGTCTGTATTCACTAACCAAGACTAGAACCCAAGGCTGTGTTTCTGCTTTCTCAGGTGAAGGTTATAACTTCCAGGCGATTTCCCACTCAGTGTAATTTTGCCTCTCCTGTCTGTCTCATTGCTGAGAATGCTTCCTGATTCAGATGTTATCAAACCCATATAATTCTGCAACTGTTCAGATGCATTTATACATGAATTTTATAAAGAAAAAATAAAACCCCAAGATATTGTTTGAAAAATATTCATATGGCTTTCTATTAATGAATAAAGAGAAACCCTGTGGTAGTATCTAAATGAGCATATGAGCCCCCCCAAATACTAAATAGTAAACTACTTCTCATCTTGCCCCTATTAATTTCAGATACAGAGATTATTACCTTTGACAAAAGCATATAGCCTCTTCATCTTTCCAAGCTGTTTAATAGAGGAGCATTGTTAGGATTCATTAATAATTTTGGTGGATTATATACAAATAAAATGATAAGTTTTATTATAAAATCTGGGAGAAAAATAATCTATAACTCAGTTGAGTAGTGTTAATGTTAGTCTGGAAACCGTAACTTTTGCTTCACTTTTCATTGTTTAAATTCTAAGTTCCATTGACTTTTCCGTATTTTCCTGTTAAATAAGGGATTTCCATAGTGAAGTGCAAATTCATTCAGTTCCTGAGCTTGACAATGAGCAGGACTTTCTTGGCTAGCTTTTTCTTTAAACAAAAAATATCTCTGAGCAACAAAAGTGTGACTTTTTAATGTTCCTGTTACTTAGTTAATTGAATTATTACCTTAAGAAAAAAACCCAAACACAATAGTTATTCTTTTAACTATCTAATTAATCTATAAGAAAGAACTTTCTGAAAAACAATGATGTTAGGTGACGTCTTATTCACATTAGTCAAAACCTTTGCAAACTGTCACATTCCTATTTAGTGAAGCAGTTTGTACTATGTAACAGTACTATCAGTGGGGTTTGATATATTATATTGCTTTTACTGCTTCTCAAAGACCCAGTGGGATATTAGAGGAGAAAATAAGTACACCTGAATTGAAAATAAGGCAGGCAAGAATTTGAGTTAGCTCTTAAGCTTCAGCATCTTGCCCAGAGCTTCAGTGACACATTTACATGGACTTGAAGTTTTTGTCCTTGAAACTTCCTCTGAAATTATGAGTCACTTCTGTTGAAAACTTAGGAATGAAGGAAAACATGTGCATGAGTAGGAGAGTACATTCTCAAGTTTGCCTGAAGGAAGCAATGATTCCTCCTTCTTTTGCAAACAGTGTTAAAGCTAAGAACATTCATCCTTTTCAGGGCAGAGTCCTGCACCTCCTTTCTTTCTCCCTTGCCCTCCTGTTCTGTGAGACAGACAGTATGATTTTGAACTTTGTCAGCTATTCCTGGTCAAAGAGGTTTGTTCCAAATGGGAAAATTCAAACAACATTTCAGCTTGTGCCTAGGGGTGTCCAGCTCAGAGCACAGCCAATGGAGGCAGTAGCCAGAGTAGAAGGGCACACAGAAGTGAGGCCAGCAGCTCTGCTGAGGGCAGCACACACAGGATCTGCAGTGGTGGTGACACCGCAGGAACCAGTCCTGCAGCCACTATTCCTGACATGGCAGAGTGCGGTCCCGAGGGAGGAGGCTGCTCTGCACCTCCAGTGATTGGTGCCTATTGCTGAGTCACAGGGTTTACTTCTCCACTTGAAGTATGTGCTGGGGAAGCCTCTGTGCTACACAGGACAGGAGTTGCAGGTTGAGGTCAAGAGGCTGCTTGATGTCAGAGATGACTAAAAGGAGAGTGACTTAAGCTTTTTTGAGATCCTGAGGGTACAAGTGCTTGAGCCCTGCAGCTATACCAAAGGACAGGAGCAGGCAAGGTCTGTGTCAGTTGGGTTGGAAAATGGGAGCAAAAGCTGCAAGCTTATGTCCTCTAGCATCAGGAAGACAGCTCCTGTTCCTCATGTTCCACCTGCAATTCTCCAGCTCCTGAATGGGTTCAGTGTCCTGGTAGCAGCAAATGCCTGGGAGCTGTGAGCTGTGTCAAATGAAGAAGCAAAGTCAACTGAGAGTGAGTCCCAGAGCAGCACCAAGAAAAAGTGGTGAGTGGCAGCAAAGGGCAACTGCCTGCTGAGCAGTCAGGCAGGTTTGTTGCACACAGGGACTTGGGTATTAGACATCAGGGAGAGACCACCAAGGCTCAATATCCAGTCTCCATCAGTGGAGATACTGATAATGCAGCTGGACACAGTCCTGGACAACCTGTTCTATCTGACTCTCCTGGGAGCACAAGACTTAGACAGATGATTCCTAGAAGTGCCTTCCAGTCTCAGCCATTCTGTGATTCTACCACCTCTGAGGTGTCAGACATGTCTGACCACAAGAAACCCAGGAGAGGACTGTCACCCTGTAGCCAGGAATGGAGAATACCTTTCCCACGGTAAAATGGTTTTGGATAATCCAACTATGTCATGAAACCTCTGTATTAAAAATGAAGACAGGGTCCTTTGGGCACACTAGATCCACACAAGTTTGTGGTGCACGTGGGTGCACATATTGATGCCTGNAGGAGAAAAAGCAAAAAATCCTTCAGGCATCAATATAATACAGAACATTTGGGAGAACATAGACATGACAGAGACTTGAGAGGTTCAGTGTAAGTAGCACAGAAATTTTAAGGTGCACAAGTGAGATGACAGAAAATGTAAGGTGCAAATTGAGATGATAGAAATTTTTCTTAGATGCTTAGTTTGAGGACAGAAAAGGTGTCAGGGCACAGGTGTTATATATAAACTGAGAAGAGACACGAACAAATTACTACTTTTGGAGATGTTAACAAAATTAGCAATTGAAGGTATAAAAAGTAAGCTTAGCTTAAGAGCTTGCCACTGCTGAACAGCAGGATGCATAAAATAATGTGGCAAAACAAAAAGTATGAAACTGGAAAACCCTTACCAAATGGAAATTATTAACATTGAAGGAAGTAATGTAGGGTGTCAATGGGCATCATAAGCTGGGTCACCTAGCAGTATCAACAGAGAGGGTTGACAAAATTGTAGTGGAGAACAGGGGTGTGAGGTAATATGGAAAAGCACTGTGAAAATTTTAACAGTATCATGGAGCACAGATCACAAAAACAGGTAGAAAAGGAAAGACTAGTGGCTCATGAGACATGATTTATTCTACAATGTTGCTAAACACAGACACTTCATTTTCTGGGATTGTAGCTTACATACCAGAGAATAGTGTTCACACTGGATAAGCTATTAATATTTACAATAATGGTTTTATCAATATCTGCTCATATTTCATAAGTAGTGTAGCAATATTAGCTGGCACTGTGTACAGATACATGGAAAGATGGAGCAACTACACTTACCAATAATGCTGTCAGCCATTTTCTGAACGTTAGATTATCACTGCTATCAGTTTCAAGAAAACCTGCATGAAATAAATACAATTATAAATTAAATAGTGCAAGAATTAAAAACTAGCCACCAAGTTTACATAAAATAAATGTAAACTTTTTGCTAGGAAATCTTCATGGGAATCCATTTTCATTCACTACTTCTCTGTGTACACAGTGCAGCATATAATTTTCCCAGTGGGTAAACTAATTAAAATCACAGAACAATACCAATTCTTGAGCAGAGAATGGTAATAACTTTCTATGAAAAAAAAAATTGATACGCATTGCTTTAAACAAAGAAAGCCAAAAAGAAATGAGAAAGCTGAGTGCACAAAGGTCTTCTGCTTTATAAATACCGTGGAAATGTGTCCTTATAATTTCTTTTTGTCCATTTACTTGAGAACAATCTCATTACATCAAAAGGACTGTCTATGAACCTTATGCCATTCAGCTAGGCAGTATGGATAATCAATTTATAATTAAAGAAACAAAAATGATAGTTACTAAACGGGTGTTTTAGAGGAAGAATTTGGATTATCTACAGATAATTCTTTTCTGGATATTTGAAAAGGTGATGAGTGAACTGAAGAAAATATATGTGATAAATTATGAATGTGCTCAATGCAGGGCTTTCAGTTATTTTGTAGCTCTTTTGACTTGCTCTAACTCTGAAAGTACTTTGAAAATAAAAAAAAACAACAAATGAAGCCAGTTTTGTTTATCTAGGGAGTTACTTTATTTTAAATTTTACTAAAATTAGATTTTTACCTTTATTTCAAAATTACAATTAGAATGCTAAGAATTAGTGTTAATTCTCAGGAACTCAGCCTCTCTCAGGCTCTGTGGGAGGCAAAAAAGAAAGTCTCTCAAGCGGATTAATAGATTAATAGATGACAGGGAAAGCAAGTGTGCAAACAGACTGGCAGAGAGGTTTGAAAAGAATTAGGGTAAATAAGTGTACTCTGTGAAATTAGGTGATAGCACTTAAACACTAGTTTACCTGATAGCAGTTTGCATTTCTGCAAGTTCTTCATGGTGGAAGCTTTAATCAAGGTCCTAAATTCATCCGGCTTAATTTTACATTTCTGAAGTGGCAAAGAGGACACTTTATATACACATTATCACTCGAACAGCTTTTCCCCTGCCCTTACTGCTGTTAACCATTGTCTCTCACTGAGACACTATGGCCTATTCAATCAGGGTAGAATTTACCTTGAGTCCATAACAAGACCATTTACATCCCATTTGGTTCTACTTTGAGCACTCAAATGGGACCTAAATGTCCATAGACCTTGTACTTGCCCTTTGAAAAGGATGAATTCACTGTCAACGAAAAAGAAAGATGCCCATTAAACAACCCTCCAGTATTAGAAGATATTCTACCTGAAAGCATTACACAAGGGTGAGCTGTTTTGTATAGCTGGATCAGGAGCATTTTCCAAGCCTTGATTCATTATAGGTTAATGGGAAGCTGCTTATCTCAGTCTATGTAGCTTTAGGTGCTCCCATACTCTTGGAAAGTGTTAAGTCCTAAAATACACAGGAATGACAGCAAAAGTAATTCTCACCTTCTACATTTTGCTCTGTCTAGCTGAACTGTTGTAGCCACCAATTTCCACAGACATTAGTAGTGGTCTGCAAGTAATAAGGAACCAAAAGGTTGGTAGACAAAATGACTTTGAAACTTCAATACTTCAAAGCCATGACTCATATTCCTGGGGATATAATAGAAAAACAGAGAGTACGAAGGTTCTATATGACCCCATTCATGTTTATTATTGTTAATGTTGGAGTCCTTTGACTTTTATTCCTGAGAACAAAAAGCTTTTCCTTTGCTGCTGTCTATATATTATAATATTTGAAATGCCATAAGGGAAATCAAATGCAGCCAGCTCGGCACTGTCATGTAATCAGAGTATAAGAGATCAAATTTATTTTACTGCAAATAGTAAGATAGAAATAAAGATAATAGTACTGGGTATTAATATATGTGGAATTTGTTTATTTTAACCTACATACAGGTAGCACTGTAGCACACCTATGCACCAGAAATGATCACTACGTACTGACTACATACAACCTGTATAAAGGATATGTGTCTCCAGTAGATCCAGAATCCCTTGCATAGTACCTCTTCCAGGATCACCATTTAGCATTGATTCTAAGATACAGAGACAACTGACATGTCCTGTGCCAGCCTGTGAAGATGACTTAGAAACCTCAGGTTATCTAACAAGGGTTATACCCTTCATTATCAAAGGATAGAAATAGACTTTCCTCATTGCAAGGGATAACACTACAGCAGGGAGTATGGATAGAATTATTTAAAAAACAACACAACATGGGCTCAGATGTGTGTTTGAATTTTGGTTGTCGTAGCTGTGAACCACATACTTTGCTACAATGAGATCATGGCCAGTAGATCAAGAGTTGTTTTCTCCCTCTGCTGGGCACTGGTGAGGCTACACCAGCAGACTGTGTTCAGTTTTGAACTCTTCTGTGCAAGGACATAGATAAATCAGACCTTGCCCAGAGGGAGTTACTAGGGTATTTACAGTCTGGCTGGCATCACCTAGAAGGGGAGGCCAAGGAAGCTTGTCTTGTTTAGTCCGACAAAGAGGAGGCTGAACTGTGGTCTCGCACAGGCCTGCAGTTATCTGAAAGGCAGTGGTGAAGTTAAGGAGCTAAACCTCTGGTTAGTGCAAGGAGCACTAATAGAAGGAGCAACAGCTGAAGATTGCACCTTGTGAGTGTCAGGTGAATTTAAGGAAAGAAAATGCACTCTGCAGCACTGGAATGTCTTGCTCAGAGTAGCTATGGAACCTCCATCCTCATAAACTCTTAAGATTGGAGTAAGACCAAACCATTCTGAATAAACCAACTTACTCCTGGCAACCGTCCTGCTTCAGTCAGAGCATTGGAATAGTGATGCCCCTCCAGTCAACATTTCCACAAACCTGTGATGTCTTAAACAGTGCATATTAATGTCTGATAAGCTGAAATAAAATTTATTGGTTTATTGATAGTGAAATCCTATCTCTATAGGAATCAATGGTAATTTGTACCTGAGTGTTGCGGGGCTTTGCGGTAATGTTATTTTGTTACTAAGGAAGAGCAGAATCATGCTTTAACTTACATTATGGAAAGTAGAAACTCAGAGAAAAACTGGAAATCTTCATAATGGTCATCTTTCCCTTCTCAGTCATACTTTGATAAATGTCAAGAGACAGGTGCTACACAATCCAATAAATACAACAAGTTAATAAATTAGTTTGACATAAGTATTGATTCAACACCTAATCACTATTCAAATATTCCATTTTATGAGTCTTACAACTGATCTGTTCTTGCATGTTATGTGTGTCAGAAAGGTGAACTTGCCAACTAAATAAAACACAGATATGCAGGTTTATTTTCTGCTTTCTGTTTAACACAATTAAAAATAAGTAGGCCTTTAAATACTATCTTTAAAAAATCCAATAACTATATTCATATTCATTTACTACCTAGAATGTTCGCATTTAATTTACGACTAAAAATACCAAAAGAATCATCCCCTGAAAAATATCTAAATATAGGTTACTTCATTACCTGTAAATCAGTCTCAAAAAGGATGCAGTCTATGAAATGCTAAATGAGAGTCGACTAGTTAAATTCTGTACTTCTTGCAATCAGAAGGAATAACAATTACAGCGCCAACTGCTAATCCTAAGAAATCAAAACACAGTTAGGCAGCGACAAAATTCTATTATAAAGTGTAGTTATTATTATTATACTTCTTTCAGAATATGAAGAGATGAAAACATTATGCAAGCACTTAACCTTTTTTCAGTAGCTAGGGCATTGTTCTTTATTGTGCTACTAAATATATTCATCTTTAAAAAGAAATAACACTCTAAATTCTGAAAACACTATTTGGTTCTTCTCTTTAACGTTTCATCAGGAATGTTGAGATATTCTATCTTTTCCCCTGAAGTGGATTAGATTGAAAATGAAGATATGTTAAGCAGGCAGAATGTGCAATATGCTTTGCAATTAGCACAATCCAGAGCTTAATGTTTTACATTACTGATGATGTATGTACTTCTCATGCAGGTTTCTTCAAATACCTAATATAATCTGTCACTACAGTGCGAAAGAAAAAGAACATTACCACAGTCTCTATACAAAATTATAATTTTGGGGAAGTACACAGGTACTGAAGGCTTAATTTCACTAACTATATTGGAATCACAGTCACAATTTAAAAACTTTTTTTCTTTGGATTTGTTTTTATTTTTAATTCATTTAAGAAGTTAAATAGGTCTAAAGATAAATGAACAGATGCTACAGCCATAAATTGTGCCCTGGGACTCCATCATACCTTTTTCTAGCCTAAGGAGTATTGATTCCCATGATTTCTTGCCTTTTGTAACAGCTCTATTTTTTAGGCGTTTATGCAGCAATACCTGCCCCTTTACCCTCTTATTGTGGGTTAACCATGGTTAGTTAAGCACCACACAGCTGCTTCCTCACTTCCCTCCACCCCCAGTGGGATGGGAGCAAAGGAGAGGAAAAATAAAAAAAAAAAAAATTTGTAGGTCAAGATAAAAATTGTTAAAGATGTGGAGGAGAAGTGGAAGAAGAGAGAAAAAAACCCCAAAAAGTGATGTAAAGACAACCACTCTCCACCTCCCATGGAGAGATCCATGTCCATCCAGTTCCTGAGTAACTGACTACCATAAAAACCCTTCTTTTCCCTTTTTATAGATGTTGTATAGATGAGAATGATGTTGCATGGCAGGGGATGCCTCTGGCAAGTTCCAGTCATCTACCTGATAATGCACACATCTTGCGCACGCACACCCCACTGCCCCCCTCAGTTTACTGGGGAGACACAGAGTGAGAAACAGAGAAAGTCTTGACACTGTGCCAGCACTGCTCACAGCAGCTAAACATGAGCATTTTATCATCACTGGTTTTGGTGGTCAATATAGAACACAGGCCCAGGTGAGCTGCTATGAATAAAATTAACTACATCCCAGCCAGTACACCTCCTCAGACAGGGAAATGAAATTCTGTTAAAAAAAAAAAAAAAATGGGTGGTGCATTTTATCTTCTGTGTCAATTCAACAGTAATTTCTTTGAGAAACCCTACATGCTAAGAAAAGGAAATCCATCTCCTGTATTTTCTGGTGAATTATTGTGACTATTTCTATCCAAATCACTGCTCCTAAGATGCTTCCAAATTTCTTCCAACAAATTGTTTCTAATAACTTCCTCACTGGAAGTGAATCTAAATTGTTTGGCTATTGATCCTTTTTCTGAGCTGAGTGTTCCATGGAATTATGTTTGCCTTGAAAGTCTGAGCTTAGTAGGGCTAGAAGGGAGATTCATGTGTTTTCCTGAAACACTGCTCTACTGACAGGTTCTCCTTGAGCCTAGTTTGTGATGACTACTTCTAGCATCAATCCTACTCATCTTCCTGAACTGATGGCTGCCATTTTTTGTTTTATTTCTTACATTTGTTAATAAGCTTTATTCATTCAGAGGTTTCTACAATTCTCATCCTGCCAGCTGCTTAAGGACAGCCTGACTCTGGTGTCTCTGCCTAGAGCGGTCAGGATGTTACTCTTCACTAACCAAAAGTGACCAATCTACCCCACCACCCCACCCCCCCCCCCTTTTTTTTTTCCTTTTAAACCTGAAGAGTGGAAACAGGCTTTGAATTCATTATGTGGCTCTACAAGATAACTAGCCTGGATTTGACCTTGTCTCTCCTGCACCCAGACCTGTGCAATGACAATATGCCAAGATATTCCTTGGCCAAGATTCTGGCTCTTTGTTGCCCTTCTGGAAGCAGCACCTTCTCTGTGCAGGTCTAAGTCTCTCTGTCTGGTCCTCAGTGTCTAGGGAGTAATCTTTTTTACACTCTACCATATACTCTAGAAGCTACTGTACAGTCAGATAGATTGAGGAAAATCACGTAGAGGGCATGTAAATACAAAGAAGAGTAAAGGACAGATAGAGACAGTGAGCGCTGTATGCAAGCTATCTTAAAGCCAGTGTCCTGGTCACAAAGCTTGATCTGCTTTTCTGACAAGCACTCCTTCTAGGAAAGGACAAACTGGGGGTAGAATAGAATAGAATAGAATAGAATAGAATAGAATAGAATAGAATAGAATAGAAATAGTTCCAGCTAGGTGGGACTTACAATACACATCTAGTCCAACCACTATGACTGGAGGTGGTTGCAGGGCATAAATAAATTTGAAGTCAGAAATTTTTTGCTATTCATTACTGTGTTTCCCCAGTCTTCAAGGATTTGAACAATAAAGTTGACCATTCTGAAATTCTACAGTGCCACCATCAGTAATGACATACTAAGTGTGCTATGACAAAGAATAATGTATAACATTTCAGAAAATGTGTTACCTAACCACTTGAGATGTTTAAATTTCCATTTTCCTCTTACTTTGTTTTAAAAGGATGTGTTGGGTTTGGGTTTTTTCCTTTCCCAATGGATTTCATAGTCTCTTTCTATTTAAAGTGCACTGAAATCAGTTTGCATTTTACCTATATACTAGGTAATAACATTTCTCTTTTTAACAACTGGGTTTATAATAATAGAGTTTCTTTTGAAGGGAAGATGCTTCTTATAACGACAGTAAGAATTTAAGCTGCTCTTTGTCTATCAGAGAAAAACTAATTTATTCAGGTAATTCTATTCCTGCAAGTTTTCAGTTAACAGACATGAATAAAAAATCTACTTAAAGATAATAGAACCATTCTAGAAGGTCATAGCTTTTCTTGGAGAGTCTAATTACTTAGATATTGCTTGGTGTAGCAAGTATGAAAGCTTAGAAAAAACTGATTCTAAAGATATTGCAAGAATGTTTTCTTGCATAATTTACTTAAAATGTATATTTGAAACAGATAAGCAACAAAAAAGCTACTCTGTGCTTTGAGCTTGAAAACATCTTACATAGAGAAAGACCCATCTATCATATGAGCCTAGCATGCATGTGATGCTTTTTAATAAAAGGAGCTGTTACTGGTTTAATAATGTATTTATTCTTTTCTAGAAACAGTAAAATCAATAAAGTTATACACACATACACTTCCTTATGTGTAGGCAGCTGAAAGTATATCCAGACTGCCAGATAACACAAAAATACTTCATCTTCATTTTTTTCCTGCACATGAAGAACATGTCAGGCAAGGCACTGGCTACTTGGACATTTCATAATGTTAAATCAGTGTCTATAATTCCCATCCTCCAAATTCATCTTGCACCACCATTTCTGTTCTCTATGTTTTCAGTTTTGGTTTTGGTTTCTTTCTTTCTTTTTTTTTTTCTAACCTGGGCTCCTGATCAGCTTCTCCAGTTAGAACTGCAAACAAATGTGGCTAACACGAGCAATTAATACAAATAGGGTAGTTGGAGCCCTGGGAAGGAAATCATGCAGTAACTTGCAAAATAACTAATCCTTCATTATAGTTTTTAATTTGTTTTTTGTCAGCTTTTGGTTTTTGCCTAAGAATAATGACTGAGTGTTGTTTCTTTGATACTTTTCCTCAGTGCTGAAGATATGGGTAGGTTCTTTGTAAAATAGGGATGGTGAAAAAAAACTCCAGAAGGTTGGCATTGAGATATTAAGACTCCACACAGAGAAAGTTGCAGACTGCAGCTGCTCCAGGAGCATGGACCAGAATTTGCTTTGTTTTGTTCCTCAGCAAACCAAGTACAATTACAAGTGCCAGGGAGAATTAATTTTTTTTTTTCCATTCGAACTCAGGAACTCTAGTGGCTACATTTCACCACTATAAGATTGCTTTAAAAAGTATTTTAAAAAAAGTATTAAAAAAAAAGTGTTATTTCTGAGTGTTCTGGAAATCTGAATGATAATTTTCAGAAGCTTTTGTGGATCAGCCTATGGTTTGAAAGAACTGTTTGCCTGAAGGTCAAATCATCAAAGTCCGAGAAACAGCATGGTTTTGGAGTGTCAGTCTCAGACTGTGAGGCTTCAGCAAGTGATGTCTGTGACAGTCCCAGTGAAAGCAGCTCTCTCACCCTACCAACAGCCCTTGGCTTTTTGTTGCCATTAACAGAGCAACACTTCTCAGTCATTCTCACACCAGTATTTGTGGGATGAATCAACTGATCTATGCAGAAAACCTTCTTGAAATAGAGGTGGAAGTGGAAAATCTCTTTTAAAAATGTATCAGGCCCTGGCTGTCTTCCAGGCTGAACTCAGAAGCAGTTGCTTCAGCACAACTGGGAGGTGTCACACAACAGTGTGGGAGTGAGAAGCCAAGCCGTACGCACGGACAGAAAAGTTTTGCCACTGAATGCTTCAAATGGTGAAACTGTGGTTCCCATCCCTCACCTGTAGGTCCTTGAAAAAAAATGTGTAAGGACCCTGGAATTTCACAAAAAACTTTATTTAAACAATATATGTTATGATGGGTTTTAATGAAGCGGGGCTAAAATTTTGAACCTCTTAAATCACAGCTTTTAAGCCTACAAAGTTTACTTTCTCTGTTCAGACTGTTGATGGAGATTTAAGTTCCTTAAACTATAGCTAGATTTTTTGGACCCTGTGGTTTCCAGCAATGACTTTTTCAGAGTTTCTAAAGACCAACTGCTTGGAATTAGGAGATTTTGAGCTTCACTGTGTCTTTTAAGTTTTCGGAGGAATTGCATCTGTACAAGTCTTTTGAAGGTTTTAAAAACTTTGCTGAACATCACCCTAAAGCTTTGTAGCTTCTCGTAAGAAGAAGAAACATTTGTTCCCATCTGTATTATTAGTGAAATTCTAAAAATATCCATGCATTGAAGGTATGTATGCTGACTTTCAAAGAATAGGTCTTCAAAAGCCCTTGAAAAGATTTAGACCACATGGCCATGGATATGTTTATGCAGTTGATGATTAGTGGTATGTACCTATACAAAATACCAGAAATAGCAATCTTTTGTGGGCAATCAAATATGAAGATAACAAAAATTACTGGTTTTAATTACTTAGTCACAATGAAGACACTAGGACTCAAACCTCCATGATTTTTAGAATGTGATTAATCTCTGTCTAACCTAGTTTATTTATTTATCTATTTATTTATTGTAAGGGAACATCTTTACTATGCAGATATTCGGACAAAATTTCTGGATCCCTACAGAAGTAAATCTCTTAAAGGAAATGCCTAATTTATCTTCACCATCATAACAGGGAAATAAATGCCTGGGTGAACATCCAGAATAAAATCACTTAGGTGAAGTTTTTAACATCTGTAGAAGCTCCTTTGCAGTTTACAATTTAAGGCATTCCCTTATTTCCCTTGTAAGCAAAATTAATTTATGCTCTGCTTTGATGCAAATTTAGGGAAGTTTAAGACCAAGTAGAGACAGATCATGTGGCAGGTACTACTGAAATCAATTGTATCTTAATTTCTGCAATTTTAAGATAAGCACAGAAAATTGTCTTTGTCTTAGCTTAACTTATCCTGTTTTGTTAAGATAAGGTAGAATAAATTGCATGGTGGCATTCCCATGTTTGTCCTTAGAGGGAGAAGAGAGTGAAATTAATTTTCAAAACAGATAAAACTGTTAGTCATTCCAGTCAGTTAATTAACAGAAATTTCAGTTTGGTTGGGTGAAGGCAACCAACATCGAGACAATGTGACTAGTGGTAACAATTTCTATATAGCTCCCTTAAGTGATGGAAACTCTGGTCTACAACTAGGTGAAAGCATCTGTGTAGAATTACTCAGAAATATTTTTAGTACAATTTAGTAGTTCAATGACGACTAGATAATATCTTGGATTGTTTATAATAAAACATTAGTATCTACCCTAAATACAGGCCTAAAGCTTCTGTGAGCAATCCTTCAGTATTCTGAAGCATGCAAGAGATGATATTTGCATATTAAGAGTAAGAGGGCCTGTAAAGTATCTCAGATATCTTCATGCTATCAATGCACCTACATTACCTTAAAAAACTTCTAAAGTTTAATCCTAATCAGTAAGCAGAAGAATCTAATTATATTTGCTATACCATGTTTTCTCTCAGATATCAGTGAAACAGAAGTAACAGAACATCTACGGGGGACAAGTTAAACCAAGGCCAGAAAGGATACATTAAGTCACTTAGAATATTACTAAAATCCTATATTTAAGATGTCAAATTGAGTAATAGGTAACTGGCTTAGGGTTATCTGATATCTCTCTAGATGATGTTACCTGCTTTAACTACAACTCCACTGGGACAGAGCTTGGCTTATCTATTGATACCTTCCTACACACTCCTTAGAACAGCTGTTCTAAAGAACCCTATACCTATGCTCAGAAATCTGAATAAGTGGTTTGCAGCATGGGCCTGTGGACCAAGTGTCGGTACCAAAGACTTCAAGATGGGACTGACAGATATAACAAAGGATTTATAGGACATCTGCAACTTTCTGCTGTGCAGTCTGGAGCCCAGGTAGAGTATTCTGAAGAGCCAGACATGGTGATTGATAATGGGATATGCACAACTATGTCTCTGTGCTCCTTAATGAAGCTCTGAACTCAGGGGAGATGGAGCACAGGCACAACTTCCTAGTAACATTATTATTTCCACTACCTGAGCCTGTCTTTTCTGTATTAAAAGTAAGCATGAACTTAATTTTAGTACAAGCATAGTGTGCAAGAAGACACCCTTCTACAGAAATAGACATGATTTTTTATATTTTTGTATTAATTTCATGTAAGTCCAGGACTATTGCTTTGGTTTTTTGAGAAACAGTTTTTCCAGCACTTGCATGTGGTCTTTTATTCTTTTGCTCTTCAGCTGATGTTTATTTCAAGCATCATTATTCAAATTTCTGTTATAAAGAGCTGTGCAGCTAAGAGCAATTTATGGACCTAATGTTAATAAGTAAAATCGCAGAGAAATATTAATATAATTTTAAAGGTATTAGCATTATGTACTTTTATCATAAATCAGAAAATAAGTTTGCATCACATTACCAACCAACAGAACCACTCTAATAATCAAAAATTTTTCACTACAAAACCGCAAAAACCTTTGTATTTAACAGTAAACTCATTTGTGATATACATGGTTCTAAAACCAGTTCAGATAAGTTTTATTATAAAATTACTGTCTGATGGAAAAAAATTATGGTTACTGCTGTTCTAAAAGCAGGAGCTAAATCTCTTCCCATAATTCTATTCACCTGCCTTGTATTTACATCATATACCTCATTCAACATATACAATTCTGTCACTTGGGAAATAACACATTTGTTATACAAATTTATACAGAAATGTTCAGCTCAAATATTTACAAAAGAACAGAATTGGAACCACCTCTGGGAATGAAGCATGAATCAAAAGGTGAAGAGGTGTTGGAAAAAAACACTATAAACAGAGCACTGAGAAGGAAGGAATTTAGGAAGGAAGGAAGGCGCGGAAGGCGCGGAAGGAAGGACGGAAGGCGCGGAAGGAAGGACGGAAGGCGCGGAAGGAAGGACGGAAGGCGCGGAAGGAAGGACGGAAGGCGCGGAAGGAAGGACGGAAGGCGCGGAAGGAAGGACGGAAGGCGCGGAAGGAAGGACGGAAGGCGCGGAAGGAAGGACGGAAGGCGCGGAAGGAAGGACGGAAGGCGCGGAAGGAAGGACGGAAGGCGCGGAAGGAAGGACGGAAGGCGCGGAAGGAAGGACGGAAGGCGCGGAAGGAAGGACGGAAGGCGCGGAAGGAAGGACGGAAGGCGCGGAAGGAAGGACGGAAGGCGCGGAAGGAAGGACGGAAGGCGCGGAAGGAAGGACGGAAGGCGCGGAAGGAAGGACGGAAGGCGCGGAAGGAAGGACGGAAGGCGCGGAAGGAAGGACGGAAGGCGCGGAAGGAAGGACGGAAGGCGCGGAAGGAAGGACGGAAGGCGCGGAAGGAAGGACGGAAGGCGCGGAAGGAAGGACGGAAGGCGCGGAAGGAAGGACGGAAGGCGCGGAAGGAAGGACGGAAGGCGCGGAAGGAAGGACGGAAGGCGCGGAAGGAAGGACGGAAGGCGCGGAAGGAAGGACGGAAGGCGCGGAAGGAAGGACGGAAGGCGCGGAAGGAAGGACGGAAGGCGCGGAAGGAAGGACGGAAGGCGCGGAAGGAAGGACGGAAGGCGCGGAAGGAAGGACGGAAGGCGCGGAAGGAAGGACGGAAGGCGCGGAAGGAAGGACGGAAGGCGCGGAAGGAAGGACGGAAGGCGCGGAAGGAAGGACGGAAGGCGCGGAAGGAAGGACGGAAGGCGCGGAAGGAAGGACGGAAGGCGCGGAAGGAAGGACGGAAGGCGCGGAAGGAAGGACGGAAGGCGCGGAAGGAAGGACGGAAGGCGCGGAAGGAAGGACGGAAGGCGCGGAAGGAAGGACGGAAGGCGCGGAAGGAAGGACGGAAGGCGCGGAAGGAAGGACGGAAGGCGCGGAAGGAAGGACGGAAGGCGCGGAAGGAAGGACGGAAGGCGCGGAAGGAAGGACGGAAGGCGCGGAAGGAAGGACGGAAGGCGCGGAAGGAAGGACGGAAGGCGCGGAAGGAAGGACGGAAGGCGCGGAAGGAAGGACGGAAGGCGCGGAAGGAAGGACGGAAGGCGCGGAAGGAAGGACGGAAGGCGCGGAAGGAAGGACGGAAGGCGCGGAAGGAAGGACGGAAGGCGCGGAAGGAAGGACGGAAGGCGCGGAAGGAAGGACGGAAGGCGCGGAAGGAAGGACGGAAGGCGCGGAAGGAAGGACGGAAGGCGCGGAAGGAAGGACGGAAGGCGCGGAAGGAAGGACGGAAGGCGCGGAAGGAAGGACGGAAGGCGCGGAAGGAAGGACGGAAGGCGCGGAAGGAAGGACGGAAGGCGCGGAAGGAAGGACGGAAGGCGCGGAAGGAAGGACGGAAGGCGCGGAAGGAAGGACGGAAGGCGCGGAAGGAAGGACGGAAGGCGCGGAAGGAAGGACGGAAGGCGCGGAAGGAAGGACGGAAGGCGCGGAAGGAAGGACGGAAGGCGCGGAAGGAAGGACGGAAGGCGCGGAAGGAAGGACGGAAGGCGCGGAAGGAAGGACGGAAGGCGCGGAAGGAAGGACGGAAGGCGCGGAAGGAAGGACGGAAGGCGCGGAAGGAAGGACGGAAGGCGCGGAAGGAAGGACGGAAGGCGCGGAAGGAAGGACGGAAGGAAGGAAGGAAGGAGACTGTAGGAACATGCTTCCCCCATAGGCTGGCTGTCCAAGGAGAAGAGGCAAAAGGTGTAATTAATAATAGGTCCCAAGAGGTAGCTCCCAAAGTACAGAGGTGACAGCAATAATGAGACCGCTCACCAATTTAGTTTCATGGCCAGTGATTCTATCATATCATAGGCCAGGCCAATATTATGAAGTAAAAAATTATGATCTTAGCCCAGACCCCATGAATGGTAAAGATCACAACAGGGATTGCATGCTGCACAACCCTGAGAGCAAGTGCAACTCTGATAGCAAATAAATTGTGAGCAGCAACGGTTAAACCTATACAGTGAATGCTTATGACAACTGACTTTTGAGAAAAAAAAATAAAAGTAAAACTCATGGACTGAGATAAGAACAATTCAAGAAAGTACAAGTTCATAACTAAACCTTATAAGTAAATTTAAAGTTTTATATATAAAAGTAAAAGATAATAATACTAATAATACTAAAATGCTAATAATAACAATAATAATAATGAAAGGAAGAGACATATATAAATAAAGGCTAAGAAAGGCAAGTGAAAGGCACAATACAACTGCTCAAAACTCTCTGACCGATGCAGTCACACTGAGCAGCCATCAGCCCTTCCCAGACAACTTCCCCTAATTTCTATACTGGGCATGACACTACATGGCATAAAACATCCCTTTGGCCTTTTTGGGTAAACTGTCCTGGCTGTGTTTCCTCCTGGCTTCTTGTGCGTCTGCTCACTGGCAGAGCACAGGAAACTGGAAAGTCTTTGATTTACAGTAAGCACTGCTCAGCAACAACTAAAACTTCAGTGTGTTATCAACATAATTCTCATACTAATACCAGAACACAGCTCTATACCAGCTACTGGGAAGAAAAGTAACTCCACCTCAGAAGAAACCAGAACTAAATGCACTTAGCATTGCCTCTGCTCTGAGTTATTTTTAAACTAGAGCAAGGTGAAGGCAGTAGTGCATGAAACAGACAAGTAGAAGAGCTGAGAAGAGTGTACACATGCAAGAGCAATCTGCAGTAATATGCTCTGTAGTCTGAAATGAGACTGGCATGGCCTGGAGGTACTTTAAGAACATGTCATGTTACAGTAAAAAGGGCATTACAGTGTGGTATATTTGCACTAGTGACTTTTGTTTCTACTGTTTTGGTCCTCATGTTCTGTTTATTCATTTTATCCTGAAGTGGATAACTTAGTTTGAAAAATCAGAAATTAAAAGGTGAACATTAAGACATGCGTGGAAATGGATACAGACAAAGAGAGTTAATTAATAAAATTATTGTACAGCACTCAATGATGAAGAAGAGAATGATCTGTTCTTCCTTTTCCCCTTCACATACAAGGCATTCAAGTGCTTTACGAGGGACTGTCAGACTCCAGTCACATTGTTTCTGTACTGCTGATACAGAATCACAGAATCACAGACTGTGCTGAGCTGGAAGGGTCTCACAGGGATCACCGAGTCCAACTCCTGGGTCTGCACAGGACCATCCCCAAGAGTCACAACATAAGCCCCAGAGTATTGTCCAAACCCTTCTTGAACTCTGTCAGGCTTTGTGCTGTGACCACTTCCCTGGGGAAACTTTTCCAGTGCTCAACCACCCTCTGGTTGAAAAACCTTTTCCTAATGTCCAACTTAAACCTCTTCTGACACAACTTCAAGCCATTTCCTTGTGTCCTGTCACTCCACACCACAGGGAAGAGATCAGTGACCGCATCTCCTCTACCCCTCACGAGGAAGTTGTAACTGCAATGAGGTCTCCCCTCAGTCTCCTCTTCTCCAGGCTGAACAGACCAAGTGCTCTCAGCTGCTTCTCATCTGGCTTCCCCTCAAGGCCCTTTGCTGCCCTCATTTGGACTCTCTTTAATAGTTTAACATCTTTCTTATATTGAGGTGACCAAAACTTCTCAGGGCTCTTTTATTTGTATGACCTGGGTCTTTTGTGCACAGTGGGCATGAGGTGCATATTGCAAAGAACTAACAAGTCTACCTAGTTCTAAATCTAATTGACTAAATATTGCTGAAATGGAGGTGAACAAAGGGGAACAAGCTATTAAGGTTTTACCACTTTCATCCCAGAAGGAAAAATAATCTTTCTTAACTCAAACAGATAGTCTCACCTCCAGAATGTTGAGTTTGTAGCCCTATAACATGATGGGGAATCACAGCATAGGAATAAGCTGTGCTTCTTTTCAACCTCCAGCCATAGAACAGCCATAAACTGTGAAATGGAAGCCAAAACTGCACAACTACCACATTGCTTTGTGTGAATTAGACATCTTGAGGAAGAACAAAAAAGTCTGTTTTGAGATTTCCCCCTTATTTTCTAACTCTTTCCTAATTCATCCTTTATAATCCACACCACTGGTCAAAGTGGTTTTCTTTGTAATCAAGGACTGCTTCTCTTTTGCAGAAAGAAACCAGGTTTTGAAATCATTTGTCCTGACACCATATTTTCCCACTTTAGTCAGAAATAGAAATTTGGATTAATAATACCATTCATATCTGAAGATTTAGATCTTTAATATATCTGTAACTGGTGAATGGAAAGCTGTAAAATTATCTGGTTCCATGAGTAGTGAAACTTTCAATGGAACAATTGTTTTAGCCCGTCTGCACTACTGTAGCTCTGCTGATGTCAGTAGAATTTTTTACCTGCACAGAAATAAGTGATGCAGTTATGAAATAAGCTAATATATTTATTCAGAATATTCACACCTCTTTCATAGCTATCAGACTTTTACCGCTGAGTTAAGCCAAAATACTAGAAACAGTCAAATACATCTTAGAGCTATTTTTGTCATTTTGTCTCGTGTAAGTAAAATGGGAAATAGGATGAAGCTGAACTTGTAAAAGATCCCATTAAACTGTAATTTTCATCTTCATTAAAGTTCAATTTATTTCCAGAACTTGATGGGAAAAATATCTTTTTGCATGTTTTGTCTGAACAGGAATCTGTGCAGGACTGAGAGAAATAAGTCAAAGGAGTTTGCCATTAACTTTATCTTTCCTTTATTTTTTCTTAATCAGAACTTACTTCAAAACTGAGAAAATTAGCCAGATTTTCCCAACCATGTGTGTAGCTCCTATCTTTCAGTATTCAATTTAATTTCTGAGAATTTTCTAGAGTCACAGAATATTCCTGTAAAAAGCATTTATCGTGCATTGCTTTTTTAGTAAATCCTGAATAGCTGGGGAATTGATTTCTCTGATGGGGTGTCTTGTCTTGCCATAAGCAATTTCAAAGACAGTGATTTCAAAGCCTTTCTATTTCTTGTCCTGCTCTTGAAGTACCTATATTAATAAAATTTTTCTTTGACATATTGAGAAACAAGTTATCTTTGTTCCTGACTCATCTCTAGCTGACTGTCTTATTCTGGAAAAAAAAAAAAGAGTTAAAATAGAGATTTGTGTATTTAATTTCAACTACACCATTTGTGTTCATATGCTGTGCTTCTTTTCTGAAGCATTTTCTTTTTCTGTCCTGTGGATTACAATGTGGTAAACACTGAAAACCTCTGACAATTTTGTGACTTTTTAGAAAAGTCACAAATGTTGTGCTGCAGTACTAAAAATTACAGAAAAATAAAGGTACTGGTTTTGAGAAAGGCAGTTTGCTTCTTTATAGTGGTACCACCTTAGTGAAAAAGTCTGTAAGAAAACTACAGAGCTCTGAATTTTCTCCTTATTGTTCTGACTTGATATTTTTTCAAAGCCATAACTTGATCCATGGGAAGTTCCTCTCTGTGAGTAAACCTTTCATTGCATATGCAAAGATATTTTCAACTCTTCAGTGCATTTCATTTGAATAAACTTGAATTGAGTATTCTATTAATTACAGAAGGTGGCTTATTTCTAAATATAGACACATTTGTATTCACCATGGTTAGCAATGAAAACAGCACAGTGTGCCGTTGGTGCTGTGCACCTGTTGACCATATTTAATAATTAGCCTATCTGTTGAATAGTAATTTCTTTTAGAAGCCAAATAAATTTAGTCCCCTTGCACAAAGTCCATTTTGTTACCTAACAGAGGCAGAAAAATGGTAAAAAATGAACCATGGATAAACCAGGTGTCATTCCTCATTAGTTGTTAGTCATTTTTATTATGTGAAGGGCATGAGTTTTAAGGCTCTTGTAATCTGGAAACATAATGCAATAAATTATATAATAATAATATATTATTGTTTTCTTTTTATCTAATATCTAGTTTCAGTTCTGAAAACTGTAGACCATTTCTTTAAGAAGTAGATGTTTGGTTTATGACCAATTGCAATTCTTGTAGAGCTGTCTTCCACCTGAATACCGATCACTACTCTACTTGCAGTAGAATCATTATAGCAACTAATATGATGCATTTTTTTTTATTAATATATTCCTTTTTTTTTTCCTTTTCAACACTTAATGTTCTTCCCAGATTGAATGTTTCTTATCACATATGTCTCAACTCTGAGATTGCTGGATTAGCCATATTTTAGTCTGTCTGGCTGATAAAGGATTGCTAAGTATGCTAAGCATCTACTGGGGAATACTTTTCAATCACATCAGAGATCTGAAAATCAGTCCCATCACCTCATCAACTTGGGACATGTTTTTGACATTGGTGTGTATTAGATTCTCATGGCAATGTGACTGTTCTGGTAGAGGAGAGGCTGCAGAAGTGTCTTGTGTGAGAAAAGACTGGGAGTTGCACCCATGTCAAAGTCAGTTTCAGCCAGCTACAAAACAGACCTACTGCTGCCCAAAGTTGAACTTACCAGCAGCTCTGGTGGTGTCTCTGTGATAACTTATTTAAATGAGGGTTAAAAATGTTGTGCAGCAACTGGGAGGAGTAAGAATAGGAGTGAAAGAGGTGCTCCAGATGCTGGAGCAGAGTCTCCTGAAGCCCATGGAGAAGATCATAGTGGAGCAGATATCCACACTGTGGGACTGTGGAAGAGATCAGAATAGGTGGATGTGCTGTGCAGCCCATGGGGAGCCCATGACAGAGCAGACTTCTGGCAGGAACCATGGCCTGTGCAGAGGAATCCACACTGGAGAAGATTTTCTGGCAGGACCTGTAATCCTGTGGGGAACCCATGCTAGAGCAGCCTACTCCTGAAGGAATGTATCAAGAGGAAAGGACCCATGCTGGAGAAGGGTTTGAATAACTGCAGCCTGTGAGAAGGACTCACATTGGAGCAGTTCATGAAGGAGAATATTCTGTGGGAGGGACCTCACACTGGAGTGGGGGAAGAGTGTGAGCAGGAAGAAGCATTGGAGGCAAAATTAATTCCCCATCCCTCTGTGCCACCTGGGAGGTAGGAGGTAGAAGTGTCAGGAATGAGGTTGAGCCTGGAAGAAGGAAGTAGGCTGGGAGAGGTATTTTTGGATTTGTTTTTGTTTCTTCCTATACAACTCTATTTTTAGTTGCCAAAAAAAAAAAAAAATCAATTTCCCTAAAGATGAGTGCGTTTGCCCGAGACAGTAACTGGTGAGTGATCTCCCTGTCTTTATCTTGATCTGTGATCTTTTCTTCTTATTTCATCCCCCTGTTCTGCTGATGGGGGGAAGAGAGAGGGACTTGGTGAGCACCTGGTGGCCAGCCAAGTTCAGCCCACCACATTGCAGCATGGTGTTTAGAGTATATATGGTTAGGTGTTACAGAAAACATATTTTGGCATTTTCTAAGTAATAGTGACATCAGAGCAATTCAGATTTGTGTTATAGATTAATACGGCTTACTGTCTACTTTCATTAGCTTGTCAAACTGCATTTAGAGAGCTGCAATTCAGTACCTTTCCTAGGCTCTCTGCAAGTAGCAAGTTCATTTTGTGCTACCTTGGAAAAGGTGACAGCCATATGAAAAGTTTTATGTAACTTGTCTCTCCTTCTGTTCTATCTCCCAACTTTGATTCTCCCTCAAGTTCTTGAGCTATGAGTTGTTTCCCTTCATCCCATTGCAGTAAGGTCACTTTGCAGAACATGGGTGGCCACTCAAGGGCCCTTCACCTGGAGCTTCATGTGGTTTTTATGGGATATGGGCAAATGATCTCAGAATTAAGAGATAGGTGGCAGGCATTTTCTTAGGAGTTTCAAAGACTTTGGGGTCGCTGGTGGGACCAAGCACACATTGTTTTTTGCAGCAAGAAGCCCTTGGGGGTCTTTGGAGTTTACAGCAGGGCCTGCAGTGTTAAGGAAATCCAACCTTGGGTTCTTCAAGTGAGCAACGTTCAGGAGCAGATCCATAGCAGTGAAGTTGCCTGTGAATACATCTAATATATCTCACTGATTTCTAACTGCCAAAGATGGGGAGGTTTTACCATGAATATCATTGCCTGTTACAGTTTTCTAATGATTAAAAATGGAATTTTTTTTCGATTTAATGGTGTTTTGCAATATGCAGTTTTCAGGGCAAATCCGTAAACCTAACTTATAAGAAGGCCCAGATTACAAAACTCATGAATCAGTGCCTACATTTGCAGCAGCAGCATGGCAAAAGCTTAAAATCCTGAAAGCATAACTCCATACTCCTAAGTGTGTTCAGAGCTGTTAAATGTTTTAAACGACAAGCGGCTAACTAGAATGAGGTTAGAAATGTGAAATCATCCAGATAAGAATTACAGAGTGAATACACTAGAATTAAGTGTTGGGGAAGACAGACTCTAAATTCAGTGAGGTTTATACAATTCTATTTCATGTACAAAGAGTAAAATATTCAAAGTAAATGCTACTTGTACTCTGTGAGGCACAGTGTTACCATTCCTCTTTAAAGGATTAGAGTCTTGAAAGCCTACTCTGAATTTTGCAGCTCCCATCCATTTTCAAATTGGAAACATATAAGTGCAGTATCTTCTGAGTCAGGGACAACATGATACTCAGTGTGTTAATGTATTAATACAACACGCAGTGCCAGTAGTACCTCAGAAGCGCAAAGTAATATCGTGCAGAACTCCATATGCTGAGGCAATCCAGGCACCTTTAACAATGTGCAAAACACTCCTTAGAAATGTAGTGCAGAAAATCAGTGTGTACTTGAGTGGGTGTCAAGATGTTATAGCTGTGCACTGGTTTTTCCCAGGTCACCCAGCAGAGAGAACACATAGTCTTGAAAATTGAATGTGTTTAAAAAAAAACCAGTTGTCAGAAGTACCACTGGAATCATTTAACTTTAATATACAGATTTTAAATGGAAACTTGCATCTTCAAGATTTGGGGAAAGGGCCAACGTATTTTGAAAAATTCACTAAAAATAGTTACTATTTTTTATCTGAAGAAGCATTCAGTATATAACACACTTTCAGCTAATGGAAAAGTTTGAGCTCCACAGAGCTTGTGGGTTGCTATTCTCTGTGATATGTACATTCCTGATGTTCCATAGGATTTCTGCTTCTGTCAGAGATCTTGGCATCCTCCATGGGAGAGTAAAGGACTAGCATTCCTCCTTAAGGCTGGAAAGCAGAAATAAAAACTGATTGACTGAAGTTGATGTGCTTACTAATTCAGTCTTCAAATGTGGGCTTTTATGAAGACACGACTTCTTGAACAAATAAAATCTCTTCAGTGAAGGGTGGTGATTATTTCTCTTTCACTTCAGAGAAAGACTTCAGTAGCTCAAAAGCTCACAAGAAGCAGTAATAATCACCCTTCATACATGAGATATCCTGTAGGTATAAAATGCACAGTTGTCACCTCTCTGAGTCTTCAGTTGTGGAGTTGACAAACAAAGATAAAGTGTAAGATTACCCTTCCACTTAGACACATCCTAACTCCTTTAAGTCTTTTTTTCCCCTCTTCTTTTCTCTTGTAGCCTTTAAAGTGCAGATCTGCAGGAGGAGATTTCTCTATTGTAGGAAAATGTGAGAGATTACCTCCTTGGAACCTCGTGTGGACCAACAGAGCTTCTAAAAAGGTCTGCTGGAGGTCCTTTTCTCACTGTACAAAGTCTATTTTGTCTCCCTTTGATTTCTGTGGCAAGCATGCCACATGGGTGGGACATTATCTCAGTGTTAAGGATATGTCTGGTCAGGATGAAACAATTTCTCTAACAAAAGAGCAGTCCCACATCAAAATTCAAATTCTTTTCATAGCAAATACAAGCAGTGAGCAGAAATAACCAAGCAAGAACCAGTATGAACACAGGTTGGGGGATGAGCAGACTGAGAGCAACTCTGCCAAGAAGGATTTGGGGGTGCTGGTCAAAAAGAGGCTGGACATGACTTGGCAATGTGCCCTTGCAGCCCTGAAATCCACTTGTACCCTGGTCTGCATCCAAAGCAGCAGGGCCAACAGGGCAAGGTTGATGATTCTGCCCTTCTACTCAGCTCTGGTGAGAGCCCACCGGCAGTGCTGCATCCAGCTCTGGAGTGCTCAGCACAGGAAGGGCAGGGACCTGCTGGAACAAGTCCAAGGGAGGCCCACAAGGGTGATTGGAGGGATGGTACACCTCTCCTGCGAGGAGAGGGCAATCGAAGCCTTACATTTCCTGAATTTAAATAAATATTAGTAAAAAAATCCTATAAATTTATCATATCGAAGTTTTCATATTATTTAATTGCAAGTTTTTGTGACAGTACAATTTATCAACAATTTAATTAGTTTTCTCTTTTTCTGTTAATTAAAATCTACTTTTGACCCTGAACATAGATTGAACATGGTGTGTAGATGAAAACCTATGAATTTTTAATCTCCAAATTCTTTGGCTGTTTTGCTTTAACCTTGAGTCAAGACATTTAACTTTGGGGAATATTTT
Organism: Drymodes brunneopygia; assembly: GCA_013400955.1. Lineage (NCBI taxonomy): Eukaryota > Metazoa > Chordata > Aves > Passeriformes > Petroicidae > Drymodes > Drymodes brunneopygia. The sequence goes on along the minus strand of VZTZ01037903.1, from coordinate 56,659 downwards.
TAAAAAATTTTTATTAGCATATAAACATTTCTCTCTCCTTAAAAATTATCTTTTGATGATTAGTCTATATTTGTAGGGCACTTTGGAGATTTTCCGCACCATTAATTAAGTGCTATTATTTCTACACCTACTCTTATTTGAATTTCCCCATTTTCTAAACTTTTGAGGGAAGCAAATAAGATCAAAGACTTTTTAAAGCAAAGCCTTGAGGAAAGACCATAGGCAAGTTATGAAGGCTGCATATTTTTAACAGCTAGATAACTCATCCCCTAAATTCTTTCTATTCATGGCCACTGCTATCCCACTCTTTTCTCCATTATGGTGAGACTGATGTAATTAAGGTGGAAGAGATGAATAGTTCTGCATATTCTTTGAATTGCTTCACATTTCAACAGCTTTTGTGGGTTGCTGATGTTCTCCTTGATTCAACTTGGACAATTAAATTCAAAGCTGGTCAAATCTCAGAATACAAGAAAAATGCATGTTTTAATTTCAAAAGATAATCTTTCCTTTAAGAAAACTTTAACAGTAAGAAATACCTTCTGAGATATTTTGAATTTAATAGCAATTAGATTTATTTTATTTTGAGTTGAATAACTGGTTATATTTTCACTAATTCTTAACTAGTCTGTGACAGCATTACATAAAACATAAAATTGTAAATCACTACTAATACACCACAGTATGCTTAATAATTTAAACTGTCTTTTATATAAATAGGAAAGAAATAAACATACATGCTACTTACTTTGAAATAAATAATCCTATTTACTCCATTAAAATAATTTCTGTTTATAGTGCGAAATTTGGACAGAAATTAAAAGAAAACAACAGGGAAGTAAATATAACTGTCATAGTTTATCTTATATAATTTTCCAATTGTTTTTCTATGTCAGTGGAAATGGCCTAAATGAATTTCCCCCATCCCACACCAAAGCCAAGACTACCAGTAGCTCCAATAATTTTGTTCCTTCCAGTAACATACTACTCTGGGGAAGGAAGAAGCCTCTGGTTATACTGTTGCAAAGTTAAATAACCTGCCATCTATGGAAGATATAAAGTTTTCATAAGTATAGCTCCATATTTTACAATATGTATAAAAGGAGACCTGAGGAGGTTTTTGTAAAGCAAGAAGAAAACCAATGGATCTCAAGGAACTACAGTTACCAGAGCAACCTATAAAGCATTGCTTTACACTATTAAGTAAGCATAGAGCTTGCACTGCTGCTGATAATTGTTTTTACTTATAACCCAGAGGTTATTTTTGCAGCTATCTTGTAACACGTTCTGGCATTTCGAAAAAATATTTAACTTCACCACAGCTACAAACAGCCAAGGAAGGGAATGTGATTCAGAATGATTCAGAGTGTGATTTCTGAACTAGGAAATATTTTCTTTTAGACCTTTTAAATCATGAAAGATCAGAAAATGGTGGGAGAAAACATACACCTCTTTGAAATAAAAATAATATGTCTTTATTAGTTTGAAGGTTAGGTTCCTCAATGCTTGTAAGATACTGAGTAGAGCGGATCTTTATGTTTTACAATGCTTCGTCATTCTCAACTCAAATACAGTCTTAGAAAGTACCTCAAGTATTCACATCTTGTCCAACATCTGGGAAAAGAACTGACCAGACCTAAAGCAATGAGGGTACTTAAAATCCCTGTGTGGGCCTTACTCACTGAAACGGAAATGCTAACTGATTTAGGTAACAATCAGATCAAACTGTAGTATGTTGCCATGATTCTTGTCTCCTTAGCACCACACTGTAGGGTTACACTATGTGCGTTATAGAAAACCAGGCCTGGAAGGCCCAGAGGTGAGCCTCTTCCCTAGGTCCAGAGGTGACCATGGAAGCATATCCAGGTCATCAGGGATGGGCATGGGAAAGAGGATTGTGGGTTTGTGGCCTTCTGAACTTATGGAGAGTGAAGATTGTAGTTTGTGACCTTATAGGGTATTGTTTACCTGTTACCATAATAGGTAAAAGATGTGAAATACCCCAGGTGATTGGGAAACACTGTGGTGAACATCTTTATTGTTTATATGATGACATATCCTGTCTGTGTAATGGTATTTAAGGAATTTTCACTGCATGAGAGCTGGTAGTCTTAGCAAGTAGTCTTTGTTAGTCTGTAGTAGGCTTAGTGTAGTCTTAGTAGTCTTAGTCTTTGCCTGCGCAATAAAGGTTTTTGCACTTCTCAGTCTTGTGGGAAGTCTATGCCCATAAGTAATTACTGTACCACACAAATCAATACAATTCAAGATCTCTAACAACCCAAGTTTATAGTCATGTTTATTCTAACTTCACTAGTCACCAACCAGCTGGTGAAGAAAAATATGCATGAAATCTTGATCTCCAGTAAGCTATAATTTAGGCAAGAGCTGTTAATACAATAGCCAGGCAGAACAGGAGGTAGAAACTGTCATTTCAGAGAGCACTACCATAATATGTCCATTGTTATATCACACTAATTGTTCCAGTTTTCTCATATCTGACCTGTGTGTTGTCCTTTTGGAAAGAACTCTTCTTGTGCTTGTCCTGAATCTGCTTGTGCATTCAGTGGGGACAATTCCTCCCTTTGTTTTGCTAGCTGTTTTTGGCCTCAGACAGAGACAGCTTCTAAGTTAAATGGACATCTGGCAACTTTACTCCTTTTCAGACTTATCTGAAAGGAAACTCATTTAGCAGGTGCACACAAAGCTATTGACAATTTATTGACCAATGAAAAAAAAAGAGGGCAGCCTCAAGTGACATGAGCACCCTTTCAAGCAAGAGCATTACATGCCTTATAAAACAGAAAATTGACAATCAGAGAACACAGTGTCTGAAGCCAGACACGTATTTCTAGATGTGCCGTTTTTAAACTACAGAGATTAGTATGTCAGAAATAGAAACCAAAGACAAAGATGTACGAGTTCTGAGTTTCCCATTTATACTTCTGTATTGGTCTAAAAAAAAAAATAAGTAAAAAAAAGGGTAGTAATCTAAATGAGGCATTTCCAGTTACAGTTTATAAATTTCAGGTATACAATCTGCCCATATGACAGAATGTGTCCAGTTATTTATGAAAGATGAGTAGGAATATGACACCTGAGTCTGATAAACAGTACTGTTTTAGAATTGTTTGAACAGGAAGAAGACAAAATTTTAGAATTATGTTGGGGTCTTACATGATAAGTAATAAAGGAAAGAGAACCTTTAAATATGCAGGTAGCAGACTCTGACCATAGAAGCACTGGTTTTAAGTAATAGCATTATTTCATGATGCACACTGGTTTTGGTGCATGAGTCAAAATTTAATAATAATAATAATGCAGAAATAATTTTTTAGGCATGTTATATCAGATCCTGTTGACTGTTTTTAAATTCTAAGACATTCAGACTGCGATTCACACACTCAGCTATTTCATTCATCTAATGAATAAAATCAGATCTTCTTGTAATAGGCATGCATTGACACAGAGGAGATGAAGTAATCATTGTAATGCTCTTCTAGGATGATATAGAGACATCTACTATCAAAATCCTGCCAAATATTGCTCTCAACTCTGTATCTTGAACAAATATTTTGAAAATTCTGAGTTGATGAGAACATTTGGAGCTATGATTCATTCCTAAACACCAAGTATTTAGAATTTTGCACAAATGTCTCCAGATGAACTAAAGAGAGCAGAATGTTACATAAAACTTCATTAAGAATATAAAAGTAGGATCTGCTATAGGAAAATGTGTGTGTTGGACTCTGAATGATCAAAGCATATCATAGAATCATAGATTTTAAAGGGGTTGGAAAGGACCTTAAAAATCATCTAGTCTTTCTGTTCAGAGATGAATGTCATAGGCCTAGGAGTACTTTCTCCTAGATGTAAGAAAAAAAAATTAATAGGAAAATGATTGTATTATTAAGAAGACATTTATTATTTTGAGTTATCAGCTCAAAATGAGACTACAAGAAGCAGGGTATTAGTAGGTAAAGATGGTAAGAGAGTCCCTGTGGATGTTACTTCCACAGACAAGGACTGAATGACATTTTCTGAAGTCAGTGCTCACCTAAATTAGTCAGGACTTGATCTAAATTAAAATATTCCCAAGGTATTTTGTATTTCTGTATGTATACACAAATGTCTCTGTTACTACTATTGACACCTTTGCTACTAAATTCAAAGGAGAAAGGGAGCAAATAAGTTTAATCACCCTGTAAATGTCCCAGGCATTCATGAGACAACCCGAGATCAAATGCTGTCAATGTAGCTCTCACTAGGCTGCACCACAGAGCGTTATCCCTAAGTAGAGAGAACATGAGCTCCTCTGTTCCTTTTTTGGGCCTGGAGGACAAAGCAAAACCTTCTGGAACCTACACATCTGGCAGTGTAGTAGTCTGGTACATATGTGGTATGCAGACTCAGAAACATATTAAAGGTCAAGGGAAATATCATTAGGAATGCAACATGATTTTTTTTAGAATACCTTGTGAACTGGTGCTTTGTGGAAGAGAACTGGAAAGCTTTTGAAATGCAATAACTAAAATTAATTTAAATAGACATATAGGGTGTAGACATCCAAATCTCAGCTAATCAGCCTGGACTTCTTCAAAGACAATGGAGAAAAAAGGCACACCTGTAGATAGTGTATTAGAGTTTGTTCTAATATCTCTTTAAAATTAAATACATCACACTTTAGAAGTGTTTATTGTCTCCACTGACTGTAACTCAGGAGTTTATATACATCTAGATAGTGAAAACATATGAATAGCCCCTGGGAACAGACATGGAGAATGAATTCTTTAAGACAGTAACTCTCTAGACCATTTTTCCAGTTTTCTGTTGACCTGTGATCCTGAAAACAAATCTTCCCCTGGAGCTCCTAATGAGTGAAGACATAGTGGAGTGTCTAATGATGATCTTATTACCTGTACCAGACTTGTACTTCTGTAATTTGCACAAGTTCAGTTGCCTTTTCATTTTGTTTCTACAACAGACAGAAAATTTTGGAAAATTTGTCTTCTGAAACATAGCCGAAGTTTTTTGGGGGGGACTCTCTTAGGGAACCTACACCTGAAAATTCCTCAGAAATTTTATGGAAGTATGCATAACTGAAACCAAAATCTGAAAATTTCAGAATGACCTTAAATCACTGAAGACTGTCGCCCTGGTTTTACAGGGTCCCATAAGTTGTAACACTGTAGCTGTAGTTTCCCATGCTTGTTCTGTAAACATGGTCCTTGTTTTTCTAAACCGACCGGGATTGTTTTGCACTTGTGGAATTGTTTTTCATTCCTTTCCCTGGGGTGGAGAAAGATGATTGACCATGTCTTTGTCCTGTAAACCTTCAGGGGTGTTGACCCCTTTCACCAATCTTTGACTGTCCTTAGAACCCTATAAAAATAGGTAAATAAAGAAGGGCAGGGCTTTTGGTTGGTCCTGCCTGGTGAAACCACTGCTACTCCGTGACCCGCGTGTTTCTTCTGTTGCTAACTAACCAACAGAAGACTACCTTAATCTCTATCCATGCTGTTATTTTAAAAGTATTTACAACAAATATATGGACAAAACATAGTTATGGACTTCTTGGGACTAAATTATTATGTTACCACTTTGCTTTTTCGGGTGCCTTAGAGTCTCTTCTCAGCTGTGCAGTATCCCATGTGCTTGGGTCTAGATTTTTTCACACATCAAGATAGTTGATTCAGTGACACTGCCAGGATCTTATATAGGTATCTTCACACTTTCAATATTTTTCAAGTAGCTACTAACATTTTATTCATCTCTATACTACTTTATTGGACATATAAATATTTTCTTGCCAGATGTTCATAGTGAAGCAAGTCTATTATCTTTATTTAATATTTTTCATAAAATAAACAACTCTTTAATTATGAACTGTTAAGGGCTTAGGCAGCTTCAAAGGGTTGTGTGTAGTGTTTGCCACATTTTAAATTCTCTTATTTTGCCTATAACTAGCTGATTTATATTTATTTGGTTTTGTTGGTTTATATATATTCATCGTTGAGGTCAATAAAAATAAATAAACTTATGTGATGCATGTCTTCATTTGAAATACTGTTCAGTCAGAAATACATCTCTAAAGGGGAATAATGGTCTAATGGAAGAACTAGTTAATGAGTCCTGATACAGTTTTTGGAATGGAGTATTTCTGATGGACCTTGTGCATTTCCATAGGGCTCAGAGTATATCTATAATGAGAAAGCTGCCTTCAATGTATTGTAGACAGAGAATCTGGCAATCAGTCCTGTGTCTTGCTAGAAGTACAATTGCATTCTTCAGAGCTTTCAGGGGGCTACAAAAGCCAATAAAAAGAAGACTAAATTAGCTTAATTATCAACCTTGATTCTGCTATAGCTATAGCAAAGTCTTAGGAAATAAGCATTGTTTGTGCTCTTTGTAAAAGGTCATACAGAAAAGAAAACCATATAAAATATTATGTGATAGATTATACAAAGCTTAATTTGGTGAAAAATTGTTAGTAGACTTATGATAAAAATAATAATTTCATGTAATAGAGTAAGATTGACCATCTAAATTCTGTGTATAAGTTACTGCCATATTAACTTCATCAGGTAAAAAAATGTTATCTGAAAACAGAGCAACCACAGGCTGGTAAAGTTTCAATTAAATATAATTTGTTGTTAGCTTTCCATGCTTTTTTATTTCCAGTCTTCTAACCAATATTATATCTTTATTTTTTGTTCTGAGGAAACTTCTTAGTTTCACAGTAAGCTGCTTCTGTTGAGAAAGACAGGTTGAGGCAGGGTGAGGCTGTCAAACCCATGTGGTGTTATCTGCATGGAAGTAGAAAATCCAAGCAAAGTAGTGTGTGGTGGTATCCTGGATTGACTTGCTTATGTGTCTACTGAATTAAAGGAGCTGAAAAATCTTTCCTGTTAAGGTGCAAAGAAGCAACTTGGGAGCTTAAGTAGCCCCTAGTGTGCTTGTTTCTCTGAAAGCATGTCCTGTGCTAGATGTGAAGTGTTCCTTGTTCTTCTCCAAGGAGCAGGTGGCTGAGAGACAATTGTGGATCTGAATGTACATCCCATGGCTAGCTCACTCTCTCTTTTTATCTTGTCTTGTTCTATTCAGTTCTGGTTCAGTTTTATTCTAATTGCAGAATTCATCTTACCTGTTTCTTCCGTCACTGAAAGATTATATACTTGCTGCAGGGGATTTTTATATTGTTGGGGTTGAAAAATGTATGATTTACTTGGCACGTATAATAGAGAAGCAGTTTCATAAAGTCTGGTGAGAGAAGCTGTTTTTTGCATCCATACCCTGCTGTATTAAGAGAAAGGATGCACAGAGGTAATTTTAAGGCATTTGGCACCTCAGCACATAGCGGGGCAAAATAAAATAATTTCTCCAGCTCTTTACATCTACTTCCATATGCGTTCCTGATTTGACACTGCCAAAACACAGTCCTCCAGAACATGAAATGTTAGGACTTTCACTGGTTCTTTATTAGGGAAATGTTGATTTGTGGGTCAGATTACACACATGGTAATCAATGGGATTCTGTGACCTGTTATTTGTCAGACTTTATAAACTGATTGATAGCTAAAAATCTGAGTGTATAGAAATGGTCTCTACAGGGAATTGGTCCAAGAAATTCTGATATTGTACATATTTTTATATCTCACCATACCATATTATTTCTCCATAGCAACTCCATTTACACCTCATTAAAATTCTACTTCAATGGCATGTTTTTATAATGCTCAGCTTTTTAAAAAGACCTGGTTAACTTGCATGTTGTCTAGCAAGGCATACCTGAGGCAGTTATGAGCTTTTCCCTCAATTTGCATTTAGCATTAATACAGTTAATCAATAATGTACCTCAAACATGCATATTATGAACAAAAAAGGATGTCAGACAGACAAATAGACATTAAGCAGATACAATGAGTTGAAACATCTATCAGTGGTTCAATTTTTATTGGCAATTAATATAGATATTAAAACTATGTTGCAAATTTTTGGTACACTACCAATGGTGTCTTTACTTTCAAATAAATGTAATTTAATTAAGCATATTTACAGTAGGATCAATAGAACATGAACAATTTGTTTATATAGGATGAGAAACCAAAGTTCTAGCATATACATTTACCAATTCATTGATATTGTTAAACAAAATTCATTTTTTGCAATTCCTGTTTTATGAATTTTGGGGTTTTGTTGGTTTTTTTTTTTATTAAGAGAGTAAACAGAAATCTTATAACCACTTGGTGGGGAATTCTATCCAAGTTCTCTGTATTAGACACGACACATTTCACTAGTTAAAATACTTTTCCCCATATTTTTGTCCATTCAATTCTGAGCCAGTGTAAAGCATGACAGTAAGAGAAAATTTAAAACAAAAAAATTTTATAAGAACACATTTGGGGACTGATGTGATGAAGGGAAAAGATAAAATATTTTGGTATAACTGTACATATAGCCATTATATCGGTAATTATACAGGTAGGAGGCTGCATGCATTTGGTATGCAAATGTTTAGACGAGAACAAATGATGTGGAAAAATTGTTGTTCATAGCATTAAAATAATAATGTTGAAATGGAGGGGTAGTGGGGGCAGTCAAAATATCAGTCTCATTTCTTATTCATCACTATAAAAATCAGTTTCCTTAGAAATGGTTTGTGTGATGTGAAAAAGGAAAACCTAGGAGGTTTTGTGTCCAGGAATGAAAACTGTGATTATTTCAAGCCAAACCAAGCCCTAACTAATAAAATATCTGCATGGCAAAGTATTGGAGATTACCATAAAGAAGAAAAATGTAAAGCTTGGAAAATAAAATAGCTCTATTTTGGTCATGTTAAGTGAATTTCTAAATAGAGAACTAGAATGAGGTATTTAAAGGGAATTCAGTAGGAACTGAAGGAGGTAACTCTGTGACGATGAGGAAAATCTGCAAGTTCCCAAAGCCAAACCCTGAAACATGGCTTCTCTCAGGGAGAAATCCTGACAAGAAGATGCAAGAATATCCTGCAGACTCCCAGACAAGGAGCAGAAGATTGACAAAATATATGCGAGTAGAGGGATATGAGTAAAGAATCATACATAAAAGCCTTAAATAATCAAATCAACTCTGGCTTTTAAATGTTGATAAAAGATAATAGTATTTTCTATTTCAGCATTTCTGTGCCACAGTTGCATAAGCAGTTTAAGAAACCAAAGAGCAAAGAGAAAAAAAAAATGTTCTTCCAACTTTTTGGTTTAATGAAACCTGGTACTAAAAGCCACTTAGTACAGAAATTTTTAAAAAAATCTATATGTAAATAGACTCCCTTAGTCACTTTCTGTTCATAGAATACTACGAACAAATTGCATGCTCATGGAGATCAGCAATTTCTGCAGTTTGCCATTTCTGTATCCTACAAATATCACGATGACATGGTGTTGAGCCTGCAGCAATCCCGCACATAAAACATCACTTTCTTACCTGAAATATGGAATGAATCTTACTTTATTCACAAGCTAAATAAAGCAAACTGTATCTGAAATTCTACCCTATTCAGATTGCACTTCACAGGAATGGTGTCTTGTCACTAAGTGTTCCATATGAGGCTGACCTACTAAGGTGAAATCTCAGATGTATTTCATAGAACCAGAGAACAGTTTGGGTTGGAAGGTATCTAAAAGATCACCTAGTTCTAACATCCCTGCCATGGATAGGGACACCTCTCACTAGACCAGGTTGCTCAGAGCTCCATCCAACCTGGCCTTGAAGACTTCCAGGGACGGGGCATCCACAACTTCTCAGGGTAACTGGTTCCAGTGCCTCACCATCCTCACAGTAAAGAATTCCTTACTAATGTGTAATTTAAACCTGTCCTCTCAGTTTAAAGCTATTTTATCCCCTTGTCCTGTCACTACATGCCCTTCTAAAAAGGGGCCTTCCCTCTCCAGGTTTATTGTACGTTTTAGGTACTGACAGGCTGCTATATTTCTATGGATTTACTCTTTTGCTGATGCTCCAGCACTGTAAAATTTAGCACCATGTTCTTACTGTCATAGTCTTTCATTCTGATAGTAAGAATGAAGTTTTATGAAGTCTTATGGTTGAGTCATGTAATAGAATCCTTAAAAAGGATGTGATCAAAATGTTGTTCAGTTTGTCCTGAGGTAGACAGGGAATGGCAGATTGGTTGCATTGCTCTTTAGCCAGTTTTTGTGAGCAAAGCTGGATTAGAGAGCAACAAGGAGGGGCTTAAAAAGTGTCATGGTATTCAGTTCAATTAGTTTATAGTTAGCAATTGATTGCTCCTTGACTGGCAAATCTGCTTTAGATTGTTTGCCCCTTACATACAGCATCTCTGCTGTGTGAGGACTAGAGACTTCAGTTCCACGGAGCATCTGGATTCTCCCAGGTATGACATGGCTCAAAGTGTTTCTGTCAGACCTCTCATTGTGACAATTAATGGCTTCAGCTCTTCAGAGAGTCTTCTAGTTAGAGAAAGCATATAGAGTTTGAAATTTTATTTTTTTTTGAAAGATTGAATATCTTTTATGGAGACTTTCTTTACACTTGAAATCAAAGTTGCATTTTGCTTGGTGGTTTGTTTTTTTTCTTTTCCTTCTAAGTTTTAGGTTTCTATTTCCATTGCATTGACAGTTTTTTCAAAATGTTAGAAATATCCACACATAGAAATTTTGGCCACTTCTCTGGGGAAGGACAGCATTATCTTTGCAGATTGAATTGACAGTAATACCAAAACAGTGATTCAAGTTAAATCACAGAAGATAGAGTTTATCCATTTGCAAAGAATGTAAAAAAATAATCAGATCTGAAATGCAGCTTTTAACTACTTCTGTACATTTAAATACAAATTGGGATTAGAAAGAAAACCAGCAGACAAACCTGTAATATATGGGTAGAAGAGAAAAAAATGAAGGCAGAAAGAACAAGTAATAAAGTAATATTCTCATGGCAATAGGGGAACTAGTTAATAGACAACATCAGTGACTTTATGTTTGCCTTATAGACACAATAGAAAAAAATAAATGTAAATTTTGGATAGAAAATGCAGAGTAGATAGAAAATGGAGATAAGAAACCATTTAGAAATTTTCATCTTGTGGTTGCTGATTCTGCTTTAAACAGAAGCATATGGAAATATTATAATATTTATAATATTTAATATAATATTAAAATAGGCAAAGTAATAGTGCCTTACAAGAGATACTACAAAATCAAAGAGATATGTTATTACTCTACTGCAAATTAGTTACCTTAAGTGTCCCTTAATATCTGCTTGCCTTTGTTATTACTTCATTCTTTTAGCTCTACTATTAGAAAATTATGGCAAGTGAGATCAATTAAGACCATAGCTTTTATTAATAAAGGCCATATAACTAAACAAAACACCATTATCTTCTTGTGTTTTCAAAAGATTCGTTTAAATTTCTTCTATTTTTCAAAGTTAATTGTTTATTTTTCTTCCTGGTTAATCAATATGTAAAGGACACAAGCTTCCTATTTTTTGACTCCTGGGAATGTTGCAAGTGGGCATCCTTCAATGTTCAAATATGATGATATTTTTTCACTTTTCTATTTTATTCTAAGCACTTTACTAATTTCTGATTACACATTAGCATTTGTACATTCCTTTCTATTAAATTTCAATGAAGAATCATTAATTGCACAGGTGAAATGGGTTGGAAATATTTCATTGAACTCTTTTAACAGAAACAGTGGACTTATCAAAAAAAAATCATCTTGAGAAAAAGACCTCATTTAAGTGACTGTCCTAATAAAAGAAAAAGATTATAAAATATTCTATTCTAACTTCTAAAAGTCGAAGTTTCATTACTCAATTTTTATTGTGAATATTATTATATTTAAGAAAATGTTAAAAAATATTTCAAACTTGAAATTTTTCAAACACCTTGATCCCCTTTTCTAGTTAGAAAAAATAAACCTCAAATAATCTAAAAAATTTTCATGGATCTTTCTATGCAGAAATAGGCAGCTATGGCCAGAAGTGAAATGTCACAGGTGAATGAAGTGCTCAGCTTTGGCACCTCAGAGTACAGTGGCGTTTGCCAAGAAGGAAAAATATATCAGATTTCTAATGGAAACTGTTCCTGAACTGGTGTTCTGTGGCAGACATAAGGAGCCCAAAAGTCCAGTGCAGTCTATGGTAGAGGAGGAAAGTCCTGGAGACTGGAAGGAGATCTTTAGCAGGGAAGGAGAGAGCACTGATGTGGGAACTAGAAGTGTCCAGCTTGCCAAAATATTCCTCTGCAGTTCACCATGCCATTTACAGACAGATTAGTACAACTACTATTTGTTTCTAGATTAATGAAAAAAATAGCAAAAATTATGTATATTTATAATTTTTAATATTTATATATATTTATATTTTTATATATTTTTATATATTGAGATATATATATATATATATATATAAAGGGCTTTCTGCATTGGCCATCAAAATCAGAAGTCAATTTTTTAACACTATTTAGACATTTTGAATCATATCCATTATACATATATGCCACATTTATTTCAATACTAGTAAGTAGTATAAAAATGTATAAGATAATTTCTAAATGTACTTTCAGTCAACATTCTAATAACATAAAATTAAGGTTCAGGATTGCATGTACTTTTTTAATACAGAGGTCTTAACACAGCCTCCTCATTGTTTATGACACCTTTACAAATACAAATCTTTGCATATAATCCCATGGAGTGTAAGACAAAATAAAAAAGAGGAACAAAAGAAAAAAACTGCAAACTTAGACCTGTCTCAAGAGAATAATCCGGCTATGAGAGAAAGGCATGAACTCAGAGGCAGTGTAGAACTAAATCAGGTCTTTTTGGGTTCTTCAAAGGACTGGCCAGAGCTCTGGCACCACAGGGAAGTTAACTTTTGCCTCTGGAAACACTGATGTATTATGCACCTTCTGCTCAAAAGGCTAAAAACTAGCCCAAACACCATAAATGCAACTTACTGCTTTAACACAGCCAGCTGACTTTAGTACCTTAAGCAGACAGAAGACTGAGATGGAAGGGGAAGGGTAGATTGTGCATTCTACAACAGTGCAGGGGTGTTACTGCTACACAGTCAGCAAAGAGGAGTTGTGACTATGGGAGTATTTTCACCATCACTAATGAGAGGTTGTGTCCTGGGACAGGAGAGACTGAAGATGGTGTGAACTTCATGGAAACTGCAATGAAAGTGGAGTTTGCTCTTTTTATGGCCCTAGAATTCATATCTCTACACAAGACAGTTGAGAACACAAGACAGTTGAGAAAAGTAGTTGTGTTGACTGTTTTTTGCAACAAGGATGAAGGTTTTTTTTTAATCTACCATTATCTTGGTGGTACTCATTAAAAACAAAGAGCTAATTATTAGATGAGCCTATGAATACAAAATTTTGCCACCTGTTATGACTATTTTCCAAGGCAACGGTTCCAGCAAATGCTGCTTTTTCATTTTTCCACCTTTTCAGACTGTATTAAGAGTGTTATAATCTGTGTATACAGAATACTAGCCTTTATGACAGAAATAAAAGTGAGAAGGAAAGGAACCCAGAACAACAGACATTTGGACATATGCTAAATTCCTGTATGGAACTGCTTTCAAAGATAAGAATTTGTATCATGTGTGAATTCTATGATTCAAAAGTGAAAAGGCTTAAGGCTTTATTTAAACTATTTTCAGGATAGACTCTGTTAAATTGAAAAGATTTATGATCTTGCAGGATTATATGCTAGAAGGCAGGAAAAAAAGAAACTTTGTGGAAGAAAAGGTAAAGGTTCTATAGCAACTATCACAGAAAGAAATATTCTATTATAGTCTCAAACAAATCAATCTGTAGATCTCAAGTTTAGGTTGTTTGACTCTGTGGCTGTAACTGCACTGACAGTGGTCTACCACCTTAGAAAAAAAATTATCAGGGTTGTCAGACTCCAGAGAATCACTGGAAACTGCTGAGAAGATCACAGAAAATAGATTTTTCCACTTGTCTAAAAATAGCTAAATGATACAGAAAAATGTGTAGTAATAAAATGTGTTTTATTTAACAGGATGAACTGTGTGAGAGTTACTTTCAAGGGTGTTTCTATGTCTCTTCCAGCTTATTCTGAAAAAACTAGGAGTATTTAATCTCACCTAAGGTCAAATTTTGTTAGTCTGTATCTTTAACTTGAAAGTCCCCAGTTGGATTTCCAGGTGCTAGGCATTATGGCAAGCATGATGGAAGTGTTTCTTTGGACTGGAAAGAACGTTCTTTGAACTGGATAAGTTTTCAATTTCCCAGCATCTTTGGATCATAATCACTGTCTTGAACACAACCTTCAAATGATGACTGCAGATGCACAATCATGTGATGATGATAAACAAAGGTACAATCTCTAATATGCAGACTTTTTGTGTTAGCTCCAATTTTTGTGTTAGCTCTTAATTTTAACTGAGTGAGAAGGAAATACTCTGTTCCAAATTTGTTAATCAAGACATGGTCACACAAAAAAAAATCCTGCTAAAATGGTGCTATGTAAACAACTAATCTTATCCAGAAATTATATTTTTATAGAATGTTTATAGCTGAAGGTAAAGTCATCAGTATTACTGCTAAACAACTTTCTCTTTATTGACAGTTGTTTCTTGAGGTACAATAAAGTGAAGAATAAAGATCAGGAAAAGTACAACTTTGTAGCGGAGACAAAATTCATCTTTCCTCCTCCTTCTGTAAATATTTCACTGGCTAAAATTTTACACCAAGAATCAAAATTATGACATTTATTCATTATACAAAATGATACATGCTAAGATGATGTAATTCACTTTTCAGCTTATCAGACTACTTTTCATCTGTCCACCACTCTAATTTACATTTTCTATTCAGATTTCTTGGTCCTTTTCTATTTAATGTAATAGATATTATCAAAGAGTTATGATATGAAATGTTTGTCTTACAAGTGTAATTTCAGTTTATATGAACAAAAGATATGAAACAAATGCAATATTTATTTCCAGATTTTAGAGGAATAACTAGAAGAGTAAAAGGAGCCAACCCACAGTTTCACTCTGGATTTGGAAGTGGTAGAGTGGGGGGTTCCCTCAATATTGGGAAAGGATTGGGAGCAAAAACCGACAAAAAGAAAAAGAAATATTTAAGCTGAAGACTTGAGAACTATGATCAGCCAATAGTTTGCAAAAATCATGCTTTGCCAGAATCTCCATTAGTGCTATAAAAGGACCAGCATCATTCTTATCCCTGGAAACTCATAGAAAACTGACCATCATTTTTCAGTAGAATCGTCAGAAGAAGTTAATGGAAAAGAGATGTCTATTCAAAACTTTTTTTGTAGCTTTTATTCACACTGAAAATGAGCACTGAGAAAGAGATGAAAAAGTCATTTACATCAGAGTACAAAACCAGGTGAGAAAACCAAACAATTTCAGCCCTGAAAGAAAAAGTTACACAGGAATAAAAAAAGAACCCTAGTAAAATCATTCATAGGAAAATTAATCAACTTTTTTCTCTAGTGTTACATTCTGTGTTGTTTTAATGGACAGGTTGCCAAGGAATATTTGATGATGAGAAAGTGGAAAGGAAAAGAAAATCATAGAAACAGAAAAATATATCTAGTCTAAAGAATCCAAATTGCTAGCCTTTGAAGGAGTATAATTTAAAAAAAAAGAAACTGTCACTGTGGCTTGACATGCAGAAATAGAAAATTATATTAGTACAATTCATTAAGTTTTGCATCCAAAATGAAGAGATTGACAGGAATGCTGCAAAAGACAATATCCTCAGATAAGAAATATTAGATAAATGTATGCCAAAGAAGCTGGCCCATGCTTCAGAGCTAGCCATACTTTATTAAAAGTAATTTTTGTAGAAATCCTGATTAATTATCTCTGAAAGGATGATTTTTATTCCAATGAATTTCTGAAATAGTATTTTTTGATTCTTGGATAATAATCGTGCCTTATGTGTGTATCTAATTGTGTAGCTACACTGCAAATAGCCTTATGCAGGTCAGAAATTTGAGAAACTGGGCATTAAAAAGCCACCAAAACCCCCCACAAACACCCACCCCTTAATTGCATTCTCCTAGTTACAAAGATGAGCTGTGGAGACATTTTCAATACTCTTCACTCTTTAGTGAAGACTCTTGGGAACTGGACATTGTAACCTCTCATGCCCATCTGTGAATTGGACTACTCTGACTAATGCTTTCACCTAGAATTTCCCTCAGAGGTTTGGGATATGCCTTACCAATATCCTAACAGTGCTGTGCAGGTTAGTGTGGAAGAATTGTGCTCCCTCTTTGGCATCTTTTTCTGGAGTGGTAGTCATTGTGACAGCCAGTAAAATGCCGCAGAGACATATTTCCAATCACACCCCAGAAATAGTAAGTCTGTAAATCTCCTAGTCACTGCAAACTGGAACCATCAATACCTGACAGATACAGCCATGCAGAGCCACATCTCACAGGTGACAAAAGAAACTGTCACTAGTTGGGGTTAACTTGGCTACATAGAATAGAGTACACATTTCAAATGGAATGTGTTCTGATGAGTGGGAAGAAAATTAAAGCTCAGTATTTACCTCTATAATGAAAATATGTTTGCTCAAGATGATATTTCTCAGCTGCACTTCACACACATATACAAAGTGAGCAGAAAGATTTAATTCCCTATTTGTTTCCAAAAAACATGGTAACACTGAGTTTGAGATTAATGACCTAGCTTTTTAGGACTGAAGAATGTCCTGATTAGTGTCTAAAATACTAATTTAGAAAATTCTTACTTCTTCTAATAGCACAGTATATACGCACTACCATCAAGGGACAGCTGCATAACTGGTGAGCTCTAAGGGTAATCTTTGGATTTAGATTTCTTAATTCCCACTACATGGGTTGAAACTAACCTCTTATGAACATCATTAGTCAACCAAACATTTAATAATTATGCTGTATTGTAGAAATAGCTTCACCTGTTCAAAATCCAGTATATAAAATCTGTATATCTTTGTTTTATTAAACTTTATTAGAAAACTTATTAAATATATAAATAAATTGAAAGTTTTCATTCTTTAGCAATATCTCACCAGAACAATGCTTACTGTATGGGTAACTTTATCTATTATACCTCCACTTCTAATATGTTAATCAGGAAAAAAAATTATATATATATATGTAGCACTTGTACTAATGCCAAAGGAAACTGTGCTTAGTAATTTGAACAATAAATTCCTTCCCATTTGGTTCGTGCTCTCATTCAAAAAAGATAATCAGTTTTTGAATACACTTTTTAGAAAGGTTTGGTTTGTTTTATTTTTTAAGTCCTATTATAAAAGATAGTTTTTAACTCTTGCTATAAATGAGGCAAGGGAAAAAATGAAGAACGATCTTCTATGATTTGCCAAGTGGATACCTCAGATGTAAAGCACTAAGGAGTCTCTTAAAGAGTTGTCAATCAATTCTGGTATGAAGATTTTATTTTCTAAAGTAAAAAATACACTGAAAATACCAAAATATTATTAGAATAGTGAAAAAAATGAAAACATCTGCATAATACTACATGATTTTAGTTTTCCTGTAGTGGAGTCAAATCCATCGGGTTTTAGATACAAAGTACTAAGTACAAAGTACTCGTACTAAAGTGCAAAGTACTTTATGGTCGGCATAAAGAAGCCTACAAGAAGTAAAAAACTCTCTATGAATTATAGAGCTGGTATCAAGAAAGCTCCAGAAAAAGGCTAAGGTAATGGTGTGGGACCAGGCCCTTGTTTTCTTTTGACTTCTATTGATTTATGGTGAAGCAGTATAAGTCCAAACTCCATTATTTTCCTTGTGTAGGGAAAACCTAAAATTGCATCTTCCTTCTAGAAAACAGATACAGGAATTTTTTTAAACCACTGAGTCTAAGGAATGAAAGTAACAGCTATGCTACCTTTTTATTACCTTTTCTTGCTCCTTTAATTACAGGCAATACTTATTTAAAGTGAAGATGTAATCTGAAGTGCAATATAATTTGATTAATTTCAGGTGTATTTTACATATTACTTCATTGTAAAAAGCATTTCCACATATGGTAATGAGTTTTCTTTACGAATGCATTGAACATTTCACAGAAATTATTTTACACAATTAATTCAATCTGAATAGAAGGAAAAAAGGGAGCTAGAAGAAAGAAATAAAGAAAAAAATCTGGAAAAGTACACCAAAAATTCTATGTCATTGGTATAGAAAATTGTTTTAAACCTTAAACTTTCAGATTAAGCACACCTAAATCTCCATAACCTTGTCCTGCAATGATAATTTTTTTGTGATCCTATATGGAGATTGCTACATTTTTTAGAGATTTACTGAAATTTCATCATTCTGTGATATGCCTTTTTGCTATACCTTTTCCCCTTTTTGGCTGCTTTGAAGTTGAAGAGCCACGACAAACTAAATTTTTCCTAGTTACTTTATTCAGTGACAATTAAATCAAGTGGTTTGGTCATTACATTTCCTCCCTTATGATCAGACCTTTTGCTGCAAAACAAAGCAGAAGACAGGATATTACAGAAGAAGTTTATATCTAATTAAAATTTTTAGTGTCATTAAGAAGAAAAATGATGACAGGCATGTTAATTGAAGCAAAGATATGAACTCTTTCACCTAGGCTGTTGAATTTTGTCTGTTATAGAAAACTAAATATTTCCAGAATATTTGCTGTTCTCTAGAATTTAGATCCATTGGTATGCGCTGACCTGTGTCTGCATGATTAATTGCTTTAACTGCCCCCAAAATGACACTTGTATGCAGACTGGGTATTGAGGGTTATCCTTTGTCTGTGCTAACTCCTATGAGTCCAGAACAGGCCTGTGAGAATGCCTTTTGGTCCATTGCAAAAGCCATGCCAGGGACCATTCCACCAGTATAAGAGCATGGATGGCTGAGTTTCAGCATCCAGGAACACTATTCAGTTCACTAGTTTGGAGTAGCCAATAAATACAACTAAAGGACAAGTTCTGCTCTCTTAGGTGTAGCTGTGGGAAACTTGACTTTAATAGGACATATAATGGTTTGCTTTGTGGAAATGTGAAGGGTTTGTATGTTCCTCAAAAATCATGCCAATACAGGAGGAGAGGCCAGAGCCTTATCTCATCTTATTTAGAGCAATGCAATGAATCTCTCAGGGCAAGCTATGGAGAAATATCCTCGCTTTAGAAAAAGGCAAAGGAAATCAGTAGGACTTTTATTGTTCATATGGTCTATCAAAGTTAATAGAACAGACATCTGATTAAACAGACATCTACCTCTCAATAATTATGTTATTTTCCTGTTTTAGCTAGCAGAAAGAGTTGTTATAGACTGGGCTTTGTATCATCCTCAAACAGGCATTTAAAATAGGTTGTATGAGTCATATTCTAAAATTGTCGACATATCCCCCATTGACTATGAAGGTAGCTGAAGTTTCTGGTTCAGCAGACACTTTTTAGGTAACCTGAATTCCCACCTTTCCTCCAAGCCAGTGCCTTGCTTGAGCTTTCATGAAAAACAGCCAACATTTCATCTCTGCATGCTTTTTTAAACTGTCAGAGTAGGAGAGTGGTACTGTCTGGGCTTTTGTGTTTTGTTTTTCAGCCTTGTTGTATTAATGTAAAGAGCATCTACATTCAGGATTGTAATAGAAAACTGTATAAATCAGATTTATCATAGTCTGCTTAAATGAAACAAGAAAATTAAAAGCTATCCAATAGATTGAAATAAAATTTGAAATTGCTACTTAAATTTTGCTTTACTGTAATCTTTATTCTTTAACATTTTAATCAGGAACATTGAAATTTTATTCAGCTTATTATATAAGCATCATTAGATAATAGAATATACCAATAAGCTATCATTGACACTATTGGTTTGCTCAGTTTCTCTGAACTTGCTTTTAGTGTTACAACAAATACTTTGAGTTGTTCAAATTTTAAAAAGAGGGAAAAAATTAGATTTAGAACCCCATATAAATTTTCAACCTGATTTTTTTCTGCCTTTTTTTTCTGTTGGTGAGGGTTTTTGGGGGTTTTGGGGTCTTCTTTTTTTTTTTTTAGTTTGGGTTGGGTTGAGTTTTTTTGGTTGGTGGTGGTGGATTCTAGGGTGGGGTTGTATGTGTTTTGGTTTTTATTTTTCCTGATTTTTTTATTTGATGTTTTTGATGTTTTATGTGACAGTTTAAGCTAGAAACTCTGAAAAAACAAAAAATTAAGCTCATGCAAATTATAGAACTTTATTTGCTACAGAGCTAGAAAATGATTTTTGGTACTAAGAATTGTCTATTTTCCTTAGGTTTTTTGTTTGCCTCTTACCGTTCATAAGTACCTGCGTTCTTAAGTATTTCTGGTTAGTTCTCAGCTTTAACTTCAATACCAAAAGTTAGGACTTATCTTGGAGAATACAATGCTAAACAAAACCCAATCACATGAACTCAATACAATGTATAGGAAGCAAGAAGCAATCCTCTGCCAGAGGTTTCAGATAAACATCAGAGAAATGACCGCGTCCCTGTGAAAGCGCTCGGCTCAGACTCAGGTAGCCTGAACTCAACACAAAATTCCCCACTGGTCTCCTGGGCTGTCTTGGGACAGCATTTAACATTGCTAACTATGTCTACACTTCCTGTTTTCAACAGTTTTAGACATATTCCCGAAGAAAAGTTTCCTGGCTTTCCATGATATTTTGACACACACCTGAGCCATAATCAGAGCATCCAGGAAGCACCTGTTTGAGTATGTGCGCTAGAGGTCATGCCTCCTTGAGGTCATGAATGGCCTTTTCATAACATGGCTTAGGACCCTTACAAGTATGCTGAGAAGGATGCACAATTGGGTTTATACTCTGCTGTCATGTTGATAAGGCAGAAGATTAAACTCTGCTTCATTTACAGAGCATGTGCCTGTGATTTCTGTGCAGCAGGATAATCCCCTCCATACTGTGAAGGAATCATGTTCCACATCATCAAAAAACTGTGAGCATAATGATTAACAGAACTGCAGCTTTCTCTGTGCATATAGACTAATAAGCAAAGAGCAGCTCACCTGCCTCAGCAATACCTCTTTTTCCCTGATGATGTGGCTCTGAGAAATAGGATACCTCACTTTCTCTGCACACCTTATTCCACTGCCAGCATTGTATTGATACCTGGGCTACCCAGTGTTGCAGACTTTCCTAAACAGGAGTAATGTCAGAATATCACGATCACATTACATTTTGTAGGGCAGTGTAGTGCAAAACTCATGTGTATTTCTGAAATCCTTGGTCTCTGCTCTTTCAGTGTTTAACTGTAGGCAGTGTGCAGTACAGATGCAAAATGGAAAAAAGTCCAACCATCTTTACCTGGATATGGACATTCCCTCTGCTGCACAGCCTACGACTCTACTGCCTTCTCACACAATTGCCCCATGCTTCCTATCCCCTGCAGGCCCTGTCCACAAACTGAAATGCTAAGCCTGATAATCACATGACTTTTTTTCCAGAGGAAACTTTGAACTTCCAATCCATGCTGACACAGATAATTCTGGACTATGCTAGGTACAATTGTTAAATGTTTGTGCTGAAAGCACAAAAATGGAAAGTGCATTGGAGGATCTACTATGCACACCTATAAGGAAAAACTGATTAACTTATGACAGCTTTGACTGAAGTGACTATGAAATGGCAAAATTTACATTTGAGGAACTGCAGTAAGACTATCTTCTGACTGGAGATCCCAGATTTCAAATGAGCAGATTTTGACTTGTTTGAGTGGAAGTCTTGCCCTCCTGTTCTTGGGAACAGATAGAGCAGGGCTCCTCTCCAGGAAAGGTGACCCAGTACTGCCCAGGCAGGGTGCTGCACTGCTGAAACAGAGCACAGTCTGAGCAGGGTGAGCAGAACAGGGACAATGACAGCAAGAGGTACTTTCAATGCTCCTGTGATCATGGGAGAAGCTGATATAACCAGTCAGGTCCAAGGCAAAATGGTGGCAAAGAAAAATGACAGTTCATAAACAGCTGTACTCAGGTTTACTCACAGCATAGCTTCATGTGTCCATGCAGGCAGGGGAGTGGCTAAGGAGCTCTACAGAAAGAGACTCTGCTGGCTGGATCACCAGTACATCTTGCAGAGATGAAGGCTAATTGAATATTAGACTCATTATGGGATTACAGCCAGCAGATTGGAGGAAATGATTTTTCTTTTCTACTTATCAGTTGTGAGTCTTCATCTTGAATATTGTACCACTTATGGACTCCATCCTGCAAGGGAAATATTGACAAATTGGAGAGAATGAGTGGAAAGGTTAACCTTGAGAGAAAAAAACAAAAACAAACACTGAAGTGGGATCTAATTGCTCTTTTCCAGTATCTAAAGGGTGACTATAGAGAAAGTAGTGCTGAACTATTTCCAGATAGAAATTAAAAAAGCAATTGGTGCAAAACCAGAAATTCTGACTGGAGAAAAAGTCATAAAAAAATTTGTTAAACTGCAACAGATTGCCCCAGAAGGTTGTGGAATCTGTCCTCAGAGATATTTAAAACTTGATTGATTGTAGCTCTAAGCAATCTGATTTAACTTTGAATTTAACCATGCCTTGACTAACTGACTTCCAGAGGTCACTTCTAATCTAAACAGTTGCATGGTCTTGGAGCAAAGCAAATAGCTGGGAGTAGATTGATGAAACCCACACAGAGCTGTCTCACATCCAAGCCAAGTTTTAGTTAATTTATGAGTATACATAAGAAAGCTAATCCAGATATGTCATGTGCATGCTGTGGGTAACTCACAACACTTGTAGGTCAATGCACTCCTTCCTAGCCAGGGTCTGCCATGTGCCAGCTCTGTTCCCCTACCTCTGTCACAGTCCTGCCCAGCAACATGTAGCCTGGCTTACATACAATATTCACCATCCAGAAGACTAACAATATTACTATCCTCCTCTTTACGGTTCCTGGGTACCATGCCTCTTTCAGGGATGTGACCAAACCAGGAGCAGGTTTGACACTATCTGCATGCTGAGAGTATCCCTTTTGCCACTGTGTATTCATTACTGAAAGTCAGATGCTGGGCCAGCTAGAAGATTTTGCTGGCTCCCTCAGGGAAGTTCTGGCAGAATAATGCTTTTAAGGTAGGTGTCCACTGCCTACCTCATCTTCTCTTGATCTGTGTAGATACTTGCAAAATTATAAAATAACTATCTGGCTGAATTCACCTGGAAATTCTGAGAAATGCAAGACTTTGTTGACATTTCTAAAAATGAATCAATGGAAAATATACTCCCCAAGCACATTTTGTCCTATGGTTGGCTTAGTTTAGGTATATCTGCACACTAAAGCAACTATTTTCTTTATGCATCATAGTCATGTCTAAAAAATGAAGCTTATCAGTTTTTCATAGACTTTCTTGAACATCTATTCCAAAAAAGACCCTGAGAAATCAGAAATTCAAGCACTAAAAATACCTTCTGAACCTGCCTTAAGGCCAGCTACAGTTTGTGAGTAAAGATGTTGCTGTACTAATTTTGGGGCCTGAGGGAGGTAGAATGGAACTTCATTTTCTTTTTGAAAGGGGGTTGTCTTGAACAGGTACAGAGATGGTATTTACCCTCCCTTCTGTGTTATTCCTGCTGCCTTTTCCTATATGGAGGTATTTAGAAATCTTCCAGGAGAATCTGTCTTTAGGATAAGTTTTGTTAAGACTTCTGTCCTGAAAAGATAGCATTATGTCCCAGAGGTTCCTGAGATATGTCTGCTGCCTAGTTTAAAAAATATGTAGAGGAAAACCCAGACTCTTACTCTAATAGGAAAAATCTCTGAAGATTAGTTATGGAACTTTGCTTGGGAAAAGATGTATTCAGCTGGGAGAAGTGCTGGAGTTGGAAAGAATGTAAGTGGGCATTAAAAAATCTATATGCAGTGAAACTAAAATTGGAGAGTTCACTCTAAATCCAACAGCAGTGGCATGGCCTCATTTGGTCACCTGTGCCTTCAGGCATGCCTAATTTTCATTATTTTAAGGAAAAAAACACCATCAATTCCTTCTTTTCCCCTCCCTCATGTTTATTCCTTTAATTAGTTTTTGGGTTTGTTTTTTTTTCACCACTGAAAATACATAGGAGTTTGAAATGAAATTATCCCAGAATGCAACTCTGAACTGTGCACTGGAAGAAATTCCTTCTGACTCCACTGCAGTGAACAACTTGTGCCAGAGGCATGCTATCTAATTACCACACACTCTCTTGACTAGTATTGTGGGGAGGGAAAAGGTAGTGTGCAATCAACTGAAATATGAAACAATAAAACAGATTAAACTGCATGAAGTAAGAGGAGGAAAAATGAGGTGGGAGTTGTTTTTGCTAAATGTTTACTGTTCATACACTGCCTGAGGCTTAAATTCTTGACTGTTAGAGGATTTTACAGTTTTATGGATACTATCAGAAGATTTTAAAGTAATGTGGTTTGTATTGCAATTCTTGTTGAAAGTGTACATTTCTTGCTTCTCAAATACTATATCTGGTTTGGTGGTTTATTATGTGTTCCTTGAAAATCATCCTTCAGCCTTTCTTAGCTCTAAACCCAATCCTAACTAGACTGATTCATCCAAAAAACAAATGCTACCAGAAGCTCTTCATTTTCCTTCTCACTTTTAAAGACCTTACTCTTTTCTTCTCCATAATTCACTTAGCAAAATCCTTTGCAAAGCCTCTGGTTTCCAATAAAGGAATAATTGTAGTTGAAGACTGAGAAAAAATTCTGCTTCTAGTCATGATTTTGTAATTATTTCCTCAAGCTCTGTCTTCTATTAATTATGAATTTATTTAGAAAACAGCCTGCTCATCAATAGTTCAGTAGCAAAGAAAAAGAAAGAATCTTTATATAAAGAGGAACATGTCTCAAAAATCCATTAAAAATTATTTTTTCTGTAATACAGATACAAGGCTCTGTATCCGTCTGGAAAGTTAATGCAATCACAAGTCATAAGCAGAAGACTAAAAGTTTTTTTCATTCACCTACTTTCTCTCATCCCATACATTTCAGCTAAAAGGTTACCACATATTAACTGATACACACAGTATACATGCAAGCGAAAATAACTAGACAGACATAAAATATTTTGCAGCTCTGTACAGAAGTAGGAAAATGTTTTCCGAGTTTAATCTACATTTTTTCAGTGGGTCAGATACCCACTATTGATACGAGCAATAATAGAAATTAAGTGTCTGCAGACCATTCCCACAATAGTCAGTGTTTAACTTCATTGCTAATACAAGCAATTTGCATGAGAACGCCAGTATGATATACCTACTTGGCTGCTACAAATTCCTGAAAAATTTTAAATTTGGACTAAACTGAAGACACTGCTTCTTTTTGTGTAGATAATTTTCTAAGCTTCCTACTCAGAAGTCAGAATTTCAAGCATGTTGCCTCACCTATGCAGCAGTGATGCCAGCAAACACCCTGCAGGGGCGGCAGGCTTAAAACTCAGTAGCAAATTGTCTGGACTAGACAAAGTCTGGCAGAAAAAGCTTTTTTTTTTTTTTTTACAAACACGTTAAGAACTTTGCAATTTCATTTTAATGGCAGAGTAACAATATGCAATTAATTCACAGTTATATGCAAGCAATCCTTTCAATTTTGAGGTGCTTAATATAAAGGCATACTAGAAAGAGAAGGATGTGGACAGGAGAATGTAAGCTCCCATTTTTACATAAAATACTAATCATAAAACTTCAGTGTATGAAGTTTTTTTCTGAGGTGCTCCCTTGTGGCTTAGTCTATTCAACTCCAAACCCCCAGTACAGTTTCATTTGAAAAGCTGAAACTGTTGAAGTAAACCTCTGCCTGCTAAGAAATCAAAAGTGAAATCAAGGGGTGATGATCAGAAGTAGAATAAATTGATAAATCACATCTGTCTCTGTATATCTTGCAATTAATCCTGTTAACATTACATAAGTCATGGGTAGGAATGGACTATGGACCAGGCACCGCATCAGGATGAAAAATCTGTCAGCCCAAGAGCTGTCAGCCTCCTGAGGCAAAAGTATAAGGGAAAGAGTGATTTTTATCTCTTGGTCTGAAGTCTTCTTTCCCAACAACAAAGGTGTAACTGGTCTGCATAAAATATTGTCCTCTGGATTAAAGTTTCTTTCAGAGGATGAAGCAAATCCATTCTGTACTG
The DNA here is from genome assembly GCA_013400955.1 of Drymodes brunneopygia. Taxonomy (NCBI): domain Eukaryota; kingdom Metazoa; phylum Chordata; class Aves; order Passeriformes; family Petroicidae; genus Drymodes; species Drymodes brunneopygia. The sequence continues at coordinate 30,488 of VZTZ01037903.1, read as the reverse complement.
GTGAGTTAGGGCTGACTGACCCCATGATGGGGCCTAGCAATTTATTCACCATAGGCTAATAGTAAAGACAAATTAAATCTTCATTGATCCTCTCGATTTCATTCCCTCTCTCCCAGAAGAGGAGCATTTAGTACATTTATAAGAGCAGATCTGTATTTTTAATTTGATATTCATCAGTCCTGCTTTTCCAGGAGTGTTCAGGCCCCTACTGTGCACTGCTAGAGGGAATTCATTTCGGAAGGACAATATCTTTTAGGAAGGACATGGGTCTGCTGAAGTTATCGTGCTTCTTGGGGATAATTATTTGCATGGGTTGCCCGACCTCATCCAACTTCCTTGACATTTTACAATTTTCTAAAAAATTCATTTTTGTATGAAGGTTATTTCTGTATGGTAATTTATGGTTATATATTGTATTTATGGTTATGTAAGGTATTTATCTAAAAGCTAAATAGTAACTTTCTTTTCCTTTTTGATTTTCTGAAAATGAACTTAATGTGTTAATATGCCCAGTGATTACTGTATTATAATCACTTTCTAATCATGATACAGTTTCTTGAACAAAGCAGTCTGGGAAAGTTAAAATTCCCTCTTATGCTGATAAATATCTATCGAAAACATTCAGCTGTTACTCTATTCCTCTAAATTTTAATATATAAAAAGCATGTTTTCTGAAGCTTTTAGATGAGATGCAACTGGCACTAAGTATATAACCGCAGAGAATAAAATGAAATGGCTTGCAAAATAGTGTCACAGCAACATTAGCACTCAAATATTTAAAAAAATATATTTGCATTGTTTGCTTGAAACAAATTTTTAATTATTATATGCAAATCTGCTATGGAACACCAGGAATGTAATTTTTGAATTTATCAATTGAATGTTTCGCTTTTATTTCATAGCAAGATAATTCTGATAGTAGGATAAGGCTAGAAAATTTTACATGTTCCCAGCTACACTCCTTATTTTAATATTAATTTTCAAAATGTTGTGGAATACCTGCACACAATAGTCATTGTTTTAATAAGACTTCTCATATCAGGGAACAAACTGGGATCCAGCAGGGATTTGTTTTACTTTTATTTACATCATTAGCAACACTACGAATTTGGCATATAAAGTCAGCTGGAAAAGCAAAATGGTTTTGTATGCATACCTTCTTCTTAATGAAGTCACAGGACAACATTAAATTAGCTATGGAAACTGGTACTTTTTATTGCAGTAGTTGATAGTCTGATACCCTCTCTGCTAAGGTACGGTAAGTAAATAAATTACTTCTTCCATCTGACCACATTTCAATAGCCTTCAAATATGTGATGAAAGATCAAACTTACATACATTATTTTAGGTAGCAAAAAAGCTTTTCATATGGAATTTCATAACACTAATGCCAGTCTTGAAAAATTGATAAGAAATTGTAATTTATGTTAATGAGAAAACAGAAAAGGAAAAAATATATCTTCCCTACTTTGATAATAAAGGGATGTGGTAAAACATCTTTCATGTGGAATTCCTATTGATTTCAATAAGGACCTCTACCTCATGACTGACTGATAGTAAGAAATGTGGATGTTATTATCTCTACATTAATTTCTGCAAAAATGAGCCATATGTTTCTAGGTTTCACATCCATAGGATGAGGTAAAAACCAGCAATTTATTATTATGTATCAAATAAGACAAAAACTCCTACTAACAAGCTATAGTACAAACAGAAAAATTATGCCTAACTCTTCAGAAGAACTAAAGAAATCCGGGATTTCATCTATGTAAAATGGGAATAAGTAGGGAAAGGTTGTGTATGAAGCTCTTAAAAATAATATAGCTAAGATCATACCCACATGCCCAGTTTTTAAGCTCTGCTTAGCCCAGAGTGGATGGAAAGAATAGGACAGAAGAGGAGAGTGAAAAGACAGACTGCAATCTCTCACATCTGGCAAGGAGTCAGTGAGCAGGACTCCCCCAGGTAACAATCTACCACTCTGCCTGCCTCCATGTATTGCCAAAAATTTCGAACCTGAAATCTTAGGAATGTTTGTAAGTCTTATTTAGAACACAAGTACTTCGATTTCCCACGACATCAATTAGACAGTGCTTGTTGCTCCACCACCCATATGACAGAAACATTGACAGAAAAAGAAGAAAATGCACAACAACCAAAGGGATCGAGCAGGACAATTGTCTCTAAACCTCACAATATGATTAAGCTTAACTCCATACTTCCTTCTAACATGTTTATGCAGCAGAAAAATGCTGTGATGTCATTGGTGATGCTGAACTTTCTTAAGTGCCAGCAACAGCTCCATCTCCAGACTGCAGCTCAATGAACTTGAGTATTGTGAGCTTTTTGTTCAAGCCAGATGTTGTTGAAAATGTAAGGCAGTAACTATTCCACTTCCCAGTATTACCTGTCTTTCTGTCTCTCAGAGAACATGTCCGGATTGCCTCTGTAGTGCTGCCAAGAAAGTAATGTATCCCTACAGGCCTCCCTCAGAATTAGCAGTGCAGCAGGAGTTCCTGTCCTAGAAGACATTTGCAGTCATAAGTCTGTCCTTGCATAGTCAGAAACATCTTCCTAGACACAAAATTAGGGCCAGCACTGGGACGTATCTCCTGCAGCTACTGCAGCTTTGTATCCTTTCCTTGGCACACAGAATTCACTTTTCTCTAAAACTTATGTTAAATTCTTCAGAGATACTCTAAGGCTGCCCCAATTGGCTGGAGGCAATGTCACTGATTTTCATGATGACAAAGGTCTGTTCTCTAATGGACCAGATTCGTTGGCATATGCCTCTGGATGAGTCAGAGCATGGCTGAGTTTGGAAAGAAAAGTTGTGGTCTTTTGTGCAAAGAAGGTGACAAAAAAAGGCTTTGAGTGTTTCCTGCCTATAAGCTACATAGATCAGGTTGTAAATGGCATGTTTGTATCATCTATAGAGGCCCACTGTGTTTGCTGAGACTCACCAGCATGGCCAAGTGTATTGCTCTCACCATTCAAATGACAAGACATTCTTCCTGAGAAACCAACAGCCTCAGGGTTTGATAAGGTCTAGTTAGGACTATGGAGACAGTGCTGACTGGTGAACCTCAGGAGCTTGATTCTAATGTCTACAGCCCTTCCCATGGATTGCAGCTTCTTCAGGGCATGCTCACCTGTGCCAGCATGGAATCTTCCATGGACTGCAGTCCTTCCTCTGCTCTAGGCCCTGAGGCACTTAATCCTTTTTTTCTTTCTTCTTGGTATTTGAGGGGGTGTCTCACACATTTTTCCCTCACTTTTTTCTACTATGTGCTGTTCTGCTATTTCTTGGGTGTATTTTTACAGAAGCACCAGCATCTTAGGTCTATTGGAGCCAGCTGGAATCTGCTGTGTCCTGCTCAGGATGGCTCCTGGACTCTTACTCACAGACACCACCCTGCCACCAACGCCTGGACACCTGCACCAAACCATATTATATATTATATAGGTACATAATATATATAATAGATTAGGTATATGTTATATATAATATATATATAATTACATACATAGTCTTATCTCTATGGGATTATTATATCTAATCCCACATAGATTAGATAGACATAGATAGATGATATTGATATAGATATAGATCCCATCAATCCTTATCTGTTCAAACTTTATTATGATATGCAAACATTTTGTAGTGTTTCCATAAAAACTGTCTTTGACTACCCACCTTGCTCTTGTCTAATGGAGTTTTGCTAAATCTAGAGACTAAACAAATGTATTTGGCAGTGCTGTTTTCAGATTTTTATTGGAAACTTATTGCTCTCTTGTAGGACCCCACTCCAGAAATGCTTGGGGAAGGGAGTGCTTGCTGATTCAGAACAGTTTTAAGCAACAACCACATATGTGGCAAAAGTATACTGTAGATATGAGAAAGTGGTAAGTGAATTACTCTGAGAGACACTTGGGCCGTCCTTACTAATCATGTGGAGCAAGCATGGCAATACTGACATATATCACTACCTGCTAACTGAACTTAACTGCCTTGTGAATGCTGATGCTACACATAGTCCCAGAGTCTGAGGGAGCTGTCAAGACTGGTTTCTGCCAAGCACTAGGATGTCTGAAACATCATAGTAGATGGGTATTATGTGCTGCTACATGAAGATCAGTGAATAATAAGATACTACTAAAAGCAGTACCCTCAGCACACAATTAATAAGCAGCCTATGGACTGAAATATAGTTGCTTAAAACATTACATTAAAAAAAATTAAATCTCAGAAAATTTGTACAAGCTGAAAGTTTTGCGTTTGGAGTAGGAGAGAGGTTGCGGTGGCTGTGGAAATGGCCTGCAGCAAATAACTCTGTATAGTAGTACTGTAAAAGATAGTTTGTCTGTGGATGTTGAGGGCTGAATCAGCCATCTACAAATTAAGGCTTTAATAAAGTGACTTTTGTCTGAGAGTGTAGGGTGCTGGAAAAAGTCGGATACACTGCTGGAAGTTACCTTGTAATGTTAAATGAGCTCTACAAAAATACAGGAGTTAAGGAAGTCAAAGCTCAGGTGTAGTTAAAAGCAGCAAGAGGTGTGAAGGGCAAAAAGGAAAGATCCTTTTAAAAAATGGGCAGCCAAGAAAAGGCTTAAAAAACTGAGACAGAGATTCTCACTGCCTGCTTTGCCTTAATTTTCATTGGTAAGATGAAAGCTTGCTCACAGGTCTAGTGGCAGTGTGTAGGAAAAAGCATTACACAGAGCAATGTAAGATGGAGTGAGGGAAAACTTCTGACTTCTAGGCATACTTAAGTCCATGGGATCAAATGGGTGCATCCAAGGGTGCTGAGGGATGTGGCCAATGTCACTGTGAAGCCACCATCTATTGTCTGAAAGATCATGGTGACTGGGAGAGATTCCTGAAAATGAGAAAAAGAAAAAGCTCCCACGCATTTCAAAGAAGGGCAGAAGGAGGCATCTATGGAAACAGACTGCTCAGCCTCACCTTAATGCATGAGAACATGATGGAGCAACTATTCCTGTAAGTGACTGCCAGCCTTAGGAAAGGCAAGGAGGTGACTGGGACCAGCCAACATGATTGTATGTAGAGGAAGTAGTGCCTGCCAAAACTTATTACTTTTTGCTTTTAGATGATGCACTGAGGACTGAGGGAGAGACTGAGTGTGTGTTGTTTACCCAGAGTTTGGTAAAGCCTTCTATATGCTTTCCCATAGCATTTTTGCAGACAAACTGTGGACATATGAACTGGATAAGCTAGTCAAAAGGTGAATTGAAAGCCAGCTGGATCATCAGGGCCAAAAAGTTGTGATGAGCAGTGCAAAGTCCCAGTGGTGGATGTTAACAGTGAGGTCCCTCAGGAGTGAATACTGGCATTAGTAGTTTTTGATCTGTTTATTGACAACCTGGGTGATGGGGAGAGTGAAAGTCTGAGCATGATAGACAACTGGGGGAGAGAAGGGCTGCTATGTTTCTGTGATTTGGAAGCAAGTAAGGAAAATCAAGGAGCAGCAGGAGTCTAATGGCTGAATGAGGAATCAGATGCTGAGATGAGCATCTGGGGAGGCATTTGAACTGCACAAAGGCACTGGATTCAAGAACTCTGAAAACCCAAAAAATAGCAGTGAAATGGGTAACCATTCTGTTTACCTTGATTCTAAATGAATTGTTCATTCCACCTTTACTTTTGCATTTCCTAACTATTCAATGTTTGATACAGTAACCTTAAAGAATACTTTCATTTTCTTGTGCAATCTGACAGACACAGGTTGTCATTCTATTACATGTACTAGAAAATACTTATCTTTTACCATGAGATGGAAGCCAAGCATAGTCATGTTATTGAAATGTTTATTTCCTACATGAAACCCTCCTACCCTCCCCCCAGCTGTAATTTGGAGGCTTTCATCTTTTATTTTTTCACCCAAATATGTCCCGAACACACAATAGAAAAAATAAAAAGCAAAGCTAAGCTACACAAAATGCTTATAAAAGACAACAAAAGCCATTTAGTAGGTGGGAAAAAAGAGCTCTTGTTCACTCATATAACATAAATTAAGTTAGTAAATTAAGTCAGTAATACTATGTCTCTTGAAGTGGTCTGTGAATATCATTGTGTTATAAATGCATTTATTGGCAGGTGTTTTCCCATAGTTTGTAGCAATCCACCAGATTTTGCTGACAATAAGCCATTCTTTGGAGAATTCAGCTGTAATACAACACTAAAGTTCAGAAAAGGTTTTCCAAAAATGACTTGAATCAAAAACAAAGAAGACAGCTGGCAGATAAACAGGTCAATTTTTCTCATTAAGGTACAGAAAAACCAGCCTGCTGCATACAGCCTGCCCTTCTCACCTACTGCAGTGAAGGCAGAACAGTCTTATCAGGTAAGGTCATTCTGCATGGCAGCTCTACAATTTCTGTCTCACCCTTCATTAATCCACAGGGGTGACCAGTGGGAATCCAACAGCTCTTCATCACTTCAGTATCAAGAGGCATGAAAACAGGCTGTCAGGAGCCTCATTTCCTTACACCCTGTGTGAGTAAGTAGAAATAGTAAGGCTCCAACAAATAAAACAAAAAAATACAACCCACAACCAGTTTTACTGCGGAGAGGGACGTGGTTTTTTTTTTTAAATTTTTTTTCATTCTTTCTTATTTTTATCATTGGTGATATGATCCACATGTGTATTTTATCTAGGAGAAAACTGAAAAAACCTCATACAATAACTTCAGCACCTTTTTGCTACTCAAAATCTTTATAGACTTATTGTAAACAGTTTTCTGCTACAAATTTTAAAAAAGTGTCTTTGGTTACTGAAGCAAATAGATGCCTCTTCTTATAAGGAGAATATGGTAAAATGTGGACATTTAAATCACAATCAACGTCATACATCTTTACAAAAGAGTTTCTGCCTTTTAACATTTCCATGAACTAATAGTTTAAATTAAACTTTTGGCACAAGATTTTCCATATCAATCAATATTCCTGGTGTGATGCATCATAACATATGGCAACTACTCTTAATACTAGAATTTCATACTAGCAAAGACATAGTATTGTTTCTGGATTTCCCTGTTTTTAGCATCACAACTCAAAAGAAATATAAGCAATATAATAAGAGCCTGCAACCACATTTGGGCAGAAATTGTTGCCTGGCACTAGTGAAGGAAAAGCACTAAGAATACGCTGATAAATTCCCAAATCATCCCCTGCTTGTAGCAGAGCAGGGTGCTCTGTGTGTTTCTTCCATCCATGATGTTTACTCCAGCAGCCTGATGCTCCCCAGTGATAGCACATGAATAAAAGACCAAGCAGTAAACTGCCAATTTATCACGACTCTACTAATGCAACCTTCATGTGGTGTTCTAGTACTGTTTTCTTTCTTGATGCTCCTTATCTGGGTTTCAGAGTGTTTGCCAAAAGCTGTTCAAAACCCTGCTATCCCCAAATATTAGGTAGCTTACCACAGACCACAGAACTCCAGTGGAAACTGCATAAACAGAGCACAATTTGGCATCCAGTCAACACAAATTTTAACAGGACACAATGCAATATTTTAGCATACAGTGTGAGTTTTGACTTTAAACTTTTTTCTATTCATAAAAAATGTAAAATATGGCTTAGCTGACAATAAAGGTGGAAACAGAAGCTACATAACATGTTTTTTTAAATCAAAATTGGGAAAAATCAAGTCAGTAATGTAAATGTAGGAGACTTGTTGCAAAAGGTAGAACCTGGATGAGAAAGATGTTCACATGAAATAGTATAAGCTTAAGTGGTTTGAGAGTATGGTAATAGCACCAACACAAGGCCAAAACTATTTAACTTTGACCTGTCTGATGTTTTCTCTTTGCACTTCTGTGAACACATGAAAAAGAAGGAAAAAAAGGAAAAAGAAGGAAAAGAAAAAAAGATCTGTATGAATGAAGCAAGTTAGTTAGAAAAACAATTCATTATGCTTAAATGTCTTTACCTCAGCCCCAGTACACAGATGTTTTTCCTGCTTGAGTGGCCACAAAGCAAGTGTCAATAGAACCTTTAATGACTTAATATTACTCTAGTGAAAAGTCAGAGCAGAGAAAGGAAGACTCAAAATGGATACTTAGAAGTTTTCTTTAAAAAATCCGATCACTTCCACCATCTTTTCTTTAATGATCTTACTGTACATAATGCTGCTGGATACCTTGTAAGAATGCTCATGGTGCAGGGTTACATTGCTTGCCAAGTTTCCTTGGCATGAGAGACAGCATAGGCTATTGGTTTTCTGATTGCATACTAGCTAAAATAGTTTAGGCAAAGAATTATAGTTACCTTATTAATATAAAATTTAACTGGACTCTGTAAAATATTTGAGATTCTTTTTTTCTGTATGGCTTCATCCATGGTGTTCAAAAATTGTGCCTTGGTTTCATCAGAATTTCCATGCCTCTGGCAATAAACCCCTGCAGGAATAGTAACTGTTGGCCCACAGCAGTTTATTGCTAGTTAAACAACATTCTCTGAAAACTAATGTTGACTTGATACCTTCATCTTACCATCAGTGCATGGCAATCAGAACTTCTTTCATATTCTTAAATTGTTGATTCATTCAATAATTCAGTCTGTTAGGGAGTCGGTTATTTTGTTTAATTTAGAAATCATTTTAAATTGGTTTTACTGATAAGAGCTGTGAGTTTGAGCCTGTGGTTTTCTTTGCTTTCATGGTCTGGTGCTGTTTTTCATCATTTTCATAAAAAGCTATATTTTTCATTATTTTTTTCACAATTTTCATTAGTGGTCTGTCATTTAAAGCTTGACATATAACCCCAAGTTTAGGAAAAGCAAAAGGAGAAAAAAATCTTAGCTAAATGACCTCAATATGAATCTGATTTAATCAACTAAAACTTCAGTAGTCTTAATTTTAAAAGAGCAGTGACAAATATTAGCATGGTCCATGGTCCAGATGCCTTCTCAGGCTTCCTGAACCTACCTCTACTATGCTGGAGAGTCTCTTGCCCCTCACTACCAGCTTTAGTGTCTGAAGTAGAAGAAAGCAGGGAGTAAAGTAGCAGGGAGTAAGTGCTTATGCCAGTTCATTGCACACCTAACATTCTGCAAAAACAAGAGATTGGAGATGTTATTTCTTTTGTGATTACTTAAATGCCAGCAGGTCTTTTGGTTTTAGGTATTCCAGATCGTCCTCTGTTGAGCACAGCAGGCACACCTCATCTTACCTTATCTGGATGTTATTTTCAAACTGTCCTAGCTTACCAAAATGGAAGATGAGAGCTGTAATTATGGGAATCTTTTTGTCTCTGAACCAGCACTTCTCTGTTGATCTCATCCTATTCAAATGTGATTACATTTGAGTCTCTGATTGTCAAGGGAGTATTTAAGGAAATTTGTTTTGCCTATTTCCCAGCCATTCCCTTCTCCACTACTCATGGACTTTGGTAGATTATGTTATAGCCACAAGTCCATATGCATCCTGCACCAAGTGAAGTTGTTTCTGGAATCTTTTCTTCCTTTTTAATAACACATGCACATTCTTAGGAACAGAGGGTATTTTTTTATTTGATTTAAGGCTCCCATGGACCTGACTTGTGCTTTAAAAAAGAACAGTTTTCAGATTTTTAAACAGAGCCTGAAGATACTTCTTTTTTTCCCCCCTGCCATCTAAATTTTACTCAATACTTCTGGTGAATGGATCAGCATGTCTTTAAAAAATTCCAACATCACATTAATACTTTTTGTGATTTCCCTGAGGAGGTCAAAATTTTCTCTTCTGATTTTCCTTTTGTATTACTCTTGAATATGCATCACATTGCCATGATGCTGTTTATCTTTCACTGAAATATACCTTTTAATGGCCTTCATAGAAGACTAAAAACACCTATTTCCAGATTGCAACCATTCAATTTCTATAAACTGATAGCAAAAGTACCATGTATACAATGCAAATGAGAAAAATTTCTACTTCTTATAGCAATGCCTTAGCAGGAAAAAAAAAAAAATAAAAGGAATACTTGAGTTCTCTTATACAACATTTTCTAATAAAACTCTGTCTCTAAAAGACTGTTGTGGAGTAGAAAGCCTACGCTACTGGCACATTATCATGAGATGAAGTGAAATGACAGCAGGAATGTGAACAGCACAGCTTTAGAGGATTGTCTGGATGACAAGAGAACCATTTCAAAGTGTTTCATGTAGGGTGCTACGCTTTCTGTTTTCCCTGTAACACTTCAGGTAGGGGCTCACCCAACAGGGATTGAGTGGCAAGAAGGATAAGGGACATTGACTGTCAAATCAGCTGTCTCTGTCTCTGTCCCTGTCTGTCTCTGTCCCTGTTTCTGTCTCTGTCTTATTTCTTCTAAGAATAGAATAATCACTTCTTTTCATAATACAGTGACATTGCTCAGATTTTTCATTATGCCTGGATTAAGAATAAAAAGCAGGGGTGGAGCTGTGAGGGGAGATCAACTTCAGTTTGATTCTTCTTGTTCACCACCTTCTCTCTTTGTACTTTCCTGCCTGACTTGGGATGCAAACCAACTTCACCTTGGGTTCTTTTAGATTTAAAGGTTATTATCAACTGCAACATTAACCTGCTCAGACCTTATTTTCATTATCTCCGATAGGATGGCAGGATTAAGCTAGCTAGTAGGAGCATGATGTGATTTAGTTCTATTTGATGCTTCTGCCTTAGTAAATGTCAGAAGCAGGGAACAGAGTATTAATAATCATTTGCATCCAGTATGCTAACAGCAGATCTCCAAGAGAATGCACTCTGTAAAATAAAGCTCCAAGGTAGCAATTGCCCCTCCTCCAAAAAATAAATGAAAACAAGTCCATTCAAGACATATCTGACAAATGCAGGGTTAAATAAAAACACTAGGATCTATTTAAAAGCCAAGAAGCAGTTTGCTGGAGCAGTTATTTCATGTTAATCACTTTGTATTTACTGCAGCTTGAGAAAGACACATTTGTTATGCAGACAGTGTTCATTGTCGTAGCTTGATCATTAATGCACTGCTGCCAGCAACAAAATGAATTAGCTCTCTGAATACTAAACTGGGAAACCAATGTTGAACCAGAGAGTGGCACAACGACACTTACAGGATTAAAATATACTACCCAGCTATGAGAGGGTGCATTTTTGGCCTTTGTTAATGATCAACTATTTTTAAGATTAGCATTAGTAGGAAACCTCTCTGGAATGGATGAAAATTGCTGGACAAACAATAGTGATCATTTATGTTCCCCATGGGAGTTTGTACTCTTTCGGGAATACAAATTTCTCATGGATTATTTCCCATGCTTGACCACAGCCATTTTTTCCCCCATCAACAATTTATCATTTATCCCTTTACATGCATGCTTTGAATTTCTGCAATTCCTAGCATACTGTAGATCCATAGCAGCACTGTGGAAAGTGCATGAATACAAAACATGAGGGAATCAAAGCCCCACTGTGTCTGTGAAGAGATGTCACAGACGTGCAAAAGCACAGTAACAAAGCAAATGCCACCTGTCACTCTGAGTGTTTTTATACGGCTTTTGATGTCCCTGTGTCACAAGAATGACAACATTAATCTCAGAATGGTGCCTTGCTACTGTTAACTATAAACTGCTCTGCACAGGTCACTAAACTAGTAAGAGCTGATTGTATATTTAAAATAAAAAGGAGGAGGGGCAGATGTCAAGGAAGAGGAAAAAGGAAGGAGGAAAAATACCTCAACCAGCAAAATGTATCTATTTTTGTGGAAGCTTGGGACTTGCCCTGTAATAAAATGTACTCAAGTAAGAGCAGAAGGCAGCAATCTCCTTTCTATCCCCTAAAAACCCTGGGCTTGATTCCCTGAGATGTTGGAAGCACAACACTCACAGATATTTAAAAGGGAGAAAAGGCACTAGGAAGCTATAAAACACTTATTCTATCTTTTAGTAAAAGTATCATGTGCATAAATGGGTAATAAATTTAAGCCTAAGGATCAAAGAATCCTGAACTATGTTCTATAGGAAAAAAACAGAGTCTTCTTGAATCTTGAAGTACACATGTTCTCCTAGAAAGAAAAACAAATAAGCAGCACAATAATCCCAACTCCTTTGAGAGTTCTTTCCCTTCCAATTGGAAATAGAAGTTATTTTAACATTTATATGCAAAACAAAGCATGCCAGAAAACACAACACAGCCCAATCAGCTGATGCAGAGAAATGGTTACGTACAGTTATTGTACGGTCGATGCTGATGGCTGATTTTTGTGTATTAATATACTTTAAAGCTAATATTTTATAATTTAAATTATAATGGACTCTCTTGTTCTATTTGCATATATTATTTTTAGAAATGTCCATTTTCAAGTTTAGAGAGTAATTATTCAAGATTAATCTTCAAGAATGAAAATAAGCTGTGGGAGTGGGAAACTGTCATCACCATTATGCAGCTTTCTGACCTCAATGACTATTATCTAGAATAATAATAGTATTCATTTACTAGTGAAGTAACACTCTGAAGTTAATTAAATGTTTGTACAGTATTATGAAATGATTAAGTAAGTATATTCCATAAATACCATATTTTCATGAAAAAGCAATGTCAAGCTTCATGGAAGTTCCACTATGTAGTTTTTCAGTGTTCCAGCCAGTTTTCTAATGGAACATATCAGTTGATTAGCAAAAGAAGGTGTGACTTGAGGTAATAGAGGATAATATAAAAATGATACTTTGGCTAAATTAAACCTACTAGTAATATCTGTAAAGAGAATTTAACTATCAAAAGTTGTATTTGACACAGTTATACTGACAAACTCTTAAAGAGAGACATTTCATAACCAATAAAAGGGTGAAAAATACATGCTGAAAATTCTCAAAGGTGAAACTTGGGGTTTAACCTAACGCCAGCTGGCAGATGAGCCCCACACCGCTGCTCACTTGCTCACCCCTGCTGGTGTGAGGCAGAGAATCAGAAGACTAAAAGTGTGAAAAGTTGTGGGTTGACATAAATTTAGTTTAATAGGTAAAGCAAAAGCTGTTCACGCCACCAAAACAAAACAAGGAATTTATTCCCGGTTTCCAGTGGGCAGGTGGATCCTCAGCCAGGCTCCACCACATGTAGCAGTGTCTTGGGAAGAAAACACCACCACTCTTGACATTCCCCCCTTCCTACTTCTTCTCCCAGGCTTATATGCTGATATGGTACAGGATATCCCTCTGGTGATTTGGAGTCAGCTGTCCTGGCTGTGTTCACTCACAGCTCCCCGCACACCCACAGCTCCCTCACTGGTAGAGTGAGAAGGCCTTGATGCTGTGTAAGCACTGCTCAGCAATAATGAAAACACTTCTGTTTCAACACTTTCCAGCACAAATCGAGAGCACAGCCCCATCCTGGCTACTATGGAGAAAATTAATTCTGTCCCAGCAAAAACCATCTCAGCAAAGCAACCCATTTCATCATAATAATTCTACTGCACTTTGTAAATTGCAAAATGATTTATCTTTATAGTATTATAAGGGTACATGGGTTGGGGTAATCCAAGGATAAATACAGACTTGGTGAAAAATGGATTGAGAGAGACTCTGAGGAGAAGGACTTGTAGGCATTGGTTGACAAGAAGTTCAACACAACCCAGCACTGTGCATTCACAGCCCAGAAAACCAGCCATGTCCTGGGCTGCATCCAAAGCACTGCAGCCAGAAGACTGAGGGAGGTGATTCTGCCCCTTTACTCTGCTCTGGTGAAACCCCACCTGGAGTCCTGCATCCAGCTCTGGAGCCCCCAACATGAGAAGGACATGGACATGTTAGAGTGAGTCCAGAGGAGGCCACAAAGATGATGAGAGTGCTGAAGCACCTCTCCTACTAAGACAGACTGCCATGGTTGGGGTTGTACGGACAGGAAAAGAAGGCTCCAGTGAGATCCTATAGCACCTTCCAGAACCTGAAGGGAGCCTACAAGTAGGATGGAGAGTAAGGGCATGTAGTGACAGGACAAGGGAAAATGGCTTCAAAGTGAAAGAGAATAGGTTCAGATTAGATGTTAGGAAAAAAATCTTTACTGTGAGGGTGGTTAGGTGCTAGAACACGTTGCCCAGTGAAGTTATGGATGATCCATGCCTGGAAGTGCTCAAGGCTTGGTTGGATGAAGGCTTTGACCAACCTGGTCTTGTAGAAGGTGTTCTTGTCTGTCTCAGAGGGGTTGGAAGCAGATGATCTTTCAAGCTCTTAAAGGTCCTGTCAATTGGTAATGAAACACTGCTAATGATAAAAAAATCAGATTTTTCTTCACTAAATAGTTTATATACTTTCATAATGGTGGTTGGGCTTTTTCCCTACATTTTTTTTAAGGTCTCTGAAAGTCAATGAGTCGTGTCATTATTTGCCCTGCAGTTTTAGTTATATATTGTTAGGCATCATGTTAGACCTACAGGCATTGAAGTCATGATTATAAATGACATTAAGAAAATAGACATCATATTTTTCTTTCTCCAGATAGACTGAGTGTTTGAAAGCGAAAAATAAGCAGTGTCAAGATTCTCTTTTAGTATCTTAAATCAGAAATTAAGTATTACATTGTTTACAAATGCATGTATCACTGAAAGAAAAGAACTATACCACTGGAGTCTACTCCACTGTCATTTTGTGGGGAGAAATACCCCTTCATAGTAGGGAACAGGTTTCCTTATATTAAAGAAAATTAGGCCTACACCTTAACACTACCCAGAGCTGTGTGAAATAAGAGAAAATAGGTATAAAATCTGCTGAGACTATCATGCAGTACAAGAATGATTTCTTACAGATCTTTCTCCATGTAATGCTGGAACATCCTCTGAAGTTCATGAGATATTACTTTGGATTATTTTGCCTAATCTCAAAGTGAATCCAAAAACCACTTTTTAAATATACATATTTTTACTTCTTGTTTTACACAAAAGCCTCCATATTTTCTACCTTAGAAAAAATTCTTCTATCTCCAAATTTTTTTAAAAAAAATATTTTTGGCAGAAACATTGGTGAGTTTCTCTTATTTTTCTTCACCTTTAGCAAAAGCAAAAGTTCTGTAGTCTACACTAGTTGTTAGGAGTTGTGGGGGACTTTTTTCCCCTTTTCTTCCTCAATTTCTAATTCTTGATTTTCATTCACTCTAGAATTTTAGAATTTTTAAAGAGGCAGAATAGACTACTGGGTGAGACAGTTAGGGTCTTACTCTTTATTCTTTCATTTATCTTTCCTTAACACATTTTCATGTTTGCTTTTTTTGCATATTTGGGCCTTTTCAGACTGTTACTATAGGTCTCCACAGTATTGATCTATGTAGGACTTTGAGCTTTGTCTTTAAGTATTCTAAAATATAATAACACTGCATTTATTTTTCATGAAATTTAATACTTGTTACCCTTTTTTTTTGTACTGACATCATGACAATCCTGATACTTTTTTTCATTAACAAAAATAAAAGGTAAAAATATTTCCTTTAGACTTCCAATTCATACATGAATTTCTACCAGTTACCTTCTGTTCACCTTCCTTTTTAACAACTTCTTGTTTAGCAGAATTTCTCTTTTCTGCTCCATTACAGAGTTTTGTTTTGGGGATTTGTAGAGCGTCCTATCTTTGCTTGATTAGGTACTCCTAAGAAGATCTTTCAGTGTGTCTTCAGTTTCATAAATTTTATTAGCTCCTCTCACTGCCCCATTAATTTTGTTCTTAATTTTGCAAAATTTCCACTCATGTAATCTAACTCACTTGTATGGCTGCATGAAAGTAGCTAACTTCCTCACAGGAGGAAAAAAATTGAATGAAAGCTATCTCCTAAACAACTAAAAAGATTTAAATTGGGCTATTGGGTAAATATTCCTAGAAATAGGAATACTCAGACAAAGAGTATTTCTGTAAGTGGTTATTTCACAATGATTACTCAGTCTTAGAACAATCACAAGGTATAATAATGTTTTTATTTTATGCGCAGGTTCTGAGAATATCTGCACCTCAGCAAATACCTGTGTTCTATATCTCATTTTAAAAATTCTGTCTGTAGCAGCTGATGCATAAATGCTAAAGGTACTGCCATGCTGGTGAGCCATTATTCACCTTCTCTGCTGTTGTATCTCAGTGTTCATCCATCTCCACTGTAATACAAGAGGTGCTTGACTGAGAAGAGAGATTGAGGGATAAAGTAGAAGGAGATATTAGAATTAATGGAAACATTAAGAAATAGCTCCCACTGAAACAGTTAAGAAGGATTATTTTTATTTTCCCACTATTTTTCATCACAAATTATGTGTCTGCTACTAACCATGCCACCCATTTCCTTTTCAAGCTGCAGCAATGTGCTGATGAGTAATTCCTGGTGAAGCTCCAAGCATTCAGTTGTAGAGGAATTTCTTTAAATAATGCATATTTTTATAATAGAGAATCAAAATACTGTTTCACATTAAGAGATAGAAATGAGCTCTCTCTGAATTAGTCAAATAAATACACAAACACATGTGTATGTGATTATGTGTGGGATCTTTTTTCTGCAAGAAAGAAGCAGAATAGAAAAATTATGAGAAGAAAAATTGAAGAAAGAAAAAAAGAAAATTCCTTAAATGACTATTGCAAAAGTAAAATTAATTCCATGCCTTACAGCACTGTACACCAGTTGTCTTACTCATTACAATATGACCTAGATTCTAAGGGTTATGTTTATGGTGTAGCAATTAGGATATCACATTGGCAGCAAATCTATACAACACATTACTTGACATGCACACTGCATGCATTCACTTTTTGGAATGGCCCAGCAGTCCCTGGGACTACTAATGAAATCATTGATCACAGGCTCAGCTGTAGCTACCTGCACTGTAAATATTCAATAGTACAGGAGATGAAACCCACCTACTATCCACGAAAATCTAATCATAACATCCTCATTTGCAAAGTGGACCAAAGTTTACATGCAGCTAATGAGGTCTGCACTTCATGAAAGGCATGTGCTGTGCTTTCACTAACAACTTTGTTGCAGAATGTTGAGTTCAGCTTGTACTGTTTGCGTCTAGCACTCTTCTGCTACTGAACATCACACAAGAGATGTCATCTTCACCGGATAATAAAATTGTCAGATGTAGTAGTCCTCAACATCTGAACAAGTATTTCATTCTTCCAGCCTGTTTTCCCTTGATATCTGTTAGTTTACGCCTCTGACTTATTTATTGCTTCAGTATCAGCAGCATTTATCTTTCCTATCACCAACATTCTTATAAAATATAAATATTGTTATGCTAATTGAAAGTTAGACTGCTTTTTTTCTTTTTACACATAAAACTTTAGGAGAAGGGAGATCATGATTTCAAAAGAAAACATGTGCTATTGTCTGTTAACCTTTGGGGTTCACTTAAAAGATGTGTTGCAATGACTTGGTCAAATTTTTAAAGAATGAGAGAGAATACATATTTGCACTGCAAACACAACCACGCCTTTACTTGCATAACCAAGTGTTATAGTCAAATATCCCTATCTCATAAAAGTACCCCAGTTTCTTTGAGCAATGTGAATAACTTCACATATTTATATTACTTAAGTGATCCTCTGAGCCAAGTACCAGGTAAAAATCTAAAACTGACAAATGGTAACAGAACAAAAAATTTCCTTTTTTATTATTGTTATCTTAGACATTCATTCTCAGCACTAAACCTCATAAATCCATATATCTGAGTGTTCCTCTCTTTTTTTTACAAGAAATTTTGATTCAGTATCTGTTACCCATTCTCACTTAGAAGCACAGGTCCACACAAGTAAGAGGCCCCACTCTGTTCTGTCTTGTCTTTCAGACCTCTGTGAATGTTTCAGATACCTCTGGAAATATCATAAATAAGATGCCTATGTCTGTTCTACTGAGTGGTTCCCCAGCCTTAAGTGTGTTGAATTAGTGAATTTCTTGAAATAAGAAAAACAGTCTAGATAGGATGGGGGATATGAAATCTTACCTTAGTAGCTATTCCTGATGCTTATTTACAACATCCAAAATTCTTATATTACTCTACCTAGGAGTAATACTCCAGATAGGCCACTTAATCTCTCAGGAAGTTTTGATTTCTTGAATCAGCTCCTACAACAGAATAATTTCTTATGTCTTGCCATTTTGTTCTCATGTATTATCAGTCTGCTGTAACAGAATCTATATAGAGAGAAAATAAAGAACAAATGAGAGGGATGTATGCACTACACACTCTCCTTTTTCACTTGCTTTACCTGACCTGAAGACTAGGGGGTTTTCAGTCTTGGATTTAAATGCAACTAAATTAGTTCTATAATTTAAAAGATAATAGTGCTGAAATAAGTACACTAACATGAAAATTGCATGACAGTGAATTTGAAAAGAACCAAGTTTTGTCCGTTTTGCCTTTGACCTTATTTTAAGAATAAAATTACTAATCCCATTGAGAAGATCAAAGCTTATATTTATAACTATTCTTTCATCTAACAGTCATAGAAATAAAATGTGTACTTAGGATGGTACCAAAGAAAATCAAAAGGCATGTTTCTTGACAGTGAATAATAGAATAATCATAGATGTAGCAGAAGAAACAGACTGGAAATTAGAGCAAAGAAGTATTAGGGCTGTTACAATACAATTCTGTGGTGATTTAGTTTACAGTTAGAAATAAACAGGCCAGAAGGGGCAGAAAGAGCAATCGATAAAACCCGTGTTATGGGAGATGGGGAGTGGATTCTCACCGATAATATATGAAAAATCTATTCATGCCTTTTTAAATCATTTGTAGTTCAAATCATCAGAGTTTTTTTGATTAACAGTATTGATAATAGTAACAGTAATAGCCTAGACAAAAGTGAAATCTTAACACAAATTACATCAGTCCCTTCCTCCATATGTAACTACTTATATGATGCTGCTCTGACCTATCAGCTACTGAAAAAGTTGCTCCACATGCTATTCAACTGAATAAGAAAAAATTAAACAATACATTCAAAAGCCTTTCTGTTCCCCAGATATAAATAATTTTATTTAATTTGACTTTACTGCATATTTTGTATACTCTTCTATAAAATAGAAGCACATTTTCATTAGAAACATGCAAATTTAAATTTGAGTTTCTATTTTAAATTTGAATTATCAAACAAGTTTGTGGAAGTAAAAATACAAACCAAAATTAAAGTATTGACACAAGAAAACGAAACAACAATATTTTCCATCAAAATGAAATAATATAATGTTCTGGGGAAAAAACTTAATTTCCAAGAAGTCTCTTCTAATAGGTTTTTGAGAAATGTTTTAGAGCCTAATCATATGAAAACACATTATATGATGGGAATATCTTTTTTTGAAAATAATTACTGTAGTCCAATACTACACAGTGCATTGAGAAATTAAAAGAAAAAAAAAAGGAGAAATCTTGTGTCAGACATCCTTGACATCATCATTAGTTCTACTTTCAGCCACTGTCTCACAGGAACCAGTCTGGTGTAGTTAGAGGATATCTGAAAAAAACAGATTAAATTATTTTCTTATGTGGAAATACTTGATGAATACATGGTAAAACTGCTGTTATCTTGGCGACAGGAGCCTTCTTAATCCACTAACTCTATGTAATAAATTTCAGGCCAGAATCATGCAGTATAACAAGAGAAATTCAGTATTTAGAGGTGCTATCTAAACTGTTCAAATTTATCATAAAATATAGTAAATATTAATACTCCAGTAGCAAAGGACAGAACAAAATATTATTTCAGCCAGTTTCTGACTGTTCTTCTCATGCACCTGAAAAGCCTGAAATATATAGAACTCCTCTCTTAGCTCCACACTTTGTAAGATAATCGGGCAAAATGTTTTTGTTTAGTATTTATGGAGCTGAATCCTGTGGATTTCTACATGTTCCTAAGAACAGCTGGCAGACAGTGGTGTAACCTGTCACCAGAGTGAAATTTCCTTTGGGTAGCTTGGTATTAGTGCTAAATACTTTTGGAAAGCTGTTAGAACATAACAAATACCAGTTTCTTATTGGCCCATCAAGGTTAAAGGGGTTCACCAAGCCAGACATGATGAAAGAAAAATATATACTGTTCACTTAGGCATGATGAAATGATAATCTTCCATTAGAAGAAAAAAGAAGAAGATCAGATGTGATTGTTCTCTGTTTCATTAAAACCTTTACAGTTTAATACCCAATCCTATATAATAGATGGTTCTACAATGCTGTACTGCAAAGAGGAGATAAGTAAAGTCTCCAGTGTGTGAAGTGTCAACACAAGCTAAGCAAAAGTCTATGTAAACTGAGATTCCTGTGAGGTAAAATGTAGTGCTCAGAATGTATGAATAAATACCTATAAATTTTGAAAGACTATACAATAATTTAATTTTGTTAAGAATTAATTATTTCATTTTTGCATAGCCAACTGTTGTGACACTGTTGATAGGTAGACTTTTTTTTATATAATACATGGCTTCAATAAAAATTTTATTGCATTTTTATGTACTATGACATTTTAGGAAATCTAAGGAATCATATAATCATAGAATCGTTTACACTGGAAAAGAGCGTTAAGCTCGTTAAATCTGACCATTAACCCAGCACTGTCAAGGACGACACTAAGTCATGCCCCTAAGTGTCACATACACAGGTCTTTTAAATGCCTTGAGGGATAATGAGTCTACCACCTCTCTGGGCAGCCTGTTCCGGGGCTCCCTTTCAGAGGAGAAATTTTTCCTGATACCTAATCTTCTACAACAGGAGCCAGATTTAGTACTCGTTGGGCTTTGGTGCTTCTAATTTTCACCTTCCATAATCTCATGATAACCTTGCAGTCCTCCTGAGTTGGCTGCTCCTTCATAAAATGATAATAAACTCTCCTGGTTTTTAGCAGAGTTCAAGCCAAAGCCCTCTGTTTAACCAGGCCAGTCTTCTTCTGTGATGTCTAGTCTTCTGAGCACATGAGGCTTCTCCTGTACCTTGAAGATTTCCTTTTTGAAGAATGTCCAGCCTTCCTGGACTTCTTTGCCATTCTGGACTGCTTCACAAGGGGCTCTCTCAGCCAGTTTCCCAAACATATAAAAATCCTGCACTCTGGAAGTCCAAGGTAACAGTTCTGCAGACCCTGCTTCTTACCACTCGAAGAATTGAAAACTCTCATTCTGTGATTGCTGTGTCCAGGATGATCTCCAGCCATCACAACACCTACCAGAACTTCTCTGTTCACAAACAGCAGGTCCAGTGGGGTACCTCCCATAGCTGACTTCCTCATCAACAGTGTGGGGAAGTTTGACAGAAGTTAAATGATGTCATTATCAATAGCTGTACAAAATTATAGCATAAAATTAACAATAACAAATATCTCCAAGTCCTTCCCCTCAGGACTGTTCTTAAGACGTTGCCATTCATGAAAATTACTCACCTTGTAATACATTTTCATTGCTTGTGGACACGCTCTTAAACCTTATTCATTAAAATCCAATAAAAACCAAGTGATGACATGACAACTTTGTAATGTTTAAGCATTCATTGTCTCAAATACAGTGTGGTTAACAAATATGTATGAAGTACATATATGCTGTTTTTTTCCTGAAATTAAAAAAAAAAAAAAAAGATAATTCCGTACCTAATCTGGCCTGCATTGCCTCCTCATGTCCAGCCTCTCCTCCACCAGCACTCCCACTGACATGAAATGTCCCAGTTGATTTAATTCAAATAGTTCCTTTTATACAGCAATATCAAGTGGGTAGGAAAAAAAAAAGAAACACTTGGCAACGAAAGACAAGAATTAGAAGAAAAACATCCATAATAATTTTAGATGCTGCATTTTATTCAACTGTTGTGAGCTGTGAGTGGATACAGGTTTGTTAATAAAAAGAGGTGAGCGAATGGAGCTTAGATAGTTTATAAATGAAGCTTCAATTATGCTCTGTCACAATTTCCCATTACTTAACTCATGTTTGCCATAGAACTGATTTCTTTTCTGTTTTTTTTCTATATCTGTGGTTTAGCCAACAAATTAAAAAATATAATACCAAGTAACAAGTCTGCTTTCTACACATATTTTACTACTAATTGTTTATTAAATGATGCTTAAAGGATAAAAAATATTTTTTCATGACAATGGTTCTAGTTTAAGCTTTCCAGGTTGTATTCTAATTGTCACTGAACATACTGTAAAAATATTTAAAATACTTTCGATAGTTTATTGTACTCACAGAACTGAAAAGTGTTAAATCCATTAGGCAATTGAAAATTGGTGTGTGTCAGCCATAACTACTTGTCATCTTCATATATAATCCTCTCAGGAAATCAATACAACACAAGCAGGTTTCTAGCTATTGATCTAAACCACTTTACATATAACAAAACCTGATTCTGATAAATGATAGTATAAAAGGAAGAGGATGTGTAATTTGCTGTCACTTGACAGCTAGCGTCTATATCATTCCTCTACTTACAAAACAAAGTAGATAATTTTTCAAAGTGTTTGAAAGACTATCTGGTGTTTAACTGCCTCTGGATATTAAGCAAAGTGATGTGCATTGCTGTACATAACCTTATAGCTTATGTCATTGACCCTATGAGCACTACATATCTGCTGGCACAGTTCTTGTGCTATAGTGGATGGGCAGCCTCTTAGATTCAAAGCTTATTATTTTGCCAATACTGAGGTCTTTCTTTCAAAAAGTTACAGAAAGGCTGAAGTGACTGAAATTCTTAGCTCTGTGTTTTCCAGTAAACTGTCACAAAGGCAGATACTTTCCATCAAATTAAACTTTGAGGATTTTACGTTTGAATGCACAATGATTATAGACAGAAAAAAAAAAAGATATCGATGTTGGCTAATTATGACAAACTTCAATTTCCAAATTACATTACTTTCAATTTATTGCATCCTGAAGATGATCAGACTTTGATTTCTTTCTCTCTCAAAAGTTTCTCACTGAAAGTAAGTAATTACAGCAAGCTGGCAGATGAATTATGATTTAAGACATTTCAGATTTCATTAACTGTCACCAAAATCAAGAAAGGGAGAAGGAGAGACTACAACTGGTAGACTTTGGGTCCACCCTGTGTATGCTTCAAAGAAGTTGACTTCTGAAAGCATGAGGTTCTGGGGCATTCAGCCAAATAATCTTCACTGGAGTGCAATAAAAGCTACAGCTGCTGTTACTGGATATCAAAGTCTGTTCCAAAGCCAGAGTATTCCTGAAGCAACTCTTCCTCCATTCTTAGCTTACAGGTCTCCTTATTTCAGTCTTGAGCATTTAGACTGGCTTAAGTGTAACTTCTATAAATAATCTTACTGATTTTCCACATAAATATAAGTGTATATTTCCCTTCCCCTTATGCAGTTCATCCATGGATTTTTCCATGAGAGCGGAATAATTCACTGGGATTCAGGGAATATGACTTTGGGCAGACATTTCCAGAGCTATGCTCTACCTCTGAAGACTCTCATCATTCATGAGAAAAGAAACCTAGCAATCTCAGGAGTCCAGATGTTGCAGCCTGATGAAAACAAAATAAATTTAAGTGAAAAAGGTTAACTATCTTCAAAAGTACCATAAATTAAATGATGCTGAGATTTTAATAAGAAGTTGTCATTGAGGCACTGTATATGTATTTGTATTCTTTAACTGCTGCAATGCTACATCAGTTTTCAGGAAACTGTGTAAATGGCAAATGTGAAATCAGGGAATGCAGAAGAATATATATTTGGCCAAATATACACTGAAGATATATCAAATCACACTTGAAACAACTGTGGAAGAGCCCATGTTTTAAAAGAATGTGAACATGCATTTGAGGAAAAAAAAAAGCAACCTTGACTTCAATCAGGTAGAAAGGTTATCTGAGAAAATAAACATTCCATGTAAAGAGACTGTATAGAAACATCTAGGATCCAGAATAAGCAGTTTATCTAAAACATAAACTGCTGAATAGCCCATATTAAATATAATGAACCAGCTTAAACTGAATATGTGAGCTTTACAAACCCCACTTACTTTTGCATATGCTTCTCTCTTCTGCGCTGTCATTTTTAGATCCAGTACTAGCTGTGATATAAGCAATTTTTAATATTATTATTATTATTATTAAATGGACTTCTTAAATATCTTGTTGAAAAAGTTGTTGGTTATGATCAGCTGGTCTATTTAGGCTCCTCTTAGAGCTGATTTATAAATCTGGCTGTAACAAAGGACCATTACACCTCTTTAGACAACACAGGGACTAAGGTTGAAGAGCACAAAACCATATGAGTCCTGCAGATTAAATACAGACTTAACCCTGGTTCTGCTGTGAGAAAAGGACTTTGAGCACAAAAGCACCAATGTTGGTGGCTTCAGTGAAACTTTTGTCACTTATTTAAACTCAGTTTCTTGACCGCCCAAAAAGGTGATATTCAGAGTTATGCTGGGTGGTAGAGTATAGCCAAGAAATTGTTTCATTTTTAAAAGCTCTGATTTCTCAGTCTCTGCTTCTTCTTCAATTTGCTGATGCCCAGGAAAAAGTTGTAATTTTTTATTAAAATAGCATGAACACTATCAAAAATATAACAAGAAAACGAAGAGGCACTTTTTAAAAGAGTGTCTTTGTGCCTCACATTGTCCTTGCAAAACTGTTGTCTTAATCCACTTTTCCCGTCACAATTGTTTTAGCCTTTAACAGGACTTCACTCGTTTCTTCCACTTAAACTTGATTTTCCCTTAATAGTTGAAGGACGCTCAGACAGCATCACATTAATTTCAGTGGACATTGAGTTTTATCTAATTCAGCAAGCCAGCCTTTGTTAATTAGGCCTCATAGGGCAAGTGATTGTGAAGAACATCTCTAACTGTCACTGATCAATACCCACAGCAGAAGCAGTTCTAGCAGTCAATTATTTGTGTTTCTGAGAAGGAAGAACAGTCCTATTCTTGTTAACTCCCTGAACTTTTTTGAAATCACAAGGCCTTTCAGCCTACCTTCCTAACAAGTTCAACCAGATGCATACAAATTTTATTTCCTCCTCCTAATGCTGAGGCAGGTTCATTGGCAGCAAAGTCCTCTGCAGCCTAGCAGTGCTTTATAGAAACTTCCTGTGCTTCTAAAACCATGAGTTTCACTGATGGGAAAGTCAACATTCCAACAACACTAACAGAGATTCACTGTTTAGGCCTAGAGACATGGGCTCTGTTTGATTAGGTCCCAGAAGAATAAGTTTATGGAAAGCAATTTAACATAATGCTATGCTGCAATCCTTCAAAAATAAAGAGAGAGTAGGGAGGAAAACAGATTGCAGCTATTAGCATTTCCTGGTCATTTATTTCAGTGAGCATATATAAATATATATGCATTTGTATATAAATTAGAACTTTAGGCATTTCCAATGAAAATTTTCTTTTCTGCCCTCTAGAAACTATTTTTTAATAAGTTCCTGTTCTTCTCTGGGGATATTATGAAGCTGTCATTCTTGCCATTCAGGAGTTAGGGTTAAAAACACCCAGCTTCCTAAAACCATCACTGAGTTGTTTTAATATATGATAAACAGCTAATCTCTCCAAAAGAAATGGGTGGGAAAATTTTTTCTCTGTTCATGAGAGAGGCCTCAGAATTTAGGAATTTTCTCATTGCACATCATGTATTTTCAAAATCAATTGGTGACATCCCAAAGTGAAGAACTGTAAAGAGACTGGCTCATCATTTATACATTGTAATGTATAAAAGTGAATTTAACAGTGGAATGATATTTTCATTTTTTCCTATGAGTCTCCTTTGTTGCCTCCTCTAAACAGCTATTATTAAAGGCATAAGAAAAACATAGCCTGTTAAGTTGTAGGTGAGAGATTTCGTGTTCTGTTGCGACACTAAGTATAGTTACTAGCAGAAAAGCCAAACTTTCAGTGGAAGATAAACTCACCTAAGTTTGGATGTTTACATGTGAGTGTGTCCCAGTGCCTTAAAAAGTCAAAGGATAGCTAACCAATACATTTATTGATTTGAAAGCACAATTCAGCCATGAGACAATTCAGTTGCCTGTTTCCTGTTGCTCCTCTCTCACTCATCAAGAGACATCTCTTTGACCTTTTTTCCCAGTCTGATATCACTCTTTCCCTAATACTGGAATGATCACCTATCTCTGATAGGGTCCTCAAGATCATTTTCTCTGAGAATAATCTAGCCATTTTCTCCTTTATAATGTTTCCTTATAGATAATCTTCATTACGCCTTTTAGAGACTCTAACCTATGCATGTGATGGAAGAGCTTGTGACATCATTGTACTAGGTTTCAGATGTAAAAGAAAGAGAAGAAAACCGGAGACTGCTATTTGATTTATCAGTAGTTGTAGTAGTTTTCTAGTAGTTCTAATCAAAGCATTTGTTTTAAGGAAAAAAACCCAAGCTGTTCATCTTTTGTATATTTGTGAGATTAATTTAAAAACTTTTTTTTTGTACATTACATGAAACGATTTGCTCCTCTTTTATTTATGTTTAACTTAAGAGAAGGGTTGTTTTCTTCTTTTTTCAATGGCTGAATCTTGCAAATACCTATGGTGGTGCAAAGAAACATTTTCCTTATTTTATATGTTTCAACAACACAATTTAGTTCTGAAAGTTAACACAATCCCATCCTTCAAGATCTTGAAACAAAATGACAGGCTTTAGCATTTAAACAATATATTGAAAAGTACCTGTAAAGAACTCTAAGCAAACAACTTATTTTTATACTGTACATTAAATGTTTTGAATCCAAGTTGACCTTAAGTTGCAATGTATTATTACAATTGCAGAGATAATACACTACTTACAATAATTACTAAGACAGAATACATGATCCTGAAAGCCTGAGAGATTTTAAAAATTCTTTGCCAAGTCACTGCTGGCATAAAAAGTTACCCTAAAAAAAGAACCAAAAAAAGGACTGTTATTCATGATGATAATGAGCAGAGGTTTTGATGATAGTGTCAAATGTTTCATATCTAATATAAAATAAAAGTTTCAGTAATTTCTCCTTTAAAACAAATCTAATTGTACAGTATTGTTGTTATGCAAATTAGCTCTATTAAAAGTACCATTTGCAACTCCAATACAAAATCTTAATATATAAAGAAGTTAGAAAAAATATTGTATTATATTCCATTATGTCTTAGAAGTTCACAGTGTGGTAAAAGAAAAAAAAGGTATTCAAAGATATTGTAACTTGAAACAATATATCCTTTTTACAGTTTTAAGAACATTAGGACCTGGAAGTGATTATAATAAATAGCAAAACACAAGTAAGTCATAGTAATTGTGCAAAAATGATCCCTTGGCATTCAGTTTCATGTATGAGTTAATATGCACATTATGACTGGAAAAGCATCCCAGTACAATTATGAAGTACTGAGATCTTAGGAATATTGTCTGCATCTAGCAACAGATAATACAAGCTTAATTGTAAGATGTCTACTTCAAACCTAAAGCCAAATTTTTTAAATATAGATTTTCTATAAATAAATACGTAATAAATAAATATATGCCTTTAAAACTATAAAGGAATTTTCATGCCATTTGAAAATAAGATTTTGGCAGTATAAATATGGTAGAGTAGCCATTATTTTAATCAGATCTCGTAAATGATCAGAGCATTGTGTCATGAGCCAGAACATCGTAGCGTTTAAAATAAGGAAATAAAATGTGCCATGTAGAAACTACACATACCAAAACCCCAGTCCACTATCCAAGATTTTTTTCTAAAAGGATTCTTACTTTCTAAATGCATAAATAGTACATATAAACTTTCAGCAGTATGACCCAGAACCCACGTAGTACTCTTGTCTACACTTAGTTACCCTGAGTTCCAAGAAACTAATTCTGAAAATTTTTATAAGGCAACAAATGCCTTTTATGCGCGACTAAATCAGAGCAAAGTAGATAATCACAATGAAAAGTTTATACAAAGTAAATTTAAAACCTGTGAACATTGTAACAGGACATCAGAAAAAGAAAATTCAATGAACACCAAAATCTGCCACAATAGTTTCCTTGTCTTTGAAAGTAAAATGTAAAGGTTCAAACAGCAAATCATCATTCAACAGAGAGGTCTGTGTGGAAACTGCTTTGTATAACAAATTAGAGAGTAAGGGTGCTGGCAAGAGTAGAAACAGCACAGAGGTTTGGCTGTGATCAGAATATACCATGTTTCATAGGAAACGGGCCTTGATTTCTGGGCAGGTATGCCCCTGCAGCCCATGGGGGAGACCCATGCTGGAGCAGGTGGGTGCCTGAAGGAAGGCTCTGACCTTGTGCAAACCTGTGGTGGAACAAGCTCCTGGCAGGACCCACAGGCCCATGGATGTGAGGAGACCCAC
Source organism: Drymodes brunneopygia (assembly GCA_013400955.1). Taxonomy (NCBI): domain Eukaryota; kingdom Metazoa; phylum Chordata; class Aves; order Passeriformes; family Petroicidae; genus Drymodes; species Drymodes brunneopygia. The sequence goes on along the minus strand of VZTZ01037903.1, from coordinate 2,223 downwards.
GCGAGACCCCCACTGGAGCAGCCTGTTCTTGAAGGACTGCACCCCATGGAAAGGAGCCCAGGCTGGAGCAGTTGGTGAAGAACTGCAGCCTGTGGGAAGGGCCCATGTTGGAGAAGTTCATGGAGAAATGTCTCCCATGGCAGGGACCCCATGCTGGAGCAGGGGAAGGATTCTTCTCCCTGAGCAGTGGCACAAACAACCTGTGATAAATGGATCATAAAGCCAATTCCCTGTCTCCCTGTGCCACTGAGGGAAGAAGATAGAGCCTGGGAAGGAAGAATGGGCAGGGTGAAAGGTGTTTTTATTATTTGCTTTACTTCCCATTATCCTGCTCCGATTTTGATTGGTAATAAATGCAGTTAATGTCCCCAAGTCGAGTCTGTTTTTCCCCTGAGTGTATCTGATAAGTGATCTCTCCCAGTCCTTTTCTTGACTCATAAGTCTTTCACTACATTCTCTCTCCCCTGCCTAGTTGTGGAGGTGAGTGATAGAGAAACTTTGGTGAATATCTGGCATCTAGTCAGGGTCAACACAGACCTTAAGGCATTTTGATTAAAAAAAAGTATTTACTGCGATGCATTATGCAGCTGGTATGACATTATCTCTCAAGGAATCACACATAAAAAGATCAGAAAATTACCATCATGGGTCCAAGTAGCTGATGTTAAGATTCATCAACAATATTTATATTAAAGAAAATATAGTCTTTTGGTTGAGAAGCCAACTAGCAGCATTTGTTCAGCAAATGTTGCAGCAATAAAAACTTTGCATATAGGTATTAATTTTATTAAAATAACTGAAATCGTCTTCTTTCTTTTTATAAGATTGTGTAAAAAGAACCTATAAGAGAAAAATTTCCATTAGAATAATATCCTCAAGTAAGCTTTCTCTTTAGATATTATTCATGATTTTACATTATCCAAAAAAATTCTCATGAAGATTATTATCTGCTCCACATAGCTTTGATCAACTCAGACATTATAAGAAAACTAAGGATACATTTTTTATCCTTGATGTTATTTTTTATATTGTTTTTGTTTTAAATCACTTTTGGAAGTTGCTAATATTCAGTGGAAAAACTGCCATGCCAATAGATGTTCAAAGTAGAAAGTACTTTGCCATTTTCTTCAATAATATTTAAGAAAAATACAGTGCAACTAACATTTCTGTGGAGCAACAAGATTATTTTGAACAGTTATTGAAACTCAGCAGTTCCAAATGCACACATTGAGCAAAATCTAAATAAGGTTGACAGAGTGGAGAAAGGTCTGCAAAGATTATCAGTCTGATGACCTTATTTACACTTTGCTTTCCTCCCAAAATATCTGTGATGCATGGTTAGTAATACAGTATAATATTTTTCCCTTATGTAGCAGTTTTCATCTGAGATGTCAAAGAAGTTTACCAACATACAATTCATCTCTGTAACATTGCTTCAGAAAATCTTGTCCCACTCAATTACATAAGGTGAACTGAGTCTCATGGCTGCTTTGCAGATACAGTGAATGGAAAACAATGCATGAAGGAATTCTATGATCCTGCCATGATTCTAAATTCACTGTCAACTATATCTGCATATTCCCAAGAGATATTTATCTATTACATTTTATTATATATGTGTAAGCTTCCTGCTGAATACTTTACTACATCACTGGATGAGGTAATTTGCTGATTAACTAGTTTTGATTAGGAGGTTTTACTTAAATGTCAAAACTAAATACCTCTTGGAATGATTAATTTCAACAGCTACTTCTTTCTACTTTGAACATGAAAAATAACTCATTCCTGTAATTTTAACACCACTTTCATTTATTTAAACCTGTTACATCTTATTTTGGTCTTTTGCTTCCTAAATTTCTGTTGATCATTCTTTTTGTTTTCCTGGAGGTTTCAAACTGTTGGTATCATAGTTTGACCCTGTCTAGATGCCAGACACCCATGAACAACTCTCACTCACTCCTCTGCAGCTTGACAGAGGAGAGAAAATATAATGGAAGCTTCATGAGTTAAGGTCTGGGAGAGAGACCATTCATTAAATACCATCATGGGCAAAACAAGCTCAACTTAGAGATACTAAGTGAATTTATTACTAACAAAATCAGAGCAGGATAATAAAAAGCAAAAACACCCCTTAAAACACCTCCCCCCACCCCACCCCTAACCCCTCCCTCTCACCGACAGCATGGGGAGTCAGGGAACTGGGGTTTACAGGTCAGTTCATCA
>VZTZ01037900.1:103228-118863 GCA_013400955.1 Drymodes brunneopygia | reverse complement strand
GGGCTCGGGCTCGGGATGCGGGACTCGGGCGCACACGCTCCCTGCGCTGCGCGGTGCCTGCGGGCGATGGCTCGAGGGGGTTTTAGGCAGGTTCCAGCCCGTTTAACAGAGGACCAAGGTGCTGACACTGCCGGTCTGTGCCATTTCGCTGGTTATTCAAAGCTCCCCGCTTCCCCTTGTGCCTTCCTAACTTTATCTTCCCTCGAATCTGGCTGAGGCAGAGGAAGCGAGGCTTGTGCGTAAGTGCTCGGGGGACCAAAGCCAGAATCTCATGACCTTTGCAGCTTTGGACAAATTTGATTACCTGCCTCTGCAAGAAGAGAAGGAAAGACGTTTCTTTTCACGGGTCACAGCTCGTGCTGAGCAGCGTCAGGCTGGGCAATGGGCTCTGGCAGATGGGGATCTGTGTTTGGGATGGGGACAGGAGGAATTCTGCACAATGACAGCCTCTCCCCCACCTCCCCAGTGAAATCACTGACGTTCTTTCTCTTCCCACTGGTTGAGGTTTACAGTTTTGGCCCCTGTGTTTAATGGAAACTTGCGTTCTTGGGAATTGCAAGGTCTTTTTTTTTTTTTGTCCTGAAGCCTTAGGGTTTGTAATGGGAGGAATAAACAGTACATCAACTTTATGAAAATATCTAAATTTAGATGTTAATGAAGCAAAGTGCAGAGGTTGTGTCAGATTAACTCCCCTGTCTCCAAGGAGTGTGAGAGTGTGTGTGTGCAGTGGGGAGGTTCCAAACTTTCCTGTGTATCACTCAGGTGAATCACAGTGATAAAATTTATACAGAACAAAACACCTTCCTCCTCCCTGCAAAGCAGGGAAACGCTTCACAGGCCTGCTGCAGTCAGGAAGGTTTTTAGGAGTATTCAGGCTTGGAAAAACTGAGGAGGCACATTTGACAGGCAGTGTAATCCTCAGTTTGAAGATATGCACGTGCTCAGCTTTAAATAGATGAGTGGTTCCTGGAAACTCCTCCAGCACTGGCCTTTGCTAACACCACACACCCAGTAGCCAGAGGAGAGGCAGACACAAAGCCTCAGTCATATTAGGCAATTAGCTAAATATTTGTGTGTGAAATTAACTCTAGGCAGATGGGAAGCTGAAAAAAAATCAGGGTCTAAGCCAAATACCTCCAGATTGGAGCCAGAGCCTGAGTATAAACACATCGAGTCACTCGGGTGGGTGTCTGCAGGGTCAGCATTGCTGGGCTGGGGCACTTCAGGGGCTGGGCTGGGAGAATTTGGGAAATTATCCTGCCCCAGCTGGGGGGGCAGAGACAGCTCTGGAGGGGCTGACTCATTTATTTCATGCAGCCTCCAAAAGTGCATTTCACTTGGATGGAACTGGTGGAGATAACTGGTTTAATACAAATGAAATGTATTACAAATAATTTAATACAAATGAAATACAATGAAAAAAAAACCTGTCCCTTTTCCTTTTTCCCTTTTCCTGATTATTTTCCTCTGCCCGTCTCCCTTTGAGCTCCTGTGAAGTGTTTGTTCTGTCCTAGGGATAGGAGCAAGATTGGTGTTCCCCAGGATGGCTGCAACCCAAAAAATGACTGTGTGGGAACTGCCTGGAGCAATTCCCACCCCTCAGCTCTTCATGAGATCTTTGGGCTGCACGACTTTGCTTCTGGCACAAATTGGCTCAAGCCACATTGCCCAGTTGCAGTTTCCTCTCAAGTTCTTGAAATCCAGTGAAATCTTTATAATCAGAGGCACAGAAACCCCAGGAAATGTTGCTTTATTTGCCTGCCACCTCAGAGCACAACCCACGTGTGTGGCTGTACTTTAAATGTCTTTGATTTTTGGAGATGTCTCTGTTTTCAGCCTCATCCCCTTCTCTCTCAGCCCCTGGGCTGCTGCTGTGCTCCCAGCCCATCCCTGCTGGCAGGGAGTGACACTGTGGGACACAAAGTCGGTGTGTGGATCTGCAGCTGGTGTGGAAAAAAGGGATCAAACCCATCTTTGGGGGCAGCTGGGAGCAAGGAGCAACATTCCTGGAGCTGCTCCAGAGGGACAGGAGCTGGCACTGCCAGGGGTGCCCTGTGAGCTCTCAGCCCCACCAAGCTGCTGGAGGTTTCCTGCCCTTCACTGGGCACCAGGCAGGGGCTGGAATTCTTGCAGCTGAGATAGGAAGGGATCCATCAAACACAAATAGTCCTGGCACAGCCCCAGAGTGGCTGAGCAGGAGTTACTGATGCTTTCAGCCACCAGCAGACACTGCAGGGAAAGCGCTCCTGAAATCCTGGATTTTCCTCTCTGCCTGTTCAGTGCTGGAAGAGATTCCTTCCTCCTCCCTTCTGCTGGAGGAGAGTTTTTAGGAAGGCTGCTGACCACAGGGGTGTGAGGACCAGGAGCTCCAGGCACGATTCTGAGCACAGCATCCATTCCCCCAAGTTCCAAATTTGCTCTGCAGAGTGGCAGCCACTAAAACCCTTCCCCTCTGACCTTTGAAATACTTGCTGGGCTGCCACATGCACACTTGAGTAGGAGATTGAAGTAATAGCTGGGAAAAATCTCCTAAAATGTCTCCCAGCCCGTTTGGTAAGAACAGTCTGAGTGTTGTGAGCACAGCCTTTTCAGGGAAAAAAATGATCAGAATTGATGGCAGTTTTAGGTCCAGTTTTCTTCTGGCCCTTCACGTGTCTCCTTCGTGCTGTTTCATTGCTCTCCACCCACAAGCATCACTGATATTATGGCAAATATCACATTAAAAGAATTATTGATATTATGGTAAACATCACAATACAAACATTATTGATATTATGGTGAATATCACATTAAAAGAATTATTGATATTATGGTAAACATCACAATACAAGCATTATTGATATTATGGTAAACATCACATTAAACACATTATTGATATTATGGTAAATATCACAATACAAGCATTATTGATATTATGGCACATATCACATTACAAGCATTATTGATATTATGGTAAATATCACATTAAAAACATTATTGATATTATGGTAAATATCACATTACAAGCATTATTGATATTATGGCAAATATCACATTACAAGCATTATTGATATTATGGCAAATATCACAATACAAGCATTATTGATATTATGGTAAACATCACATTAAACACATTATTGATATTATGGTAAATATCACAATACAAGCATTATTGATATTATGGCACATATCACATTACAAGCATTATTGATATTATGGTAAATATCACATTAAAAACATTATTGATATTATGGTAAATATCACATTACAAGCATTATTGATATTATGGCAAATATCACATTACAAGCATTATTGATATTATGGCAAATATCACAATACAAGCATTATTGATATTATGGTAAATATCACATTACAAGCATTATTGATATTATGGTAAATATCACATTACAAACATTATTGATATTATGGTAAATATCACATTACAAGCATTATTGATATTATGGCAAATATCACAATACAAGCATTATTGATATTATGGTAAATATCACATTACAAGCATTATGATATTATGGCAAATATCACATTAAAATCATTATTGATATTATGGCGAATATCACATTACAAGCATCACTGATATTATGGTAATTATCACATTAAACACATTGATATTATGGTAAATATCACATTAAAAGCATCACTGATATTATGGTAATTATCACATTACAAGCATTATTGATATTATGGCAAATATCACATTAAAATCATTATTGATATTATGGTAAATATCACATTACAAGCATTATTGATATTATGGCAAATATCACAATACAAGCATTATTGATATTATGGTAAACATCACATTAAACACATTATTGATATTATAGTAAATATCACATTACAAACATTACTGATATTATGGTAATTATCACATTACAAGCATTATTGATATTATGGTAAACATCACATTAAACACATTATTGATATTATGGTAAATATCACATTAAACACGTTATTGATATTATGGTAATTATCACATTAAACACATTATTGATATTATGGTAATTATCACATTACAATTATGCCTGTCTAAAAACCAGGATGAATTCATGCACTCAGGCACGAATCTGAAATTTCCACATTCCAGCCGTGTGCTTTTTTTTCAGAAAAGCCTGCTCTGTAACGAGTTCTGTTTGAAATTCTAATCTCAGCTGAGAGACAGGATGGCTTTGCAGGCATCCAGAGATGTCAGGCACCCCGAGGGAGGCTCCCCCAGGGACACCAAGCTGATAAACCAAATTCGGGTGAACTCTTCCCCACATCAGCTGGCAGGACATCCATCAAAGATGAAAGAGCAGAAACTGCAAACTCAGGGCATCTGCTACCCTGAACCAGCTCTTTTTTTTCCCTCCCCCTCTCTCATGCAAGAGCAGCAGGACAAAATTAGTTGTTATCATCAGAATACAGGTTAATTAGTGCCCCTCGTCCATGGTGCAGTTTGTTCATTTTGTGCTTTTTCCTGGAGTTTATCCTGAGGCTCTGGGAAGAGAAAGCCCAGCTTGGGGTTGTTTCCTTGCCTCCCCATGCCATAATTTATGGAGAGGCTGTAAATCAGTTTTTAGGTCGGTTGAACATGGTTACAGTGAGTCTGTAGCTGTGTTCCTGGACTGTGGGGTCCCTCTGTGGCTCACTGGCTTTTCCAGATTTATTTAAATTCAGATTTAACCCTGCCAGTGGCAGGAGGGAGATGCCAAATCTCACCTTCACACCTCATCTCACAACACCTGGCAACCCCAAGCCCTCCAAAATCTCAGATGCTGTGCTGGGACCTGAAGAAGCCCCAAACCTGAATGATTCAGCCATGAAATTCTGCATTTCCTCGGAGATTCCTGAACTCCCACCTTCCTGCCCCTGATGGAGAAGTCTGAAAGAGTAAGGGCCTAAATAAAAACCCACAGAACCATTAAATGTGCAAGGATATTCTGCCCTGGGGCATGTGCAGCTGTGATCCTGGAGGGTGGCTGGTTCTGGACCATGTCATTGGCACAGAGCTGCTTTAGTTCCTTGGTTACATGGTTAAATATTTTACTGCACGTTGAAGTTGATATTTATGGACACAGCCCCGAAAATCCTGGGATGAATTAAAGGGAGAGTTAAGGAATGTCATGGGAAAAGCTGTGAGGAGCTCTTCTGGGCTGTCCTGGCTGGGGCTGTTCACTGCTTGCTTTTACCTTTAATCCAGAGGTTGTACAAGCATGGCATGGATTTCTGTATAAAGCAGGCTGAAATTCATCCATGGAATGAAAGCAGTGGCCACTGAAATGTGCAGGGAGGTGTTGTGAGCTGGGTGCTGCATTATTGCACTGCAGTTCATGGCAGGAAAATCCCCCTGCTCCATGGAAATGGAAGGAGTCCTCTTGCACGTGAGAAATGACAATTCCACCTCATAGAAACCAATTAAAAACCTATTTAAAATAACTGCTTGTTTATAGTGTGTCAGAATGTGGTTTATGGTATTAGAGGGATGAGCAGCCCCTGCCAGGAATTTCTGTTCTGTTTGCATGGGAAGGATCCAGCAGCAGCCAAATGCCATCAATAGGGAATAATTAATAGCACCTGCAGTAAATGGATTTTCTAAAAATCCCTCTTCTCTTGCCAGATGACACTTGGAAGCCTCTTGGCTTCATTCAAAGCCAAAACTTTAAGCCAAAACAAAGCAGCATCAGCAAGTTGCTAATTTGAACTTTTGCCTCACGACAATTTTTTTGATAAGTTGGATACCTGTTAATCTCTCCCCACAGTTCTGCACAGAGATCAATTCCAGGGGAGAAAAAACAGAGCAGTGAAAAACCAATTGTGGAAATGATTGGGGTGTTTGTGTGGCAACGAATAATTTGATTTATGGTTTTGTTTTCAGACTTTTCTTGGTAGTCTCTCTTAGTTTTACCTCTGAAACGATTTCATTTCCAAAGAAACTGAAGAGTTCTTCGCATGCCATCACGGAATTCATATCAGAGAATTTACATAACATATTTCCATTTTAAATCAGGCTTTCAAAAGATGTCACTCGAGGATGCAAATATGCTGAGTTGATTTTTGCTTTCAGTCCCATTCAGTGGGAGGATCATTGCTCCTGGGAGGTTTCTCCAAGTGGACCTGTGGTTTCAGGGATATTTCAGAGCTGATTTTGACTGGCAGGATCACACTGGGGACACGGGGCTGTGGTGCTTCCAACTCCAACCTCTGACACTGGACAATGGGAACGTGATAATGAGAACATGGCCCCTGGCCACAGCTGTTTTTATAAAGGTGGCTGTTGACTCAAGGGCATTTTATCTCCATTTATTTAGTTGATAAAATCCCTACAAAGCTTGTGTAAAATGCTCATGTGAGGTTTCCTTCAGCTTTTCATGGTGCATTGGCAGAATTGTCTGGGAATGAATCTACATCTTTACAAAATAAAGCACAATGTTGCCTTGAGGAGCAAGAATTAAAGGACCATCAATTAAAGAAAACAATTCATTGTACAAGGAGTTTTTACTACTTGACCACATTCAAAATGTTATTTCTATTTGAAGCAAACACAGTTCAGTGTGATTGCTTTTTGCAGAAGTTTTCCATTTAATGAGATGCAAACTCCTCTGGGCTGTCCATGGGCTTGAGAAACTTTGGAGAATATCTTCTTTTATCTGAATGATCCAGCTGGGAAAAGCAGGCACACTCCTGCAGATCCAGAGCTTTCTCAGCTCTGCAGTGAGACTGGAACTTCCAAACACCTGAGACAGCTCCTGTGCCTGGAAAAGCAGAGATCTCTCCTCTTTGCCTTGTTCATGGCCCTGCCTCAACAGAGCCGCCCCAAACTGCTCAGGCATCTGCTTTTTAAAAAGGTATTTTTTTATTTGTATGGCATTCTGTATGATCCAGAAAAGAACAAAACTTTTTTTCACAGCAGTAGGCAGGGAAATCATAGAAATTCCCCTCAGTAAATGTTCAAGACTGAGCTCTTTTATTGAGTTGTGTCATGCAGTTTTTATTTCCAATTATTCAGAGAAAATAAAAACTTCCAAAGATCAATAAAATAAGATAAACCACTGTATCATTTTTACACTGTGAGACTCAATGTAATCCCAATTTCAAGTCCTACAACTCCTCCAAAATTAATTGCATTTTTGGGGCTGAGGGGAGTGGGACAAATCCTATGCCTTATGTTATTTTAATAACACTAAAAATAGACTTAAGTGCACTTCGTGGTCTTCCTAAATCTTGTAGCAGTTGGTGAAGAGGAATCACCTTGAACATTGCCAGTGAAGCTGATCTCTCCAGCTGCACCTTTGAAAATATTCCTGGGAAATCCCTTCTGGGGGTTTCCTGCCCATGGGTCAGGATCTAAAAGTGTGTGAAATGCAGAATGTGTGTCTGGCCTCACCTGCATTCTTGAGGACACAGCAATAATTTGAAAATCACAGCTCCTTGCACCAGATCTGATTTAGAGGTAGGCCACAAAATGTGTAAAGGAAAATAAAGGTTGTCCCCCGACAGAACTTGAAGGACTAAAGACATGTGAAACAATTAGTGGTTGGTTAATTACAGGCCTTTTTAAGCAGAATATTTTAGTAGACTTGATTAAAGGATTGGCTAATACCAAGTTTATAAATTCAGATCAATTTTAATACGAAATCTGTACAAAATTCCTCTAGAAGCCTATGTGAGCATGCACAACCATAGGAGGATTTGAATCTTTAATGGATTTTGGAAGAATGAATGTGGACTGAGGAGCTGCCTGCAGGAATGAACCATCCTTGCACTGGCAGCAGCTCTGTCACAGCTGAAGGGCTCTTTCTCAAGTGAAGGACAGGAAGAACGTCCTAATTGCTGATGAAATTCCTTTCCCTCACCCACTGCCCTTCCACTGCAACTTGGAGAGCAAAGTTGATGCCTTTGGAATGCAGCAGATTGCCCCAGGCACTGTGGGCTGGGATGTTTTTCCTGATTTTTCCCTCTGGGGACAGAATTTCCCTCTGGGGATCCTCTTGCTTCCTTGACAAACTGCACGATTTGATTGCTGCTTCCAGCATGAGCAGATGCAGTTTGTAAGATCAGTGCATTCTTCTGCTCTCTTTAAATGAAAATAAAGTCAATAAAAAGCCGAAGGAAAATGCCAAATTCCCAGGAAATAAAACCTTCTCCCTCTGTGTGTGCACATGTGTGTGTGAGTGTGTGTGAAGTGGAACAGCTTGGAATAAAGTGACATTTTTATTGCTTCAAAGCATACATGTATTGCAAGAGGCTTTATTATTTTGGAAGACAGAGGTGTGAAGAAAGAAGCTCTGAAAAAAAACAAGACAAAACAAAATAAAACAAAAAAGGTAAAAGCGACGTTACACTGAGTAGAAAATATTTGCATTTCATCAAAAGCAGCTGTTCCAATGCCTGCTGGGGCTGCTCACATGTCAGCCCTGACGAAGGAAGCAAAGATCCCATCCTCCTGGGACAGCAGGTTCTCAGGGGTGTCAGACTCCAGGATGTTCCCTCTCCTCATGACAATGACCAGGTCTGCAGTGAGGATGGTGTGGACCCGGTGCTGCCACCAAGGAAAGCAAAGAGAGCTTTTCATTTGGGGAATTGTCACTGGTGGGCCCCATTTCATTTGGGGAATTCTCATTTCATTTGGGGAATTCTCACTGATGGGCCCCTTTTCATTTGGGGAATTCTCACTGATGGGCCCCTTTTCATTTGGGGAATTCTCACTGATGGGCCCCTTTTCATTTGGGGAATTCTCACTGATGGGCCCCTTTTCATTTGGGGAATTCTCACTGATGGGCCCCTTTTCATTTGGGGAATTCTCACTGATGGGCCCCTTTTCATTTGGGGAATTCTCACTAATGGGCCTCATTTCATCAGGGCAATTAATTCTCACTGATGGACCTCATTTCTTTTGGGTAATTCTCACTGATGGGCCATATTTCATTTGGGTAATTAATTCTCACTGATGGTCGTCATTTCATTTGGGTAATTCCCATTTCTTTTGGGTAATTCTCACTAATGGGCCTCATTTCATTTGGATAATTAATTCTCACTGATGGGCCTTATTTCATCTGGGTAATTAATTCTCACTGATGGGCCTTGTGCAAGGCAAACCCCACTGGGGGAAGGCTGTCCTTGTTCACAGCAATATTTGGGATAGATCCCTGCTCTTTAACCTGAGGAGATCTTCAATGACTTTACAGCCTCTGCCACCAAGCCTGAAAATACTTAAGCATGAACTTCACTTTTGTTTTTTTTTCATTTTTTTTGAACGTCACAAAAAAATATGGAATATATAAATAAGTATATATTTATTACGGAATAAATCCTCCAGCCCCACTGAAGCACCTCTTCCCCTGTGGGAAACAGGGATGAGAAGCATCCTGCCCTGTCAGGTGGCTTAGCACCCTGCTCTGCTCCCTGTCCTCTGCTCTCCACCCATCTCAGGCCACCCCTGGGCTGTTCCTTCTGCAAATCCCTCTCAGATCTAAACTGAGTGTGCTCCAGGCAACAGTTTAATCCCATAGGCTACAGGTTTGAAACCAGTTTGTGTTTAATTTATGACTCCAGCCAGTGCAGATGGGATGAACTCTTAAAAGTGTGACATTTCACTCCACAGGCTGGAAGTCAGAGATCACCTCATGGGTTGGATTCCCTTGACGTGGTCATTTCAATGTCAGCTGCATGTTTAAGATTTAGGTCTGAGCAGCATAAAATAGTCATGAAATCAAACAAACCCACACCAGAAACACCTTCTTGCCCTGTCCTCTCAGAAGCTGTGCAGCAGAAAGGAAGCAGAGTGAAAGGAAATTCGAGAGAGAAGAATAAGTACCAAAGAGGCAGAAGTCCTGTGAGCACTGTGGACTGAGAGAGGCTACTTGTGAGTCTTCACCAGAGTGGTGAACAGGCCGTCCTCCTTGAGGAGTAAGTTTGAGGCAGTGTCACACTCAACTAGAAAGCCCTCAGAAAGGACAAGGACAATGTTGGCATCCAGGATGTGAGACACGCGGTGCTGGAAGAGAGAAGAGAAAAACAGGAGGCTGAAGGAAGGAGCAGCTGTGGGTGAGGAGAGGAAGGAATGAAGGCAGCTCTGGGAGGAAATAAATATTAACATGGGCTGTTTTGCAGTGAGTTTGGAAAGGCAAAGGCAAAGCCAAGTGAGATTCCAGCCAGGAGGACAACACAGCGTGGAACTGATGGACAGCAATGTCACCACCAGGATCTTCAGCATTTCCACAGCCAGGAGCTTTGGAGCACACGGGCAATGAGCTGGGTTCAGTGGCTTCCCTGACACAAACTGCTCTCTGACAGGCCTGAAAGCACAGTCCAGGAGGCCTGACTGTAATCTCTAACCACAGCACTGGATGCCAGACCAGATAAATGAAACAGCTGGTGAAACACTTCTTTATCTCGTGGAGAAAATCTCTGTTTGTTGACTAATGCTGCTGTCACAAGGTGGAAATATTCTGAATGGTATCCACCACATTTATGTGTGGGCATGCACAGATCTGTGGAACTTTTGGCCCCCAGAAGAGGCAGGAAAATGGGAAAGAACATCATAAACCCCTAGCTGGAAAGATAATATTTTTGGGGGGGTAATTCCCATTGATTCCAGTTTTTAAAACCTTTACTGTAAAGGGATTTATTCCCAAAAGAGAGAAAAGCTAACCCAACTTGAGAAACCACACCGGGAATATTTTGAAATCTCAACTCATAAATTTATGCCGTGTTTGTAGGCAAAATTCAAAGCTAGATTTTGATGCAACTTGCAGTAATGGTTCAAGCCATGCATTTGGTTTCAATTTTTTTAGTGAGAGTGGCATCAAATTCTGTTGGAGACAGTGCAGATGCTGAAGTTCCCTGTAAAGTCTCTGTTCAGATTCAGGTGTTTTAGTTTGATAGCAAGGCAGCATTTACTGCTAAATTTCAGATTGATAGCAGGTGTCTTACTTGTTCTGGTATCATGGGAATATTCTGGCCTTGTGGTTTAGTTCTATTTTGTGAGCTTTTAGTCTGAGGAATGAGGTAAAAAGAGCTTTTTCTGGCAGAACACTCACCGCTATCGTCACCACGGTGCGGTCGGCGAAGGCAGTCATCACAACCTTCTGCAAGATGTTTTCCTGTCAGAGGAAAAGGCTCACTCCAGTTATTTCATCCTGTTACATTCTAACTCACATGTTTTCCAGCATATTCCACACTATCTCTCTTCCCAGCAGTGAAATATCACACCTGTGGGAGCAGGGGTTTTCTAAAGCGTTTCGTTTTATCCTGAGAGAAACAAAAACCCTGCCAGCTTTTCCTGCTGCAGAGATCTCGTGGCTTGGTGGCTGACACTCAGGGAAGATGCCTTTCTCCTGGCAGATCCATAATTGCTGTACTAATAAAAATAAAACCAAATAAAAGCTAATTGCTGTACTCACTGTGGCCATGTCGATGGAGGCTGTGGCTTCATCCATGATGAGGATGCTGCTCTTGCGGACGAAAGCTCGGGCCAGGCAGAAGAGCTGCCTCTGCCCCACACTGAAGTTCTCCCCTCCTTCTGTGACCATGGCATCTGGAACAAAAGCAGCTCTCCTGTGAATATTGCACCCCTGAAATGCTGCCCTGGAGAGCTCTGCTCGTGCACCATTCCAGGGCCAAGCAAAATCCCCATAAAAGCCAATAACCATAACCTTGGGATGGAGGGATACCCAGAAAAATGAGCACAGCCTCTTGGGGAAGGAGAAATAATCACTAAACAAACAGCTGGCACAAATTGTTAGGAAGTCTGGTAGGCTGCAGGGTAATACCTTAGTAATATGAAATATGCTTGATATGGAAATAAATATGTGAGTTTCCTTCATGAAACAGATCTGCAATGGTAAGAAAAATGCTCTGTCAGTGTTTAAAGCTCTGCTGGCAGAGCCAGGTTCTGCTCAAGGAGGTAAAATTGTTCTTTTTTCTCCTAACTAATTATCCCACTAATCACAGAATCATAGAACACCCTGAGTTGGAAGGAGCCCACATCAAAATCCACCTCCTGACCCTGCACAGGACAGCCCCAAAAATCACACCATGATGCTGAGGTGTTGCAGGATTTTTCCACAGTGCATGGGAAACAAGCCTATTCTTCAGCTTTTTAATAAAAATGTTCTCTCTAGCATGAAGAGAGACTCTTCATTCTCTGCCTGTCACCCCTACGTGATGATGCAGAGTGTCAGATGGGATGGATCTGTTGATCTGTGTGTGTGCACGATTCCATTGTCAGTCCCCGATCCCAGAGTTTGGTGCAGACCTACCAAGGCCTCCTGGCAATGACTTGACCATGTTCTTCAGCTGAGCAATCTCCAGAGCTTCCCAGAGCCTGTCATCAGTGCACTTGCACTCGGGATCCAAATTAAAGCTGCCAAGAGAACAATCACAGGACCATTGTCACTGATTGACCTTCCCACCTTGGCTCTGTGTGTGTCACCCCGCAGGCTGCGCTGAGCAGGGNGTTGGCACTCAATAAAAGTGCTTTTGATTTTGGTTTAAACTTAAAACATTTTGTCCCTGTTTCCTTTGCACTCTGAGATTCAGCTAACGAACCATCACGACCCCCGCGGGTACCAGCGGGTCGTGACAGCTCCTCGCCTTGCCCATCCTCCCGGGAAGGGTGACAGGCACAGTGGCGGTGACAGGAGCCGTGCAGTGCTGCCTGCCACCCCCTGATGGCACACACCTACCGGATGGAGCCGCTGAAGAGGATGGGGTCCTGCAGGATGATGGAGAGCCGCGAGCGCAGCGTGTGCAGGGGCAGTTTGCTGATGTCGATGCCGTCGATCACGATCCTCCCTGTGCCAAACAACGCACGGAGCGTGTGAGGGAGCGGCACAAAGCACGGGGTCCCGCAGGTAGCAGGTGGAAAGGTGGAACAGCCCCTCTGGGCCGTGTCCAGGTGAGGGGACACCGTGTCTCTGTGAGCTCGCAGCGCTGTCACACGCGCGGGGAAGGTGAATGTGGCTCCTAACGCAAGCCAGGGATGTCCCAGCTCAGCAGTGACACTGCCACCTCGCTCTTCTCCTTCTTCTTCCCCCCACCCTCCCTTTAGGTGTCTTTCCTGCTGTGGGATTAATGATAGCACCAGAAGGAGAATTTATTGTGGGTCAGTTAGAGCCAAACAGAGCAAGAACAAGAGCAACTCGTGTTGCTGTGCCTTTCTTTGCTGCCCCTCAATCCAACAGTTGCAGGAGATGCTTCCTTGGAGATGGTGCACGGTTTCTTTTGCATAATGAGTGCATTTATAGGGGGTTTGGGGGTTATGGGGGAGGGAGAGGCCAGAGCACACTGGATGAGGATGTGATAAAGGGGATTTTCACCAGGCACTGCTGCAGTTTTCATGGGGATTGCTTCCCCAGGCAGCTGCACTCCTCCCTGGGATGGAGCAAACATTAATTCCATCAGTTCTGGCTCCCAGCAGTGAGAACCTCACCATGAACTGGCAGGCACATGGATATTCAGAGCTGTGGACGTGTGTCCCTTCTGTCATTCCCAATTTTTCATGACACTGCATTTTGTAGGTTGTTCTCTGACCCTGTTCCAGTGGAAGATTTCATCCCCCCCCCTAGCTGGACTATTTCTGTTATTGGAGTTTAATTCTTTTATTGTATGGCCAGAAGAATCAAGATTTTATCTGTAAGGTGCAAAATCCAATTGTTTTCAGACTTCAAGAAAGCCCAAATCAGGTTATAGGGCTTCTGCCTGAGGCATTGGTGGTTGCATAAACTCAAGCAATTCCTTTTCTTCACAAACAAGGACATTAGAGGGGGTTAGCAGAGGAAGAGGTGGAATAAGGAGGGGAAAATTAATATGGCATGCCTGGGGAATAGGAAAATGCATATTTGATAGGAGCCAGGGTGCTCGAGGGAAAGAGGAGATGAGAGGACCTAAGGGAAAAAGTAAATTTGAGAGGAGTTGGGAAGCTGGGAAAGGATTGAGGACAGAGGAGAAATGAGAGGTTGTTTGAGCAGAGGGCACGAGAAGGGAAACACTAAAGAGAAAAGCAAAAAGTGGGGAAATTAAAGTGGACAGATACAAATTTAAGGAGATAACGAAGACCTAAAGAACAACATGAGGGAAATCTTGGCTCTAGTGAAGTTACTCAAAATCTTATGATGTAACTTTTATTAGAGTCAGGAGCCCACCCAAAATTGGACCAGCACAGAGGCCAAATACAGGCCCAGCTGGGAGAGGGATGTGCACAAAGGATGAACAGAGCTGGGTTAGAAACTGCTTGGACATTCCCATTGGGAAAAATCAGGGATCCAGAAGAAGCAGACAAAGAAAATACACAGAAAGAAGACTTAAGCAGAAGGAAATTTCAATCTGGCCATAAGCATGGTTATTATTTAGTTGCAATATTTTTATATTCAGGGATCCTGGTCATGAATGAGAAGCCTGTGACCATGGACACACACAGGCACAGAACCACAACAAAAGCAAATATTTTCTGCACCAGATTCACTCATCCTCCCACATCCCCCTGGGCTTTCCCTGGCAAACATTCCATTCACAATGGCTCAACTGGAAAAGTGGAAATCTTTGAAATAAAAAGATGACTTTCTCTAAGTGGTTTTCTATATTCCTGCGACAGCACACACAGATCTGGGCTAGAAATGCTGAAAAGCATTTCATGCCCATTAGCTGGGACAGTGAAATGCTGCAGAGGTGAAAACACAGCAACATTTTCCCAACCCTCGAGTCAGATTCTGCTGCAGTTGTGGGAAAGCAGAACCAAATTTTTAAAAAATCAAGGGAATGGACTTGTTGAGTTCTAGGTTCTGCTCTGTTAATATTTTGACAGCTATAATAAGTTAATGCAATTATTCTTTAGGGAAACTTTTAGACACTCCAGAGAGTTAAATGTTTTTTTGTCCTGTCTCAAAAATTGCACATTGTTTTGTCAGACTATGTGTGTGAAAATTTTTAAAAAAAATATTAAAAATATAATCTGTGCACAACATCCCCTGGGAGAACCAAGTGCTGCTCACAATAGGACACTTTGTACTTTGAAGGGTCAGGAATGACACTCCTAATCAAATATCTCCTGAACCAGAGAACCAAATTCTAAACTATCAAAAAGGCTCCTCGCTTCTTCTGAGGAAAGAAGGGGGTCAACACATTCCAGGGAAAACTGACCATCAAAAATGTCCACCATCCTGAAGAAGGCCAAGGACAGGGAGGATTTGCCGCTGCCAGTGCGACCACAGATCCCAACCTGCAACAAATGGAGGGTGTCACTCACAGGGTACTCAACTCACTCCTTACTCCTCACTTACACCTGCAACAAATGGAGGGTGTCACTCACAGGGTACTCAACTCACTCCTTACTCCAGACTTACACCTGCAACAAATGGAGGGTGTCACTCACAGGGTACTCAACTCACTCCTTACTCCTCACTTACACCTGCAACAAATGGAGGGTGTCACTCACTCACAGGGTACTCACTCACTCCTTACTCCTGACTTACACCCGCAACAAATGGAGGGTGTCACTCACAGGGTACTCAACTCACTCCTTACTCCTCACTTACACCTGCAACAAATGGAGGGTGTCACTCACAGGGTACTCAACTCACTCCTTACTCCTCACTTACACCTGCAACAAATGGAGGGTGTCACTCACTCACTGGGTCACCAACTCCTTACTCACTCCT
>VZTZ01037900.1:80156-98456 GCA_013400955.1 Drymodes brunneopygia | reverse complement strand
GGTAGCGATAACCCAACTTTCTCTCTCTCTCTTTTTCTCCCTCTTCTATCACATAAATCTTGTTGTTGGCACCCAATAAAAGCGCTTTTGATTTTGATTTAAACTTAAACCACTTGTCCCTGTTTTTCCTTTGCACTCTGAGACTCAGTTAATGAACCATCACGGCCCCCGCGGGTACCAGCAGTCGGTGTGGGATTCCCGCACGTACCGTCAGAGCGTACAGCAGACCCAGCCCCACAAACCCCGAGTGGGGCCCTTCTGTGATGGAAGTGACAGCAGCAGTCAGGACAATGCAAGCACCCAGGTAATCCTGGAATCAGAGACAGGGGGATAAAAAAGGAAAAAAAGGCAGCAATCAGAATATTTTTTTACCTGCGGAGTAGTTTCTTGTTACCAAGAGTTATTTATATAATGATGCCTTTCCCTTAAGTTTGGTTTGGTTTTTTTTCCCCCTGGAAAAGGTCATTGTTGTGATGCCCAACCTGAAATACTCCAAGCAACTTGCTGAACACAAGGCCAATAACTGCTGCAAATCCATTCAGATTTGTATCCCATGGTGGCCACCCCAAAAAGAGCAGGGATCAAAAAATCTAATAAGCATATTAAAAAAAAAATCATGAGAAGGATATAACAGTGACACCCCTAATTCCCACCACTAAAACAAATCAACCCCACGCTCTCCACTCTCCTTCAGGTCTTCTCAAATATGGGTTTGCCTCCTCAAAAAAAAGGAAGTATCATTGACTTCACAAAGTCCATGAAAGCTTTAGGTAGATCCGTGTGCCCAAAACAGCCCTGGCAGGAGGATGGCACAGGAGATCCCTGTGCCCAAAACAGCCCTGGCAGGAGGATGGCACAGGAGATCCCTGTGCCCAAAACAGCCCTGGCAGGAGGATGGCACAGATCAGTGTGCCCAGAACAGCCCTGGCAGGAGGATGGCACAGAGCCACTGGGAAGCCACGTCCTGCCTTGAAAGCAGCTCGTGCTGGGGCAGGTCTGTGGATGCTGCACAGTAGTAGAGAAAGCCTCGTTTGAAGCTCTGTAAATGTTTGTTCTTGCACTCCCTTCAGACAGCAGACAGCACAGCAGCAGCAGCAGATGAGGCAGACTTTTGTATTTTCTCACTCCTGGCCAAGAAAGCTGAAAAAACCCCGTGGGTTTAACAGAACAAGCCTGATCTATTTTAAGGAACTGTGTGGATAATCTCCTGGCGAGATGAACTCTCGTCATTATCTCCTCTGCATCAGGCAAAGTCTCTGTTTGCTTCCAAGCTTTCCAAACCAGGGCTGGGACAAAACTGAACGTACCGTCCTGACCTCCAGCCATCTGTTGGCAGCAGACAGAAATAAGTAGGCAATGTTGTTGGTGTCGGTCAGCTCCAGCATTCTCTGTTTGAATCTGGCTTCGTGCCTGCCGGGACCAAAGTTGTTACATTACAAAGTGTCACACACTAAAGGGTGAAGCTTTAACTCTGCTCTGCCTCCCCTCCCCACAGCCCAAACCCCTTTGCCTGTCTGCTTTCACCACAGTTTGGGTTCAAAGCTCTTCCCTGAGGATGTGCATCTCCTGCCACAGCCCCCCATAGCCAGAGTGACACGTGGGGTGGAGAGGGATTTGTTTGACAAACAATTCTGTTGGATCAGAGCCTTGTCGCCCTGATTTTTCTAGAGTGCTGTGTTTAGAGTTGGTAGTAAAGGTTTTCATAGATTTTGTGCAAACAATCCATGTTTCTATAACCGGCCAAGGATTGTTTTGTACTTTGGATGTTGTTTTTCATTCTTCTTTCTGGGCTGGAGAATGTGATGGGCTGTGTTTCTCACCTATGGAATTTCAGAGGTGGGAACCTCCTTGTCCAATCCATAACTGTCTGTAAAAAGGTATAAATATAAGAATAAAGAGAGGCTCGGGCTCTTTTTGCTCTCTGCCCAGCCTTGGTGGCTGAGCTCCTGAGTTACCTGAGTGTTTTGTGTCTGACAGAGTGCCAGAGCCTGTCCCCTCAAAGGGACTGCAATGCCACGGTGCTGGGACAGGGTTTGTTTCCCACCTTTAGAGCTGTGGGTTGTAGCCCACTCCTCCAGCAGGTGAGGGCTGCTGTGTGCCCTCAGCTCCTCCTCCCAGGCCACCAGCAAGGGCAGAGGGCTCACCTGCCAGCTTCAGTCTGACCTCAGAGCTCACCTGAGCCAGCTGCAGGGCTCTGCAACACCCCGAAGGTTTCAACTACTGTGCATGTAGAGTGATCCATAAATCAAACCTTTCAGCTACCCAGCTCAGCTGTTTGCTCAGCCAGTCACACTTTGCCTCAACAACTGGGAAACTGCACTAAGGGAGAGCTGGAGATCACCTCTAAATCAGAAAAATGAGTGGCACCTCCACTGGCACTTGCTCCTCCCTGCCCCACACAAGGCCCATCACATTTGAAAAGCAGGGCAAGGATGCCAGAGCACTGAAGAGCCAAGGGGCACTTTGGGAGGGAAGGGGGAAATCTCTGTTGGTGCAAATCTATTAAATTCCTGGTGCCTTGCACAGTCAGATGGAAATCATTTTGTTCTTCCATATTCTATGGTCTGCTGAGTGCCCTCACCTGAATAAACCAGCTGAACTTCACTCAGCAGAGCAGTGTCTGTTTTATTTTCCATTTCAAAGTCTCAGGGCCCTGCTGTGAGGCACCTGTAATGCCTGTTCTTCCAGAAACAACAACTTCTTTTCCCTGCTATTTCCTGCTGATATTTTATTTCCCTCTGCACAGCTTGTAAACACGACAAGCAGCCTCCTCAGAACAACTGGCAACAGTGATGATGTGGGGAGGAGCAGGGATGCACTGACTGCTCTGCTCCTCTGCTTTCCTGGCAGCAGAACTCCTGCTCTCCTCATGGAAAATCTGACATGCTCAAATCTGTGCTTTCATCCACGTTCAGCTCATCCTCTGGCCACTTTCAGACTTTTATCCTATCAGATGACAAGCAGCAAAGGTCACTGAGATTGCTCCATGATCCAACTGCTTTGTGCTGAGTTCTGTGAGGAGCTGCTCAGTTCTGTCCTGGAACATCCTGCACCCAAACTGCAGACAGTGACTAACAGCACCATCAGCCTGCAGAGAAAAAATGCAGGAGGCTTCAGGTTTGGTGGGCAGTGGAGCACAGGCAGGGAAATGAAATGGCTTTGATTAGCACCAGAAATCATGAAAAATTCAGTTGTTGTGGTGCCTTTGGGCTGCCTTTTGCTCTTTTCCATCCAGAGAAACTCAATTGTTGTGGTGCCTTTGGGCTGCATTTTCCTCTTTTCCATCCAGAGAAACTCAGTTGTTGTGGTGCCTTTGGGCTGCCTTTTGCTCTTTTCCATCCAGAGAAACTCAATTGTTGTGGTGCCTTTGGGCTGCCTTTTGCTCTTTTCCATCCAAGCCCACATTGCCTTTTTGTGAGGCAAGAAAGGGTTGAAGCACTCAGAGAGTGCCAAGCTCCTTTGTCTTGCTCTGGAGATAATTGATGAAAGGCCACTCTGGAGCTCTGAGAAGGACTCAGCACACACCAGCATCAGGCCCTAATGATGAATTCCTGTTCCAGTCCATCATTCTGCTGGAAAAGCCTGTTCAAGCATTTCCTGATGGCCACTGGCTCACATCTCTTCAACACAACCTTTTTGCTTGTCCTTCCCAGGCCTTACTGCAACACTCTGTGCTAATATCTGTAGCTAATCTGTGCTCTTATCTGTGCTGAGCTGCTAAAGCTTGGCTTGGTGTGAGGAAACAGCCTGAGGCTGATCAAAGAGGTGTGGAAATGGCATTGCCAGTGGGATCTGCTCTGGTTTGGAATTCTGCACAGTGCAGAATGGGTGCAAGGTGCAGCAGTTGCTGGGGAAAAAACCTCAAGCTTTGGCACTTTGACAGAGTCATCACCATCATGGAGTGAACACGGGAGAGTTTGGCCTGTATTCCATGGATTAGAGAGAAAAGACATGCATGGAAAGCTGGCAAAACTCTCTGGATCTTCCAGAATTTATTTTTCAGTTTTGATGAGCAAAGGGAGGTTTTACCACATTAAGATCAAGTTCTGTTCTGCTGCAGTTTGTTTGGGAAGTCCCTGGTGTTGCACACTGCCTTCCAGCTGGACAGGGCCACAATGATGCTCCCTGCTTGGGAAGTGGGATAAAAACAGAACTGATTCTGGGACACCTGGATGCAGAAAGGGCTTTGTGCTCCTGCCTGCCTGGCAAAACAGAGCTCTCTGCTGTCCAGGTTAAAGGCAGGGCTCAAATAGACCTGATAGCATTGGGACAAAGTGTTTTAAAATCAGGGTAGCACAGTAGGCCTGAGCAGCATGTTCTAGATGTAATCATTAATAAATATAATTATTCAGGGGGGTGACAGAAATGGGGAGCTGAAACTTAGGCTTGAGTAGAAACAAAAGAGCTGAAACTTATGGTTGAATGGAACAAAGGGGGATTGAAACTTGTGCAGGGTAAAAACAATAATACAATAGCATAATATCGAGTTAGTGATTAACAAATGATCATATGAGAGTTATGTATAAAAATGCTTTGATTCTGGAATTATGTTGAACTCTTGATTTGGGTGTCCTACCCCGGGGTTCCAGAGCTCTAATAAAGCACCTTCATAGAATCATTCTGTGATTATCCAGATCCATTAATCATTCTGTGATTATCCAGATCCATTAATCATTCTGTGATTATCCAGATCCATTAATCATTCTGTGATTATCCAGATCCATTAATCATTCTGTGATTCTGTGTATCCACGCTAACAGACCCACTAAAAGCCTCAATATCATATCCTAAAAGTGTAATCACCTTTAATTCAGTGGAACATCAATACATGTGTTACAGAAAATGTGCAGAATGTTTAAGAGGCCTGGCAAAGCAAAGGGAAAACAAACTGAGAGAGCTCAATGAAGTTCTTCAAATTCAGCAGTTTGCCCTCAGCCATGCTCCAAGGAAGCTGCAAGTGCATTAAATTCATTCAGGCCAGCCTGGCCCCCAAGCCTCCCTCCAATAATCTGTTTTACAAATGTTACCCAAACGCTCTGATGGTGGTCAGGCCTTCAGCTGTCTCAGAGAAGTGGCAGAGCAAAGGGAGCTGGGTGCTGTCATCGAGCTCCTGGAGGTCCCTGGGGGCACAAAAAAACACCAGGCACCCATCACAATGCAAACCTTTCTGTCTGCAGGGATTTTTGCTGCCCAGCAGACGAGAACAGACATTGAATGCACTGCACATATTCTTGTCAGGATGACACAAAACAGTGTTTCTGTAGCACAGGAAGGCACTGGCAGGGGAATATCTCATTCCTTTTCTGCCACAGGAGCCTTGAATCATCTCCCTGCTGCCCTCTCCATCTACTTTCAGTCACTTTAAGCTTTTATTTGTCCCCCAGGGATAATGACATTAGCATGTCTCTCCTGGATAAAAACCTGCAGTCCATTTCAGCCAGATCCTAACTACCTTTTTTTTCTCACAGATTCTGATCTATTAATAAAATTTAATAAAGTCAAAACTACAGATTTTAAACTTTACAGCATGTTAATTGTGACTCTTAGGTCAGGTACATAACAGGGTCTGTGTATCAGGAAGTTCATGTATTTTATGGCCTAACAAAAAAAGCTGTATTTGCAGATAAACCTGGCCCCATTTTCCATATCTGGAAGTACCACAACATGCTGGAAGTAAAATATTTCAGATGAGAACAGATCTCCTCATTGTGCTGTTAACATTGCCTGTAGCAGAGACAGCACTGACAGAGAAATAATAGGAATGATAAATTTCCCCAATTACTCAGCAGTGGCACTTCCAAGGCCTGCATGGAGCAACAACATTGAAGTCCAAAAAGTTTCAGACTTTTGAAACAGGGACGTTTTCCAAACCACAGAATAAAAAATGACATCTTTCTGATGCCATTGGCATAGCAGCCAGCTGTGCAAACAAATGAGAGTCCAGATCATTAGAGACTGAAACTCGTTATCAAAACCTCACTAATTTTCTGCACTCTGTGTTAAACAGGCCAGGAGAAACAACTGCTCCATGATGCTGAATCCTGCAGTGCACAGAGCTGAATTTGCTGCTGATGTTTGGATGATAAATGTCTCTCAAATTTATGATGGAAAATACACAGAAGTTTTTGAAAGATGTAATGGAAAATACAACAAAGAGGCAAAGTGCTGCGAGAAATACTGTAAATATTTGCATTTCTAAAAATTAGTGAGGCTCATATGCCTGCAAAGGACTGGATGCAAGGGAGTTATAAATTCTGGCTGAAGCTATTCCTTCATCCTACACTTCCCAAGACTAATTTTTATAGAGATAAATTGGATGTTTTAATTTCTATTGTGCATCGAAAGAACACAAGTCAACCCTGAAGGCCTCTAAAGGGATTTGAAAGAGTTGAATTTAACAGAATAATTTGAGAGTGAAAACCAAGTCTCCTGATTCATCAGCCACTTTGAGATCTGGTGTTCTGCCATGTACGGCTTTAGTTTGGAGGCTTGGGGCAGAAAGAACAAGGTTTCTGAAAAACCTCAGAGAAGTTAAGCAAATTACTTCAAATTTAAACATTTCTGGGTTGTGAATTCTGATTACAGAATTTTCTTATGAATAATCTCTGAAGATTCTGGCTCATAACAAAAGACTAATGGGTTGAATTTAAGAAAAAACTTCAAATGGCTTGCTGAAGATGTTTCATGAAATTCTAGAATGAATTTAGCACGAGAAAGATGACTCTCTTTGTGCTGAAGGTGTTTTATGAAATTCAAGAATGAATTTAGCACAAGAAGGATGACTCTCTTTGTGCTGAAGGTGTTTTATGAAGTTATAGAATGAATTTAGCATGAGAAGGATGATTCTCTTTTTGCTGAAGGTGTTTTATGACATTGTAGAATGAATTTAGCACAAGAAGGATGACTCTCTTTGTGCTGAAGATGTCTTATGAAGTTATAGAATGAATTTAGCACAAGAATGACTCTCTTTTTGCTGACAAATTGTACTCTTTACACCCAGCCAAACCCCCCTGAGTATGAAATGCTGCACAGTGGAAATGACTTTCTGTGGAGCTCTTTTCCCCAATATGAAGGAAAAGCTGTGACTGATGTTAATCCAGAGAGTTATTTTCCATTCTCTACTATCCCCCAAATGTCAAAGAGGAGTTTTGACCAGATGCAAGTTCAGTTGATCAACAAACTTCACACTCATCTGGCTCTAGAGCCAAAAAAATTGATTCAATTGGTGTTACTGCCCCAAATACCCCATTTATAGCCAGATTAGTTGAAAATACTCCCCAAACTCATGCCTGAGGATCCAAAGCAGGATGCCATGGCCGTTTCCCCATTTTTTTTTGGCCATTTCCCCAATTTTTTTTGGCTCCTACAACCTCCCATTCCACCACAGTTCTCATGCACAACATTTCATGGAGGAAACATTCAGGCCAGTTCTTCAACACGTACTTGGAAGCCACCCTGAAGTATTTCTGGATGAAATAAAATGCAATGCCCAGGGGCACGAGGGCCACGAGGAACCAGGGGGTGGCATAGGAGATCATCCCAATGGCTGACAGGCACAGCAGGGTGGATCTGGTCAGAGACTCCAGCGTGGGAGGGATGTGCTGGAGGGAAAGGAAAAACATCCGTGAGGCAAAAAATCCACCACTGAAAGCCTTTTCCTCCAGGAAAAGTGGGATAATTCCACTGTGCACTCATTGATGTTCTCCTAAGATCAGGAGCCTTTCTGTTTGTCTCACAGCCAAATGTACAGGGGTTAGAAAAGGAGTCTGTAATTTGTGATTTCTAAAGGTCAGAGTTTCAAGGATCGTGGGGAAATAGGAGCCATTTCCACCTCGTTTATATCTCAGGCAAGGAAGAGAAAATTGTTCTTGCTATCCCAGATATTCAGAGGAATAGAATGCTCTGTCTCAGAGTCTCAGAGTTTTTATTCCATGTTCCCATCAACCTCACATTCAGGATAATTCATCCAAAAATGTTAACACACAGCTGCAGTGAAAGCAGCCCTTTCTCTCCCTGAAAGCTCTAAATCCACAGGTGCTGCAGCCAGGCTGGAACATTTATTTGTCACATCTACTCCCAAATATATTCAATGTTGTTATATTCTACTCTGTTTCCTGTTTTGAGCCCAAAATCTGATGTTCTCTCAATCCAGATCTTCCAACAGAATCAACCAGTCTGCACGTGAAGAAATGAAGAGCCACCACCTCCCTCTGTGTTTATTTTAATGGTTACCTGCCCTCATCACTGCAAATGTGATGGGCACTTTTTACTTTAGCCTTTTATCATTCCCACAGCCTGGTTTTGCTGTGCCTTTCTCTACTGAATATTTTAGTGCATGATCTTTACTCTGTATCTACATGAAATAGATAATAGAATATATTAATAGAGAATAGAATAGATAGAATAGAATAGAATAGATATAGAATATACAGATACAGATATAGAATAGAATAGAATAGAATAGAATAGAATAGAATTAGAATAGAATAGAATAGAATAGAATAGAATAGAATAGAATAGAATAGATAATGGGATATATTAATACATTTACCTGATCAATGATGTTTGTATCAGCAGAGAAGCGATTCAGAATCAGCCCCAGGGGAGTCATGTCAAAGAACCTGTTGGACAAATTAAAACCAAAAAGTTACCTGTAAAAGAATTCCAGTTTTGGATTAAAATTCCAGTCAAACAGAGCAGAGAGCTGTGTACAACCATTGTCTAAAACCAAGCAGTAAATATGAATAACACACCAGATCATCTTATCTGCATCCTGACTGTCTAAATTCTTCTTTTGGCATTTTCCCCTGAAAAAAAAAAATTGTCTCCTCTTCCAAAAACCTGCTGTCTTGTGTCCTGATCTCTCTTTCTTTCTTGCTCCATCAGGATTTAATCCCTTCCAAAGCTCACAGCCTGTTCCTGGCTGCAGCTCAGCCTCCCTCTAATGGGCACCAGCCCCAGATGTTTCATGGGAGCACTGTGGTAACTCCATTTGTTACTCAGACATCCTTTTGGCCACCCTGCTGCCTTCCCTGGGTATTGTGCACGGAAGGAGCCTTGGATCCTGGTTTGACACCCTGGCCATGGCTCAGAGCTGGATGGAGCTGGGAGCCCTGGAGCCTGAGCTGCCCCCAGAGCTGTCCCTGACCCCCCCAGCCCTGAAGGGCTGCCAGCTTTCTGCAACATTTCAGCCAGATGAAAAAACAGGGGCAAAAAATCTCACATGTTCTCTCATGGAATGTTTTCCCCCCCCTCCATGATTATCTCACTAATTATTTTCATTTTTTGAGGCCTTGAAGGAAACAGGTCAAACACAAGAGCTCTCCACAGGAGCACCCTTGCAGTTACAAAGAGGACAGGTTTTGGACCATGGAACTTTTGAGGGACATCGTTTTTTGCTGCACCTGATTGGCCCAAGGATGATCTTGTTGAGGAGATTGTGGTGCAGGTTCTTGGCTGCTGTCAGGCCCATCCACTCCACAGTCAGGGATGTGATGAGGCAAAGGACAATCCCAGCTCCAGAGAGGATGCTGAAGACAGCTACATGGTAAGTCTGGTGGAATGACAAACACATCAATCCCAGAAATAAACACCCATTTTTCTTTTCTGCTCCCAAGGTACCTGGTACCCACCAGCTACTGCATCACATCTCTTGTACTGGTTATAAATCATCTTGGAGAAATAAAAGAACTGTGATGGAACTGCAGTTCATGGAGTTCACATAATTAAAGGTTCTGGCAGTTCTAGGATCCCTGTCTCTATTCTACCCCTCAAGACCTTGAAACAGCAGTTCTTAGAACTGTGAAGTCTGACTGTGTGGACAAATACAAAGGATTGTTAGCCAAGAAACTGAGGGAACTCAAGTGCAACCTCTCAAGAATCAAGGCATTTGAGAGATGTTGGAAAGTTCCACTTCACTAAGTTCAAGCATCATGAAATTCCCAGAGCAAATCCTAAACTGATCTGCCAGGGTTGTAACACATTTAAACCTTCTGAAAGTTCACTAAGTATGTTCCAGTGAGATATTGTACATGAGTCAAATTTACAGCTATAAGCAGATTGTACTCAAGCAGTACAATTGAAGATTTCCATTCTTTTTCTTCTGGCAGGACACTTCTCAACAGCCAGTGCTTAGGGAAGTGGGGTCATTGACTTAGAGAACCACTTATAAAATCCAGATGGAAAAGTTTAGTGTCAGGTTCCTTCCTTTGAAAGGCCAATTATTTTTCTGCCCTCAGACACGCTTCTGTTTCAGTTTTGCACGTTCAAAGAGATTGATAAAATCTGAATTGCCTTCTTTTAACATGAAG
This sequence comes from Drymodes brunneopygia, assembly GCA_013400955.1. Classification (NCBI taxonomy): domain Eukaryota; kingdom Metazoa; phylum Chordata; class Aves; order Passeriformes; family Petroicidae; genus Drymodes; species Drymodes brunneopygia. The sequence goes on along the minus strand of VZTZ01037900.1, from coordinate 88,146 downwards.
AATCCATCCATCCTGTACAATCATCTACCTGTCCTTTCAATCCAACTGGATGAACAGCAAATAATTCCTTTAGAACGTGTTTTCTCTCATTTTTTTTCCCCCTGTCAGGCTCCAAGATCTGGCTCACCTTCTCTGTGGTTTTATCCTCATCTGCACTCCTGCCCTCATTTGTGTTGTCCATGGATGTCCAGGTGGCAAGCCAGTAATCGATGGCCACAATAACTGAGTGCTTCAGCAGCTTGGAGAAAATCATCAGGAAGAGCAAGAAAAACCCTCCAGAGGTCAGATATCTCCAGCAGGTTTTCCATGGCATCTTTGTCCTGAGCCTCAAGACAGTTGACATGTTATCATCTTCATCTTCTTCCTCTTCCTCCTCTGTGACTCAGACATTTGATCAAGTTAGCTTGGATTCCATGCTAAGGATTATACCCTGTTTTACCAGATTTGGTTGGTGTTTTTTTTTTTTTTTCTTTTGAATTTAAATTTTGAAGTCAAAATTCAGTTTGTCATTTAAGAAGAGCAAACACTTCAGGCAATTTTCATGAGACTTCCCCTGTGCTCTTTAAGCAATTTTATAGTTTGCCAATCTTTGACTTGCCACAGTTTTGTTAAGAATAAAATTTATAAACGAAATCTTCACTACTGATTATTTAGAGCAGAGGCCAGGCCTTTCCCAACCTGTTCAGCAGCTTTTATTATACAACCAGCAGAGCAATTTGAAAGATTTTAGAAAACCCTCCAAAAATTTCCATCCACACTTTTCATCATCTATTTGCATGAAAAAGTTCAAATTTCCCTTCAATCAAGAGTCCTAAAATGATTATTGATCACATTCTATTGAAACACAAATGGTGGGAGACTTCTGCTATGGAAAAAATTGTATTCCAGAGGTGTATAAACATGAAATTTAATTTTTTTCCCCAGATAATAAGAAGGGAAATGTTGACATACCTACATTTGTTTTATTTACAATTCTTTCTGTTGCTGTACTTCTATCTCATCCCTCAATAACTCCAGGCACTGTGAGTTAGCAAAGAAATTAACTTGTTTTGGCACACCCTTATCCCTGCATGATATTTAGAGAAATACATGGGGAATCCCTTTAAAAAGTCCTGTTGTAAACAATTCAAAATATTGGACTTTCCACTGTTATTACCAAGAGTCATCAATGGCTCCACACTTTGCTGCTGAGAACTGCCAGCAATAAAAGTGGAAAGGCAATGAAAAATGGCATTAAATAAAGTGAAATCATAAAACAAACCTTCATCTTCATCTTCCAGTTGTGACTTGGATTCTCTGGGGTACATGGCCCTCCTAAGGGTTTTTCTCTCAAGAGTTGTCTGGTCAGCTTCCATATCCTGAAATAATTTGGTCATCATTATTATTTATTAGTTGATTAATAATAGGTTTTATTAATTTGAGAGATCATTTATTAATTTGAGAGCTTAGCTGTTCACCAATTTTAGCAGTACCTGCAGTAACCTCAAAGAGACTTTATGTGGATCATTTAACTCACAGAATGGAAAAACACTGTGTTTTTCAATTTAAATTTCAGAGAATTCAGCTTCGTTCACTTCTGTCTCTCTCTCTCTTAACCATTCCTCCATTCCCTCTCTTCTGGAATGGTAAAAACCTCCAAAAGAGTTTTTAGAGAATCCTAAATGTGCATGGCAATGACAGAATAAAAGGACAGGAGACACCATGGGAGGTTTGTGGGTCCAGCCCTTGCCCCTCCAAGGGATCAGTTGTGCTCCACATTTCCAAGGGTTCCTTGGCTCAGATGTCCTCACAGCCCACCCATGATGGATGCACCCCAAATTTCCTGGGCAATCTACCCCAGCCCCTAAAACTCCTTACAGCTCATGTGGTTTTGCCCTAAAGTCAAGTTTAAAACTTGCTTCAGACACGGTTTTGTTTTTTTTTTAAATTAAACAACAAATATTTGCTGGCAGAAAAGTCATCCTTGCCCAAATGCTGCTCTTTTACCTTTTCCAGCTCTTGGTCTTGGCGATTCATCAGAGTTTTCCAGTGTTCATAGAGCTCCACATCCTTGTTTTGGATGTCCTTGAGTGTTCCTTCTCTGAGCACCATGCCATCCTTCATTGCAATGATCTGGGGGACAAAGCACCCAGCACCTTTAGGGTCACACCGTGGGGGTCAGGGACAAGCAGCCCTGGCAGGCCTGGAATGGGCTTTTCCCTGGGCCTGGAGGGGACCATGGAAACACATCCAGGGCACCTGAGATGGGCTGGGGAAAAGTGTGATGGCTTTGTGGCCTTCCTTGACCAATTGAGTGAGAATATTGTGGTTTGTGACCTTCCAGGGCATTGTTTACCTGTTCCCATAATAGGTAATTTCTAGGCAATAACCCAGGTGGTTGGGGGACACTCTGGGATGCATCTTTCCTGTTTCTATCAGGTTCTGTCCTGTCTGTGTGCTGGGATTGAAGTGATTTTCATGGAAAAACATCCAGGGCACCTGAGATGGGCTGGGGAAAAGTGTGATGGGTTTGTGGCCTTCTGGACCAATTGGGTTTGTGGCCTTCTGCACCAATTGTGTGAGAATATTGTGGTTTGTGACCTTCCAGGGCATTGTTTACCTGTTCCCATAACAGGTGGAATAACCCAGGTGATTGGGGCACACTGTGGTGAACATCTTTCCTGTTTCTATGAGGTTCTGTCCTGTCTGTGGGATGAGATTGAAGGAATTTTCACCACNCTGTGGTGAACATCTTTCCTGTTTCTATGAGGTTCTGTCCTGTCTGTGGGATGGGATTGAAGGGATTTTCACCATGGAAACACATCCTGGTCACCTGAGATGGGCTGGGGAAAAGTGTGATGGGTTTGTGGCCTTCTGGACCAATTGGGTTTGTGGCCTTCTGCACCAATTGTGTGAGAATATTGTGGTTTGTGACCTGTTACCTGTTCCCATAACAGGTGACACCTGGGCCATACTCCAGGTAATTGGGGGACACTCTGGGGTGCATCTTTGCTGTTTCTGTGAGGTTCTGTCCTGTTTGTGCTGGGATTTAAGGAATTTTCACTGCACAATAAAGGGCTTTGCACTTCTCCATCCTGTGCAAAGTCCCTGCCCTTGTGTGAATATTGCAAGCACTCAGCAGCACAGACACCCTCATCACTGACCTGGATCCTACAGGACATGTCCCACCATTAGGGACAAAACCATTATGCAAATTTCTGTCTTCATTTTATTCAATGTTTTATTAATAACTTCTAAAGCTTGCTGGCACAGCTCATAAACTGAAACTCCTGTAAGTCAAGTTTTGCTGTGCATGCAAAAGGAGTTGAAAAGAAGGGTAATTAATATTTGCAATTAAAACAAAACTCTTCAGGCCTTTCAATTAGCAACCAAAAAAAAAAAATCTACTTAAATAATGTAAAAATAAAATAGTTCTTCCATTATAAAACCTGTGTTAAAGTGGCAGTTAAATATGGAATTGAGGAGGGGCTCTGTTTTAGAGAGAAGTAATAATCCCATTAAATGTTGTGATGTTAACATCAAGTGTACATTCATCCTTAGTAAATTTTTCCCTCTTCTCTTACCCAGTCAGCATGTGGCAGATATTGTAATTTATGTGTCACCAGAACAAGAGTCCTCTTGTCTTCCTGCAGAAACTTCAGAATCCCTTCCTGCATTAAGTGATCACTCAAGTGAATGTCCAGGGCAGAGAATGGGTCGTCCTGCAATCCCATCAAATTGAAAAATGTTACAACAGGACACAAAAGTGAGGATTATTCCTAAAGCAGTATTTTTAAAATAAAAGCCTCTGTCTTTACTGCTGTTTCATCTCTCTGTAGTGACCAGGACCCAGTCAGGAGGCTGCACTCCCCTGGGCTGGAGTTCTCTGCTCTCCAGGTCACAGTGCTGGGCTCAGTTTCATTTTCTGGCTGTGTGCAGTGCTGGTTCCTCACTGACAGAGTGCAGGAGCACCAGGACTGAAATCTCCCATCCAAATTTGCAAATGCCAGCACCCAAAGCCAAACCTGGGCTCAGTTTTGATGTGGAACTGGCACAGGAGAATTAAAGCAGGGTTAGCAACTCTTCTCATTTCCTCCAAACCAAACTACAGAGGTGCTTGGTGTTCACTTTGAGTGAGTGTGGCTGGAAGGAAGGCAACATTCAGATCAGGATATCAACGTGCAAACACCTTTTCCAAAAAGTCTCCATTTCGAAGAGGCTCCAACAATCCTTTCATCAACCTCCTGAAATTCCTGCTATGCCTTGAAATTAATAACAGAGAAAGGAAATTCTGTCCAACTCCAGAGCACTGTGAGGAGAGTGCTGAGCCCCCAAATTGCTGCTGATGGCTCCTTCTCAGAAACCCTGCTGATTTCTGGGGGGCTGTGCTGATAGCAGGGCACCCCTGACAGCAAGGAGGAGTTATTAACACCATCCCTTCCACTCTTCCAGTCTCCATCTGTGCAGGAATTGCCACCCTCATCGTCCTCCCAGGATGTTTTGGTGCTGCCTCTGATGGATGCTCATTTCCCATCTCTATCATTTGGTTTTGGAGTTGAATACAAGTCCCCAAAAGTGCTCTAAATTAAATATTTGGAATTACACTTTCATTACTAACTTTCCATGCTCTATGTGAAAAAGAAAACTCTTACCAAGAAGACAATGTTGGTGTTCTGGTAGAGTGCTCGAGCCACACAGATTCTCTGTCTTTGGCCTCCACTTAAATTAATCCCCTAAAGAGTCAAATGGAACAGAAATAGGCATCTTTGAGCAAACATTATGACAGGCCTTTGGAAATGTGATTTTTTTACAACTATAGAGTTCCAACAAAAATAAAAAAACTTCATTAAAATGCTAATTCTATTGATAAACAAGCATAATCCTCATATAATATCAGAAGAAAAGTTATTATTCATGGGTAAGTGTAAATTATGATGAGCTGCTGTGAGTGCAGCAGGCTTTTTAGATTGAAAAGTTTAACCAATACCAGCATCGAATTCTGCAAACAAAATATGAGAGAAGAAATCCCATCTGAGAAATAGCTGAAGAAGCAGAAGATATTTCAATTTTTTTTGTAGTAACCCTTGGTGGATTACAATTATTCACCAGCCTGGCAGCCCAATCCAGACTAGAACTGTCTGAGTGACATCAGGGAGTTTTTTTCTTAATAAAAAGGCCAAGCAGAGATGAAAGAATTCCCATTATTTACCCTTTCTCCAATTTCTGTCTGGTCACCAAAGGGCAGTAAATCAATATCAGGCTGCAGAGAGCAGGCATCTGTAACAGCCTTGTACCTGCAAAAACAACAGGGTCATTGCAATTATTTACCCAGCCTCTGACTCTGCTGACACAAAAACCTCCAGCTAGAGGTCACCAAGATGTTTTTATGGCTCTGGGGTGGCTGGGTGATTGCAAAAAATAAGTAGGGCAAAATGGTTATTGAGACCTAATTGTAAATTGTAAGAGCGTTGTAAAAAAAAAAAAAAAGGCATTTATTAGAGATCTTTATTGGCAAGACTGCTTTTTAAAGATTTAATTATGTAAATTATTGAGTGCATTCTTCCCCATCATGGAGTTGTTTTGTTGGACTCTGCAGTGGTTGAAGCTGTTTTCCATTGAGTTTTTATTCTTCTCCCTTCTTCATTTCCTTTGGAGTGATATTACAGGACAAAGAATCCTTCAGTGCTTCTGATCTTACCAGAACCAGCAAACTACTTGCAAAACTTTGAAATTATTTTTTTGGGGGGGTGAGATTTCTGGGTCTGTGTCCATCTGATCTGCTGGTGGACAGCTGGGAGCAGATCATTTAAATGATGAAATTCAGCCTTGCCCCTTTGAAGCCAATGAAACTGGCTGATGGATGCAGTGCCTGAAAAATCTGATCCCTGAAATTTTGGTGCTTTTCTGGATTTTGAGGCATTTGGTTGGGCTTTATCAGCTCAGATTGGAGTCACACATCTTAACACAGGCTGAGAGGAGCAGGGTGTATTTTAATAACTGAAAACACAGAGAGTGTTGCCTTTGAAAACATCAAATTTTTTTTCCTTAAATCCTTAAATCCTAAATTTAATTTCCTTAAATGTTTCCCACATTTGTTAATTGACCTTTTGGAAGGGTGCAAGAAGCAGGTGCTGGACAGACACAGATCAGCTTTCACAGCTGCTCAGCACCTCAGCTTCTCCTGCATTTCTGAAAGAAGAATTAATGCCATTCCCCCAAGGCACCCCAGCTTCATAAATGCACTGTTCTGGTGAAGTGGCTGCTCCAGTGACTCGATCACAGCAGGATTAGCACAGAAACTCAGTGCAAACATGCCTAGAATCCCAATTTCCAGAGTCCTCTGGCAGCCTCAGGCTCCGTGGAACAAAAGAAAAATACATCATTTGTCTCCAAAGATGGGATTCCTCTCACCTTGGGAATGGCACACATGGCCTCAGCAGAATTCCATGGAGAGCCAGTGGCACAGTGGGATTTCTCACAAACATCTCTAAGCTCTGCTCAGAGCAGCAGCCTGGCTTAAACCAGGAACCTTCCCCTGAGCTGAGCAAAGTCAGGCTGGCTAAACCCACCCCAGGTTTAGCATGAGCTGATTGATATTTCCCAGAATCTACAAACTCCCTCCAGCAGATGCCCCAAAACCCCTCTTTAAGAGGAGCTGCCAGGTGTTTTTGCCAGGGTTTTTACCTCTGCTTGTTGAAGGGGCTGCCAAAGATGATGTTCTCCTCCACGGTGGCGTTGAGCAGCCACGGCTTCTGAGCCGCGTAAGCCACGGAGTACCTGTTCCTGCTGCAGGCACACACAGAGCTCCAGTGAGAAACACCAAATCACACCTGACAGCCAGCTTTTCTAAAGTTAATCTCATGGATGTGCACTCAGAAAAATATAGGGAAACATGGAAGCAGAACGAAGTGAAGGGAAGAGTTTTAAATTCAATGTTTTGGTTAGAACAGCACCCACTCTCTCCCCTGATGGCAAAATCTACACTCTAGGGTCTATTATATTCTACTGGAAATGGCTGGTACCTACCTCAATCTAGTAACTGCAATTTGAACCCAAAGGCAAATTATAAATAGTCAGAAATATTAAATTCTCCCAGGAATAGTTATTTGGTGTTGTTTTCTGTAACATCAAAACATGAAGTGAAAAGGCAGCTGTTCAAATGGCATCAGCACACTTGACTTGCTGCTTTTGGAAGTTTTAGATTATTTTATGTGGCCACACATATAAAATTCTTTTTTCTCAGTGAATACTTGTTTTTCCTTTCAGTTTTTTAGACCTTCAATGATATTGGAAAAGAGGGCAGTTTAATACAGATTGGGAAGGAATCACTGCAGCCTCCCAAGGATTTATTGGGCATATTTTAAATGTGTCTAAATGCCTAATGACACGTGTCTAAAGGGGCAGGAATGTTCTTTCCTTCTGGCTGTTCTGCCAAGGTACAGCAGCAAAAATGTGATTTCAGCCATTTCTCTGAGATGCCCAAGAGGATGTGAGGAAGGAGGTGTGAGCTGGTCCCAGCTCATGGATCTGAGCACTGAACACTGAATCATGGAATGGTTTGGGTTGGAAGGGACCTTAAAGATCATCTCAATCCACCCCCCTGCCCTGGGCAGGAACTCCTTCCACTGTCCCAGGCTGCTCAGAGCCCCATCCTTGAATGCTTCCAGGGATGGGGCATCCACAACTTCTCTGAGCAATCTGTTCCAGGGCCTCACCACACTTACAACAAAGATTTTTTTTTTCTAATATCCAATCTAAACCTCCTCTCTGTCAGTGTGAAGCCATTCCCCCTTGTCCTGTCACTGCAACCCCTTATAAATGCTCTCTCTCCATCTCTCCTGTTGCCTCCCTGCAGGTTCTGGAAGGCCACAACCAGGTTCCTTCTCAGTCTCTTTGATGGTGCTGCTTCCAACAAAACATTTGCTCAGCTTCATTTGTGAGCCTGTGGGATTTCCTACTGAGAGAGGGGGTGCTGGGGCAGGAGAAACACCTGGTTAGAAGCTGTCAGCAA